>JACEFZ010019639.1:0-28897 GCA_014155875.1 Cepaea nemoralis
ATTCATAAACAAACCCCCCCCTGGATTGTACGGCGCAAGTGAATTAGAAGGATTCATAAAACACACGGGCAAGAGTATTCGAGGCTGAAGTGAACAGCACAGAGAGGACATGGATGGAGTCGCAGGACATGGAAAACGATAGGAGGGCTTGGGGAGATAACAGGCAGAAGAAAGTGTCGCCATGGTAATAAAAAAATAGCCAAAATAATAATAATTACAAACGTATCTGCACGTCATGCCTGGCTACTGAAGACATAGGAAGAAACGTAGCGGCTGCAACAGGATATAACAATACAATATGAAAACAGTTAGTATGTGTGACACCTGCCAACAAGTGAGAGCACAACGCGACACGGTCTGCTGCACAAATCGGTAGCAGCTGAGTTGCTAACGCCTGGTACCCGGCTCACGAACCACGTTCGCAAGCCTTTGCCCACGGAGACCGGCAAAATATAAACAGGGAAATAGATATTCTAAATTTTCCACCACAGCCAATGTTTCCTCATTAACATATATTTATATCTCCATAGTAGTTTTATCTGTAAGCATTATCTTTGTTTTTGCTATGTTAAGATATAATTTATAATTTTCGCTATTCAATTGAGTTGAGGTTATTAGTTTTTCTATATCATTCTGTGTTGAAGATAGCAATACTCTATCAACAGCATATCAAATCTCTGGTATGTCATAACACCTACATTTACATATGTCAAACCAATGTAATGTCTCGCCACCTATTCTAACCGCTGCTGGTTGGTCTATATAGAGAATTTTTTTAAAAGTTGTATTACATGTGATGGAAAGCCCATATTCCTCATGATTTCCAAATGTTTCTGATGTTTTACAGTCAAATGCCTTTGAATAATCCACAAAACATGATACTAGTTTTACATTAAATTCTCCGCGCTTATCTATTAATAAATGCATGTTGAAATCATGATATAAGCCTTAGAAATATTGGGAGAATTTAGAGTAGATATATTAACCAAAATATTAATTGAATACTGCAGTGGATATTTACCCAACGACATACCGTATATATATATATATATATATATATATATATATATATATATATATATATATATATATATATATATATATTTCTTTTTTTTTTCTTTTAGCATATCCCTTTACAGGACTTAGCTGTCAACACCAGCATCTTTCAGCTGTATGTTGATCTCTTGGCAAGATTACGCTCAGTAGTTTGCCATTTCTTTCTGAGCGGCCGGCTCAGTATCCCGCAAGTCACGAGCGGGGGTCGAACCACCTCAGCTCTCGTTCCGCTACGAGACTCTGCGTGATAAACGGGATTACAGAGAGAAAGTGTTGTAACCCCACAGCCAGAGAGACCGGCATATATATATATAGCTATATCAAAAAGACCAGGAGCTATTTAATGCGAAGATTTTCGTACAATAAACCTCAACCATATCACTAAGCTTCTACTCAGAATTGTAATGAGAGGAACAAGAAAGAAAATAAACATGGAAATAAGTGAAGAACAGTATGGTTTTGTGGAAGAAAAGGGTGCAAACAATGCAATATATTAGGAGCGTTCATTTGAAATCCGTTCGTGCGGCACCGCGCGTAATTGCGTACGTTGAACATGATCATGTCATAGTCATGTGATAAGTACTGACCAATGAATAAAAGACACCTGCTTATCGTCCCATGATGCATAGGTTCTGTTTCTGGCCTTTGAGAAAATAGCAATAGAAAAAAAAAAACCATCGCCAAAATAGAATTTAATGTGTCAATTGGGACAGTTCAAAAGTCGTTCGTAAGAGGCAACGATTTCACACAGATGCAGACGTAATGAAAGCAGTAAACACTTAGTTCAGTGAGCAACCACAATCTTTTTTAATTTGCGGACGGAATTCGCTGCCTACCTAAGCAATGGGATGTTTGCCTGAATGCCTACGGTGACTTCTTCTGACCAACCCATGGTGCATAATTCATTTAAAATGAATGCTTTGTTTAATTCTACCACACCTGTTAATGTTTCATTCATGCTTTTGTAATAAACCCATTGGAACGGGTTTCAAATGAACGACCCTTGTGTGTGTGTGTGTGTGTGTGTGTGTGTGTGTGTGTGTGTGTGTGTGTGTCTATATATATATATATATATATATATATATATATATATATATATATATATATATATATATATATATATATATATATAATAGAATGATTAACAGAGGCACAGAAAGACATATATTTGTGCTTCATAGATTATACTAAGGCATTTGATAACGTAAAACATGATGAACTGATTAAAATGTTGGAAGATATCAACATTGATGGGAAATTAAATAACGAAGACACAAACAATAAATTGCACGATTTATTGCCTGGCATATTTCGCTGCATCTCGTCAGGTACATACTGCAGAATTCACACAACATAAAGTAAATTAACTATATAAATCCTTCAAGCTGAAATATACACATGTTCAGACAATAATGTCATGTGTCTACCATGGTAATTTTAAGCTGACTAACATGTCTTTCTGTTTGTACAAGTCTGGCTTGCGTAGATTAATCATTATTGCTTCTGAAAACTGTAACAAGCGAATATTTTGTATGTTAAACAACACACGAAAGGCAATGTCTTTATCAATCACATGGCCGCTTTCGAGCATGTGCCTAGCAATTGATGACGATTGAAGCTTCCGGTGTGTCGGCTCCACTAGGCTCTCATCGCTTGTGTTTAGTATATTTTCGACCCATTGAGGTATGTGTTCTGACACTCTTTATTGTGCACTCTTTATTGATGGGAAAGATTTAAGAATAATAAAGAATATTTACTGTAACAAAGTAGCAGCAATTAAAACGAAAAATAAATGGGGTAGTTACGAACAGATAACGCTGGGAGTACGACAGAGGTGTGTCTTGCCACCGGGTATTTTCTCCCTCTATAACGAAGTAATAATGAGGGAGATCAAAATTACCGCCAGGAATACTAATCAGAGGCTATAATGTAAACAATATAAGCTATGCAGATGACACAGTATTGCTGGCGGATAATGCAACAGCCCTACAATAATTGTTGGACATTGTAGTAACAGAAAGTGCAAAGAAATGACTCTCCTTGAATATCAAGAAAACAGTAACAATGGTGATATCAAAGAAAATGATGACACCAAAATGTGACATAGAAATAGAAGGGAAAATTTTTAACCAAGTGGATAATTTTAAATACCTATGGGTCTCTACTTCTTTCATCTACTTCTATCAGCGCCAAACAATATATGTGTCTATATTTATAAACTGTTCGCACCAAAACGAGTGTTCCCGCCACGACACTACACACACCCACAACCACACCCACACCCACACACACACACACACACACCCACACACACACACACACACACACACACACACACACACACACACATTAATGGCGTTATCCTGTAAATAAATCATTACCAATTAAATTGTAAGCCTCGAACGTTAGGACATTCACCTACACCGCACACCCGGAGTAGTAACTACAATGTCCAGTCCTGTGCTATGGAGGGTACAATCAAGAAGTCTTGGGTACGTTTACGGTCATGCAACAGCTGCAACTCTTTAAGAGTTCGTCATAGCTGGCGACATCTCTGGCAAGATTCCTGACGCCTGACATAATTGTCTATTTATGACATGCATGTATATCTCTTGAAGAGTGCGGAACTCAGAAGAATTCCACTACGTCAATTGCTATGCCACAGAGCTAGGTATATGATGAAGTAACACACTGAACACATACACCAATCTAGGGAACAAATGACCTCAGCTGACGAGCGCGCACACACACACCCTCACATGCACATACATGTTTGTGTATATTTATATATACATTGATCACAATAGACGAGCATGATCAAAATAAATACTGAAGCAAAAAAGATATTGTTATATCTTGCGGAAAAACAATAAATACAAACACATGTATATGCTGGATAAGGATCTCAGAACAGGTAAACAGAACACAATGGCCGTGGGAACATGGATGGAAATAATATAATAATACAATAACAACACAGGCTCTGTGGCGAAGGTGTTAGAATGCAATTCGTTATCCAACATACTACGTTCGAAACACGGCTGCGGGCGATTTGGCAGCAGACCGCGTTGCATTGGTTTCCATACAATGGTATGAGTCATGAGTGCTGGTCGTTCATAACGTAAACGAACTCAGGGATCACAAACACCTAAAAATGCCGGAGTCGACTGCTCCGTCCTGTAAAGGATGTCCAGCTCACTTTATTTATAACACAAACGGAGGCCAGCATTGCCCAATGGATAAGACTGCTCACTCTTAAGCTTCCGGTGTGTTGATTCCGAGGTAGCGGGTGTCACGGGGAGGTATTCCCTGGGGATAATTAAAGGAGCTAAC
Source organism: Cepaea nemoralis (assembly GCA_014155875.1). NCBI lineage: Eukaryota > Metazoa > Mollusca > Gastropoda > Stylommatophora > Helicidae > Cepaea > Cepaea nemoralis. Next base: position 4,390 of record JACEFZ010019639.1, read on the forward strand.
GTGCCCAGAAGGTTAGCCGGTCGACTCGAATGTTGTCCAGGGGAATGATGACCTTGAAGATCCCCAGACTAATGGTCAAGACCTGCGGGTGGCGCTCTGCATCCAAGACCAACACAGTCAAACGAAGGAAGAGCCACTCAGGAACGCACCATGGAGCGATGACAAGATGAGTTTAATATTTCCAGGATGCTGTGTTAGGCACAGTATACAAACATGGCATCAACATGCTCCCGCCACAAATCATTCCTGACCCACTCTCACGCCTCCTACAGTGTCCATGTTGTGGTCACGCATCCCCATGGCGTATGGCTGGTGTCCGGCACTATCACCCACGGCCGGTCAGACTACCAGCATCTTTGCGGTAAGTACAGTCGGCGTTCGAAGCGAATTGGCTGGGGCCGAAACTGCCTAGCACATGATATCAACGGCCTTCTGCGGATGAGTATTGGTGACTGATCGTACCTGTTGTTGTCTGTCTGGTTGAAGTAGTGAGTTGTAGTGAGCGAAGTGTTGAAGCATCTCTGTGAAATGTTTCCTAATGACAAGTCTGCGATGAGCGTCTGTACATGTTGAAGTGTAGAGCTGAAGTGTGTCTTTGTGACAGTCGCGTTGTCAAACCACACGACTTCGTGACGTAGCGTTCACTGTGCTTCTTAGTGCTCTAATTTGTTGTTCTATCTGTTTTTTTGTTAACAGATGTGTGTGCACATCAGTTCCTACTCTAGACGCCTGTCATTTACCATATGACAGCGGGTTCAACCCCTTCACCGGTCAGTTGGACTAAAATGTAGATGTAAATTAAAAGTACCTCTGAAGTCGGAGTGGGACCGCCTGATGGCTAAGGACACTGGTAATAGGGAAACCTAATCCACATGCAAAAAATCAGCCCATTGCAATTAGAAGTAGTCGCATCATTTCTCTCGGTCTGCCTCTGCCTCTCTTCTCCTCGATCGTTCCAGTTGTCACGATGTTCTTCAATGTCTCTCTTCTCATCACATGACCAAAGAAAACTGTTTGCCACTTTCTTATTGTTGTATATAATGTTATAGTTTCATTAGCCTCTTTCAGGCAATCGTTGTTAATTACTTTGGCTGTCCAAGGAATTTGCAACATTTGTCTCAGGAACCAATCTAGTCGTCCAATCTCTTCCTAATTTGTTCATTTACATTCCACGATTCACTGCCATACAACAAAACTGGTTCTATATAGCATTTCGGCACTCTCTTTCTTAGATTCATTGACAGTGACTTATTGCATAAGATATTCTTCATTTTCTGAAATGCAACCTTTGCTTGCCCTATTCTGCTCTTAATCTCTGCTGTGCATCTTCCATCTGATATTATAAATGACCATAAGTATTTAAAACTAGCCACTAGGTGAAGAATTTTCCTTCTATCATTATTTCACCTTTGGGTGACACTTTTTTTCTTTGATATCACCATTGTCACTGTTTTGTTGATATTCAAGGAGAGTCCTTTCTTTGCACTCTTGTTGCTACGATGTCTAACATTTGTTGTAAATCTTTTCCATTATCCGCCATCAATACTGTGGCATGCGCATATAGTATATTCTTTACATTTTAACCTCTGAATATTATTCCTGGCTTCTCTTTGATCTCTCTCATTATTACTTCGCTATAGATGGAGAAGAGATCCGGTGACAAAACACATCTCTGTCCTACTCCCAGCCTTAGTTGTTCATAATTTTCTTCTTCATTTCCCATTTTAATTGCTGCTACTTGGCTCCAGCAAATATATTTTTTTAAAATTATTCTGAGATCTTTCCCACCAATATTAATATCTTCCAACATTTTAATAGCACCATAGGTCTCAGAACTTTTCATTATACCAGCATAGGTCAAGTCACAAACACACAATCACATCGGACCGTAATGCTGTGTCCAATATTTTAACGAACATTTAAAGAAGATAAATGATGGTTTGTTCTAATGGTGTGCACTTATAACATAAGAAATATCAATACAGAACCCTTTGAGGCCACTAAAACAGTTAATAAATAAAAACATACCTATTATTTAGCGCTCATAGAACTAGAGCACTGGTTCTCAACCGAGGGGGGGGGGGGGGGGGGGGGGGGGGGGGGGGGGGGATGAAGACATTGTGAAATTGGCTTCAGGACCACACAAAACATGATCGGGATATTAAGCGTACTCGTGACGTTAAATCCCCCGATTATTTCAAGATCGCGTTAATACAAGAACCGATTACTTGATATTGTTTTCCCTCCATAATATACGGTTCTTTTACTTCTACCTAGCCTCTATGATTGTTGCCGTATTTTACCACAGATTTTATTTGCGGTAACTTAAGTTTTCTTGTTATTGCTTCTCCGTTTTAATGAGGTTTAGAGTACTCATCATGTTAAATTTCCCGATTATTTCAAGATCGCATTAAAACAGAAACCGATTACCGAGATCCCTCCATTGTTTACGAATTTACACGTCTCAGCTTTTCAAATTATTATTTTTGCAGAGGTAAGGAGGCTGTCTTTTTAAGACGTAAGTTGACTCGTGGATATATATATATATATATATATATATATATATATATATATATATATATATATATATATATATATATATATATATATATATATATATATATATATACCACCGTCTCCGTGGCCTAAAGGCTTGCCAGTGGTGACCGATTTAACAGCAGACCACATCGTGCTGGGGTTTTAGCGTGTTGGTATTGGCTCTATTCAATTCAAATTGATGAATCGACTGCTGTAGCATCGTGTTCTCAGTTGATAGTGTTTGCAAGATATGTGCATTCAGGATCATTTAAAGAAGAACTTCTTTTTTGTTCTCCTCTTGAAACAACTACCACGGCCTCTGATATTTTGGAAAAGGTTTCATCTTTCCTTGAATAAGAAAATCTTTTATGGGATAATATGTGTGGGTGCTGTACAGATGGAGCACCAGCTATGTTGGGGACAAATCAGGATTTCAAGTTAGTGTGAAGAAATGTGCCCCAAAAGTGAAAGGCATTCATTGCATGATCCATCGTCAAGCACTGGCCTCCAAAACACTACCAGCTCCTTTGGGGAAGGTTTTAGATCAAACCGTTCAGATAGTGAATTTTACCAAAGGAGGAGCTCTCAACTCACGGCTTTTTAAGCAGTTATGCGTTGACATGGATGCAGGCCACCATTTGCTTCTTTTCCACATAAATGTTCGATTGCTGTCAAGAGGAAATGTAACTGCGCGAGTATATGAGCTGAGAGACGAACTCAAATTATTTTTTGAAGTTCAGGGTAAGATGGACTTTTTCGCCAGGCTGGATGATGAGGAATGGATCATGCGCCTTGCCTATCATGCGCCTTGCCTCAATCTTCAGATGCAAGGAAGGAATACAATTTGTGGATGCCTTGAGAGCTTTTATGAGCAAGCTGGAAAACCGGAAAAGAAAGGTCAATATGACAAATGTTGCAATGTTTGAGAAGCTGTCATCCGTTCTCGTTGTTAATGGTAAAGACCACGTACAAACAATAGATTGCACGATTTATTGCCTGGCATATTTCGCTGCATCTCGTCAGGTACATACTGCAGAAATCACACAACTTACGTGAATTAACTAGATAAATCCTTCAATTTGAAATATACACATATTCGCACAGTAATGTCACTTATCTACCACGGTAATTTTAAACTGACTAACATGTCTTTCTGTTTGCACAATTCTGGCTTGCGTTGATAGATCATAATTTCTTCTGCAAATTTTAACAAGCGAGTATTTTGTGTGTTATTTTGTGTCTGTGTCTCTGTTGTTTAACACACAACAGAGTTGTGCCCTTTCAAGCACTCCTCCGCGTATTTCAGAATTGCTGCGGGAAAAACAATCACAGTGTTCTCATTGATTACAATTTTCATTTAAATTACGAATCTACAATATCCAGGTTTTGTAATGAGCGTTTTGTTTGATGAATCACAATTTTCTGGCATCCTGGTGTCGTATATTAAGCTACAATTCTTTGACGTTTTAACTGTTTGTTTATTGTAGTATGATTACTGTGGTGTTTTAATTTGCGAATGTAAAAATGCTTCTATTTAAGTTTTAATATCCATCAGCATATTCATTTGCTATTAACTGTAGAAAACTACACTATAAAATGTATCTTTACATGTGAAGGTTATTTACAACTATGGAAGAAAATAAGTATTTTCACTATTACAGGCATGTTATTATTAATGCACCTTTTGAGGCTGACAATCTTAGAAAGTTGGATTGGGGGGGGGGGGGGGGGGGAATGACGTTCTGAAAATATGGTGAAGGAGGGGAACGGGCCAAAAAAGGTTGAGAACCACTGAACTAGAGGGAGGAAGAAGAAGGCCACTTGGTATAATGCTGGAGCTTCTGCATCCGCCGTCACTGGGGGATTTCAAATCTAGCAACAAACAGCCACCTCCATAGATCTGGAAGGTGTCCAGAACTGTGTGGACTCCGCACATCTTATTCACCGATTAATGGATTGTGGCATTATCCATTGGCTGCTAAACTGGATCGCAGTTCTACTGACTAAGTCTAGACTTTACAGACATAGGAAGCATTGATCTCATCGCTATGATGGGTGAAGCTAGTGTTCATCACGAGAGAATTCCCATTCCTTCAATTTGGGCACGTGACCTCTGTGACAGAAAATTTCACGATCGGGTCAGGCACACCGAGTAGCGACATGAAAGTGGTTACACACGCGGCAACAATAATTTTTTTTTCTGCAGGAATCCAAGCACTTTATCTGTGCTGTAGGACTTGTATTGAACCCAGTGGTGACTACATTGAAAATTGATACATTTGTTCTTTACATTTTCAGAATATATTCATTAAAAAAAAAAAAAGCTTTTAGATACTTTCCAACTGGTGGAATTATTGGATACTATGGACATAAATAACAAACACATGGCATCCATGGATATAGCCTCCCTATTCACTAACGTTCCAGTAGAGGAGACAGTGAAAATAATAAGGGAACGCATTGAAGACAAACAACTAAAATTAGGCATACCAACACCTATTCTGGAGAGGCTACTACTACTATGTACCGCCAACATTCAATTCAATTTTCTAACTAAGCCATACCGCCAAATTGACGGAGTGGCCATGGGGAGTCCTCTTGGTCCTATTCTAGCGGACATCTTCATGGCACACTTAGAAGAAAAGAGATCCTCAGACATCAACACCTTGGCCTTTTACCGGCGTTATGTGGACGATATACTAATCATCACCACACAGACGAGCTACAAGCAACATCGTTTCAGGTCACAATGAACAAGACACATAAAAACATCTCTCTATCTATGGAACACGAACACAACGAAGCGTTACCATTCCTAGATATTCTAATGAGACGTAGAGCAGACGGCACAATTCAAAGATCGGTGTATCGCAAAGAAACATGGACTGGCCAATACCTAAATTTTCAGAGCTTCACACCTGTCCAGTACAAACGGGGCTTAGTACGGACCTTGTTTGACCGTGCTAGAAAGATATGCACCCAGGACACACTGACAGAGGAATTTGAAACTCTGAAGAATGACTTAAACCTGAATGGGTACTCCACAGGATTTATAAAGCGCCATTGCCAACAGCCCAAACCCAAAGCAGACGTAACTACAGTCCCTAAACTCAAGGTATTCATCCAGCTAACCTTTCGAGGGGATGACGTAATGCAACGTCTACAAGACCGGCTTACTACAGCAGTAGGTCGAACATTCTGTGCGGCAACTCCAGTCATTAGATGTAAAACCGTACCCATTCCTACACCAACAGTCAAAGAGCCTGTTCCTCTGTACGCCACAAACAATTGTATTTACCAATTCACATGTAGATGCCAGGCCGTTTACATTGGTCGAACGGAGAGACAGCTTAACAAACGGGTGTCAGAACACATACCTCAATGGGTCAACAAGATACAACACACAGGAGATGCTAGCCGCGAGGAGCCGACACACCGGAAGCTCCCGGCGTCTTCAATCGGCAGGCACATTGTCAGCCAGTGGCCATGTTGTGTCCAGAGACACTGCATTTCGCGTGTTGTTTAGAACACAAAATACTCGCTTGTTAAAATTTGCAGAAGCAATTATGATCTATCAACGCAAGCCAGAATTGTGTAAACAGAAAGACATGTTAGTCAGCTTAAAATTACCGTGGTAGATAAGTGACATTACTGTGCGAATTTGTGTATATTTCAACTTGAAGGATTTATCTAGTTAATTTCACGTAAGTTGTGTGATTTCTGCAGTATGTACCTGACGAGATGCAGCGAAATATGCCAGGCAATAAATCGTGCAATCTATTGTTTGTGTCTTCGTTATTCAAAAAGCTTTTCGTTTGAAACCGCTTCTTAAATTGCCAATGTTATCAGTAGTAGTAAATAAAGCACCCGCTGCAAGAAAACAAGATGTTGTCATGAAAATATAGAATGCATTGAAATAGGAACAAATCTGTCACTCCAGAATTGGCTTGCTCTCTCTCTGGGAGCGACCTACTTTATCAATCTGGTTTTGTGACGCAGACGGGGCCCTGCAGGAATGCATGATTGAATGGTTGCGTCAAGGGGAGAGCAGCAAAGGTGTAAGCGGCTTTCTGAGGTTAGTGTTACCGTTCTTGTTGTTAAGACGCACAGCTTACACTGTGCGGTGGAGTTAGCTTATAATGTAAGACAGAACATAGATACTTGTGACTTTAGTCTACTACGGTGGATCCCAAGCCATAGGAATTGTAGTAGAGGACAGATAAATTATCATCTTCACATCAAAGGCTGCAGTTTGCCTGCATAATTTTCTGTCTCGCCATATTGGTACATTGTAATATCCTGTTTCCCGTTCCTTTTATTGATGCAGTCTTCCAATTGGCAGCGCTGTCTTCCTTTATAAAGTTTGCTTTCCACCTTTCTTCTAGCATGGTTTTCAGAGGGCTATTATGTATTAATGTGCCAACACTGACAGCTCGCGGGTGACAGAGGAAGCTCTCGGCATAACCAAACAAGTGAAGAGCAAGTTTGTTTGTGGCAGATATTGTCTCTCTCTCCCAATGTCTCTTTCTCGTTCTCTCTCTCTCACTCTCTCTCTCTCTCTCTCTCACTCTTTCTCTCTCTCTCACTCTCACTCTCACTCTCCCTCTCTCTCTGTCTCTCTCTCATTATGTGTGTTTTTTTTGTCTGTTTCTCTCACATTCGCTGTGTCTCTAATAAAGGCCATTCGTTCGTTCGTTCGTTCTGTGTCTCTCTCGCTTAGTCACTCTCTGTCTCTCTGTTACTTCTCTCCCTCTCTCTCTCTCTCTCTCTCTCTCTCTCTCTCTCTCTCTCTTTCTCTCTCTCTCTCACACAGACACACTGTCTATAGCTCACTCACTGTTCATCCGTTCTGTTCTCAATAATCATACCAAATGTTACCATGTGTTCTTCTTGTTTTCTTCTCTTGTGTAGAAAACATGTATTAGCATCTGCTTCCAATGTCTACAGCGACTCGCATCTCTTCCCGTTTGTACAACAAGTACCCATCTCATCCCATGTCTGCAGTAAGTATTTCTTTCTTCCCATGTCTGCAAGAAATCTCCATTTCGTCCCATGTTGCAACAATTCCAAATTTCGTCCTACTTCTGCAACAATTTCCTATCTTTCATCATGTATGTAACATATCCCCATCTCTCCAATTGCCCGAGCCACGTCTTCAATGTGTCTAGAACTCATCATCCAAAAGTACTGACCCCAGAGAATCAGTTTGAGAACCCCTGTAGAGCTTCACGTCTGCCTCTGTATTCATTAATTGCACATGAATGACGGTATCTCTGCTAACTGTTAGCTTCTCTGTTCTGTTCTCTTCTCACTTAAGGTGGAAAGGAAAAGCCATACCATGTTGGTTACCTGACACATACAAACATACACAAACACACACATGCACACATAATCACAATTACACACATACGAAGCATGTTTTGCGTTGCTAGAATGTATCTAGTATTCGTCTCTTCATCGCCATCACCATCATTATCATGTAGCAGGACTCTTGCAGAACGTAGCTCTCGTCACGGCGCGTTGAACAGCCTCTCGGCCTCTGGCCATCTCTCCCGCCTCATGCTCAGGATGTCTGCCACGTCTGACCATCTCTCCCGCCTCATGCTCAGGGTGTCTGCCTCGTCTGACCATCTCTCCCGCCTCACGCTCAGGGTTCCTGCCACGTCTGGCCATCTCTCCCGCCTCATGCTCAGGCTGTCTGTCACGTCTGGCCATCTCTCTCGCCTCATGCTCAGGGTGTCTGCCACGTCTGGCCATCTCTCTCGCCTCATGCTCAGGGTGTCTGCCACGTCTGACCATCTCTCCCGCCTCATGCTAACGGTGTCTGCCACGTCCTGTGTCCACCTTCGTGCTTATCGACCCCTGCCTCTTCTTCCTGGAAGTATGCCTTCCATCAATGTTCTTTAAAGAAAGCGTCTCTATGTAGTTTAAAAATGTTTTGCATATCCTTTACAGGACATCGTTGTCAACATCAGCATCTTTCAGCTGTATGTTGATTTCTTAGCAAGATTACGCTCAGTAGTTTGCCATTGCTTTCTGAGCGGCCGGCTCAGTTATCCCACAAGTCACCGGCGGGGGTCGAACCGCTCCCAGCTCTCGCCCTGTTACGAGACTCTGTGTGATAAACGGGATTACGGAGAAAGTGTTGTAACCCCTCAGCCAGAGAGACTGGCTCACTCTCTATGTAGTAGATGTGTGAATATCAAGCTGGCTAATCGCTTTCAATATCTATGCAGACAAATCTAATGAAAAATTAAGTGAGGTGAGCTGAGGTGAGTTGAGGTGAGATGAGTTAAACTGAAGTGAAGTGAGGTGAGGAGTTGAGTTGAGTTGAAGTGAATTGACCTGGGCTCCCAGGCTGCTCCAGCCTAAAATGGTCACGAAGAAATCTTTTGGGAAGTAAAGGCGGCAGGCATGATACTAAACACGCCTAATGGCGGGCGAAATGGTCCTTTACTCATTTACTAATCCGGTAACAGGACAGTTACGTGTGATCTGTCCTTCTGTGTTGGATGTGAGAGGTGTAATGAAACTGAAGAAACGCAGTCGCCGAGATATGGCTTTCAAGAATTATTTGAGATTATCATAAAAAGCAGGTGAACAATACAATCACACATAAATACCATAAAGAATAGACACATGCACAGTTTAGAGCAAATTAACAGAAGAAATGGAATAGAGAATGTCGGGCTGTGGGTGTAAAAAAAAAGGGGGGGGGGGGGGAGGGGAATGCTAGAAAAGAAAGACGCAGGTAAGAGAGAAAACACGTGTATATACAGGTTAAACACGTGTATGTACAGGTTAAACACGTGTATGTAAGATTAAACACGTGTATGTACAGGTTAAACACGTGTATGTACAGGTTAAACACGTGTATGTACAGGTTAAGCACGTGTATGTACAGGATACACACGTGTATGTACAGGTTAAACACGTGTATGTACAGGTTAAACACGTGTATGTAAGGTTAAACACGTGTATGTAAGGTTAAACACGTGTATGTACAGGTTAAACACGTGTATGTAAGGTTAAACACGTGTATGTACAGGTTAAACACGTGTATGTACAGGCTAAACACGTGTATGTACAGGTTAAGCGACTTGACTACAAACATTAGCACAAGCTATACGATTGTCACCAAACCATTACGCACAAGTAAGGGTTGGAGAGTCGTGGTCACCGATGTCTGGTCTAGACCAGGCATCTGAAGAAGAAGAAGAAGAAGAAGAAGAAGAAGAAGAAGAAGAAGAAGAAGAAGAAGAAGAAGAAGAAGAAGAAGAAGAAGAAGAAGAAGAAGAAGAAGAAGAAAAAGAAGAAGAAGAAGAAGAAGAAGAAGAAGAAGAAGAAGAAGAAGAAGAAGAAGAAGAAGAAGAAGAAGAAGAAGAAGAAGAAGAAGACAGAGGAGGAGTAGAGGAGGAGGAGGAGAAAGAGGAAGAGGATGAGATGGAGGAAGAGTGGTACGAAGGGAGAAGAGCTAAAGTAGTAGTAGTAATAGTAAACGTAGTAGTAGTAGTAGTAGTAGTAGTAGTAGTAGTAGTAGTAGTATTCGCAGTAGCAGTATTAGCAGTAGTAATAGTAGTAGCAGTAGTAGTAGTAGTAGTAGTAGTAGTAGTAGCAGTAGTAGTAGTAGTAGTAGTAGTAGTAGTAGTAGTAGTAGTAGTAGTATTCGCAGTAGCAGTATTAGCAGTAGTAGTAGTAGTAGTAGTAGTAGTAGTAGTAGTAGTAGTAGTAGTAGTAGTAGTAGTAGTAGTAGTAGTAGTAGTAGTAATAGTAGTAGTGATGGTGGTAGAAGAAGGAAGGAAAAGAGAAGACGGAGAAGAAAAAGAGGCTGAAGAACTCTGTAATTTCTCCTCGACAGAAGTGTAATAGTTTACTGAACTGGTGAATTGAACATGGAGAAGGGCAGAATGAAATAGGCACTGCCAGGTCTACATTTCAAAATAGTGCAGCCCAGCCCACAACTTCATGTTTACAGCATGTGTGATCTGTTGTATACATTTCAATACTCACGGAAGTTTCATTTCATGTTTTCAGATGCTGCCAATGTGATCTACTAGATATATTAGATGTGCAGAGGATACTAATATTGACTGCAGACAATAAACAGTACCTGCAACATTTAGTGCAGTGGTTTTCAACCTTTTTTAGCCCATGCACCTTTTCATCATATGTTCAGAATGTACGTCACCCCCGCCCCGCACTTTTCCTCCCTATAAATCTCCACACCCTTTCCGCCCGCCCCTACAAAGTATACGTAAAAGTGGAAGCTAAATTTAATAACACATAATAGAAATAGACTACACGTCTACGTAAAACGTGATTTGCGGGTCTACTTACGTTATAAAATGAATTTCAGAAGGGCGAGAAATACAGAACTGTAAAGTATACAGGGAAAAACAATATGAAGTAATCGTTCTTGTATTAACGCGATCTTGAAATAATCTTAATTCCCCCCACCCCTACCCCGCCCCCACCCCTCCATGGAAACCCTAAAATTCCCCCCTAGGGGGTATTTTCCCACCGGTTGAGAACAACTGATTTAGTGGGTGCGTTTTGTACACAGTGAACAACTACGGTTAGAATTAAATTGCAAGAAGACACAGATTATGGTCGTAACTAGGAAGAAAGAAATACCACAGTGTAATATAGGGAAGCATAGCTTGAGGAAACCTGCAGGATCAATGAAAACCGAACACAAGACCCGAAATACCAATATAATGCACAAAAGAATTAATGACATCACTAAGAAAAGAACACACACACATCAACAGGTTGCTTAAAAACTAAAGATAGCAAAATCATAATAGAAAAAGATTAGATTTTATATTCGTGGTCAGATTATGCGAAAGACCTTCATGATGCTACAAAAGAAGAACAATATGATAATCTGAAAAATAATGAAGGGCGATCAATTTTGCAGTTTGAAATTCAGAATGCTCTTAACCATATGAAAAATGGCAAGACCCCGGGTGCAGATAACATCACAATAGAAATGATCAATGCCTTAGAAGAATATGGAATAGACTAGGTCACCAGAATGCTGAACGCTATATACGATACTGGAGATATACCTCATGAATTATGTAATTCTATATTTATTGCAATCCCGAAGAAATCAGGAGCCCTGGGATGTGATCAACATTGAACAATTAGCATAATGAACCACATGACAAAGATTTTGCTTAGAGTTATCATGTAAAGTGGTAGAAAGAAAATACAACCCCTAAATAGGAGAAGAACAATGTGGATTTGCAGCAGGCACGGGTACAATAAATATCCATTGCCATTGGCACCTTGCCGTCTTGACAGACGATAGTTTGTGCTTTAAAAAGGCATAATAACTTTTAACTATGGCGGTAGCGAGTGTGACTGATAAGGCCAATTTGCGCTGTAAATGTCCGTTCACAGTGGGTGCATGTGAACACGTGGTCATTTCCACCATCATGCACCATCTTACGTCTCAAACGCTTGGTGTGTGACTTTTCTGCAATAATTTTCTCCTTTGACTTTATTCCATTTCTGATATTTGCCCTCCATGCAACAAGTTCAGCGGCGACTTGCTCCCAATGTGCATTATCAATGCCTGTATCAATCATGTCCCGCTTACACACATCTTTGTATCGTAGTAGAGGCCGACCCTGAGATCTCTTACCCATCTGTAATTCACCAAAAAAGATATCCTTTGGTATTCTACCATCATCCATCCTCCTAAGATGTCCTATCCATCTAAGTCTACGAAGACTGAGCATGGAATAAACTGTCACACAACCTGATCTTTCCAATACTTCAGTATTTGTGATTTTGTCTTGCCACTTAATACCAAGAATTCTTCGCAGACACCGCATATGAAAGCTGTTTAAATTGTTCTCTTGGTGTGAGTAAGTTGTCCAGGTTTCACTGCCATAGAGAAGAGTACTAAGGACACAGGCTTGATAGACAAGGACTTTTGTTTTGGCAGTAAGCTTCCTGTTCTCCCAGACTCTTTTTCTTAACCTGTTCATTGTTGTTGCTGCCTTACCAATCCGGATGTTGATTTCCTGATCTAGGGATAATTTGCTATTTACCACTGATCCTAGATATGTAAAATGGTCTACTATCTCTAGTTCGGCGTCGTCAATAAAGATTGATGGTACCCCATGTGCACCTTGTGACATAATCTGTGTCTTCTTTTTGCTAATTGTTAAACCAAATTCAGAACAAGCATTGGAGAATGCAGATAGTAGACATTGCAATTCTTCCTCAGAGTGGGTCGTAACTGCAGCATCATCTGCAAAAAGCAACTCTCTGATCAGTACCCTCCTAATTTTGGTCTTAGCCTTCAATCTCTGAGCATTGTAAAGGCCGCCATCTGAGCGTGAGTGAATGTATATACCACCATCCTGATCACGAAATGCATATTTCAGTAGAAGTGAAAAGTATATTCCAAAGAGGGTGGGAGCTAGTACACAACCTTGCTTAACTCCACTCTTGATTTCAAATTCTTCAGAAGTTGCACCATCAAACTTGATTATACCCTTCATGCCTGTGTGGAACGATTCCACAATGGACAGAAGAGTTGGTGGGCAGCCAATCTTCTTTAGTGCCTTGAACAGACCCTCACGACTGACCAAATCAAATGTCTTTGTGAGGTCGATGAAGGCAATAAACAGTGGTTGATTCTGTTCACGGCATTTTTCTTGCACAATAAATATGCTGAGAACATTAATTGAACGTTCTATAGAAGTAAACAAAGCCCAACGTCTTTGCTTTATTTACTACACAAAGACTTTCGATAAAGTAAGACATGACAACATTATAAAGATGCTTGCAGATCTACAAATTGGTGGGTAAGACCTTTTTTTAAAGTTGCATATCCCTTATAGGACGTTGCAGTCAACAACAGCATTTTCAGCTTTCAGCAAGATTACACTCAGTAGTTTGCCATTACTTTCAGAGCGACCGGCTCACATATCGCATAAGTAACCAACGCGACGCGATCCGCTGCCGAATCTAGCGCTGTTGTGTTCCTCACGTGTATACACGGGATCATGGAGAAAGTCGTTAACACCTTCGCCAGGGAGCGCGGCGGGAAAGACCTTATTCTTGTAAAAAACATACATTGGAAACAACAAGCTGACATAATGATTGATAATAAAGTAGGTCAATATCAGCCTATTAAGAGAGGTGTGAGACAGGGATGTGCAATATCTCCAAATCTGTTTTCCCTGTGCAGTAAAATTATTTTCAGGAATGTAGAAGATATGAAAGGAATTATCATTGGAGGACGAAACATCAATACCATTAGATATGCGGATGATACAGTATTGATTTGCGACAATGAGCAGGATATGCAACATTTAGTAGATACAGTTGTTGCACACAGTGAACAATTAGGGTTGGAATTAAATTGTAAAAAGACAGATTATGGTTGTCACTGGGAAGAAGGAAATATCACAATGTAATATACAAGTAAAAGGGTATATTCTTAAACAAGTGAATACGCACCAATTATCTCGGAACATTCATAACATCTGATGAGAGATGCCTTGAAGAGATTAGAACAAGAATCGCCATGGCGAAAGTAGCCTTTAGCAAGATGGAAAACATACTGACCAATAAAACAATGTCATTTGCAACGAGAAAAAGAGTGTTGAGGTGCTACATATAACCCGTGCGTATGTATGGATGCGAAGCGTGGACAATGAGCAAACAAGCTAAAAAAAAACATCTGATGGCTGTGGAAATGTGGTTTCTGGGGAAAATGCAAAGAATATCATGGACAGACAGAAAAAACAAAACAATGACGAAGTCCTACAATAAACAAATGAGAATCGTAAAATGGTTAGAGAAATTAGACGTAGACAGTCACCATTTTTTTGGGTCACGTTATAGAAGAAATAAATTGGAGAATTCGGTGACAACAGGCAAGATCGATGGAAAGAGAACAAGGGGAAGACAGAGAAGTAGATACCTGGATGGCTTGGTCACGTGGCATGGTCGAGTCAGGAACACTGAGCTGATCACGACTATATCTTGAAACAATCATAACATCATCTGATGAGAGGTGTTTTGAATAGATTAGAACAAGAATCGATATGGCGAACGTAGCCTTTTGCAAGATGGAAAAATACTAACCAATAAAGAAATGTCAATTGCAACGAGAAAAATAGTGTTTAAGTGCTACATAGAACCTGTACTTTTGTATGGATGTTAAACGTGGACAATGTACCTATATTATATCTATATTACTGTAGCATGTTTGACAGTGTTGTTGGAGATTACATAACTATTGCAAGTAATTATGGTAGTAGTGCCAAAGATTCAACAAATAGATGTGTGTAGATTATGCACCAACAGCGTGGAAGCGGCTAGCCGAGTGGCTGGAACACCGGGCTCGGGAGACCCGGGTTCGAATCCTCGGTAAGGCGTGGAGTTTTTTTTTCTGTCCTGGGCAAAAAGAAAACTCTAACCTGCACAGTTCGCGGCGACTGCACTAACCAGGCGGTCTTAATTCCACATGCTCAAGACCCCCCCCCCCCCTCCCCCGCTGTCCTACACCACAAGGTATTATAGGCATAAATGACAGTAAATGACAGTTATGCACCAACAGCAGACAGCAGTGATGACAGCATCAATTACCTTTATAATGATTTGCACCAAGTTTTCAAGAAGTGCAAGAAGTCATATTTAAATATCATAATGGGTGACTGTAATGTTAAAGTTGGAAATCAACAATATGAATGAACAGTAGGCAAGTATGGAAACGGGGAACGGAATGAAAGAGGTTGCACACTTGTACTGGGGAAAATAGCATGATATATTATTGGAAACACCTGGTATCAACAACATCTAAGGAGATTATAAACATGGAGGAGTCCTAACTATATAATCAAAAACCAGATTTATTACAACCTCCTCAACAGAAGATTTCGAAATGCCTCAACAATTGCAAAAACTATACCAAATGCAGACATCATAACGACCGCAGTATTAGCCATAAGCAATATACATATGAAATTTAAGAAGGTCGAATAAACACCAAGAAACACATTTGATTAATGATATAACACACCCCCCCCCCCCCCCCCCCCCCAAAAAAAAAAAAAAACAAAACAAAAAACTGTGAAATATCCTGGGCAGACACAAGTCTATGGACATCTCAGGCGGACACTAATATATGGGTCATCCCGGGAAGACACTAATTTTTGGGACATTCTAAGCAGACATTAGTCTATGAGACATCCTGGGCAGAAACTAATTTGTGAGATATTTTGGCCAGACACTATTTTGTAGGACATCCTGGGCGGACATTAGTCTATGAGACATCCTGGACAGACATTAGTCTATGAGACATCCTGGGCAGACATTAGTCTATGAGACATCCTGGGAAGACACTAGGTTGTGAGATATCCTGGACAGACACTATTTTGTAGGACATCCTGGGCAGACACTAGTCTATGAGACATCCTGGGCAGACACTATTTTGTAGGACATCCTGGGCAGACACTAGTCTATGAGACATCCTGGACAGACATTAGTCTATGAGACATCCTGGGCAGACATTAGTCTATGAGACATCCTGGGAAGAAACTAGGTTGTGAGATATCCTGGACAGACACTATTTTGTAGGACATCCTGGGCAGACACTAGTCTATGAGACATCCTTGGCAGACACTATTTTGTAGGACATCCTGGGCAGACACTAGTCTATGAGACATCCTGGACAGATATTAGTCTATGAGACATCCTGGGCAGACATTAGTCTATGAGACATCCTGGGAAGAAACTAGGTTGTGAGATATCCTGGACAGACACTATTTTGTAGGACATCCTGGGCAGACACTTGTCTATGAGACATCCTTGGCAGACACTATTTTGTAGGACATCCTGGGCAGACACTAGTCTATGAGACATCCTGGCCAGACACTATTTTGTAGGACATCCTGGGCAGACACTTGTCTATGAGACATCCTTGGCAGACACTATTTTGTAGGACATCCTGGGCAGACACTAGTCCATGAGACATCCTGGACAGACATTAGTCTATGAGACATCCTGGGAAGAAACTACGTTGTGAGATATCCTGGACAGACACTATTTTGTAGGACATCCTGGGCAGACACTTGTCTATGAGACATCATTGACAAACACTATTTTGTAGGACATCTTGGGCAGACACTAGTCTATGAGACATCCTGGCCAGACACTATTTTGTAGGACATCCTGGGCAGACCCTTGTCTATGAGACATCCTTGGCAGACACTATTTTGTAGGACATCCTGGGCAGACACTTGTCTATGAGACATCCTTGGCAGACACTATTTTGTAGGACATCCTGGGCAGACACTAGTCCATGAGACATCCTGGACAGACATTAGTCTATGAGACATCCTGGGCAGACATTAGTCTATGAGACATCCTGGGCAGACATTAGTCTATGAGACATCCTGGGCAGACAATAGTCTATGAGACATCCTGGTCAGACATTAGTCTATGAGTCATCCTGGACAGACATTATTCTATAAGACATCCTGGACAGACATTAGTCTATGAGACATCCTGGGCAGACATTAGTCTATGAGACATCCTGGGCAGACATTAGTCTATGAGACATCCTGGACAGACATTAGTCTATGAGACATCCTGGGCAGACATTAGTCTATGAGACATCCTGGGAAGAAACTAGGTTGTGAGATATCCTGGACAGACACTATTTTGTAGGACATCCTGGGCAGACACTTGTCTATGAGACATCCTTGGCAGACACTATTTTGTAGGACATCCTGGGCAGACACTAGTCTATGAGACATCCTGGACAGACATTAGTCTATGAGACATCCTGAGCTGACATTAGTCTATGAGACATCCTGGGAAGAAACTAGGTTGTGAGATATCCTGGACAGGACACTATTTTGTAGGACATCCTGGGCAGACACTTGTCTATGAGACATCCTTGGCAGACACTATTTTGTAGGACATCCTGGGCAGACACTAGTCTATGAGACATCCTGGACAGACACTATTTTGTAGGACATCCTGGGCAGACACTTGTCTATGAGACATCCTTGGCAGACACTATTTTGTAGGACATCCTGGGCAGACACTAGTCTATGAGACATCCTGGACAGACATTAGTCTATGAGACATCCTGAGCTGACATTAGTCTATGAGACATCCTGGGAAGAAACTAGGTTGTGAGATATCCTGGACAGACACTATTTGTAGGACATCCTGGGCAGACACTTGTCTATGAGACATCCTTGGCAGACACTATTTTGTAGGACATCCTGGGCAGACACTAGTCTATGAGACATCCTGGCCAGACACTATTTTGTAGGACATCCTGGGCAGACACTAGTCTATGAGACATCCTGGACAGACATTAGTCTATGAGACATCCTGGGAAGAAACTAGGTTGTGAGATATCCTGGACAGACACTATTTTGTAGGACATTCTGGGCAGACACTTGTCTATGAGACATCCTTGGCAGACACTATTTTGTAGGACATCCTGGGCAGACACTAGTCTATGAGACATCCTGGCCAAACACTATTTTGTAGGACATCCTGGGCAGACACTAGTCTATGCGACATCCTGGGCAGACACTAGTCTATGAAACATCCTGAGCAGACACTAGTCTATGAGACATCCTGTGCAGACACTAGTCTATGAGACATCCTGGGCAGAAACTTGGTTGTGAGATATCCTGGACAGACACTATTTTGTAGGACATCCTGGGCAGACACTAATTTATTAGACATCCTGGACAGAAACTAGTCTATGAGACATCCTGGGCAGAAACTAGGTTGTGAGATATCCTGGACAGACACTATTTTGTAGGACACTCTGGGCAGACACTAGTAGCGAGGCATTCTTGAAAAGCTATCGAAGGGAGAATTGATTGTGGTCTCAGCTGTGAAGGAACCTCATGAGGACAACAAACTGCGAGGCTGCAAGAGAATCATGGTAATTCATTGTAATGAAGGGAGACAATCAACACCCACATCTTGCACCCACACTTGGATAGGAATCCAGCACGGTCGGATTCTATTCTATTCTAAATTGCCGGCATGAAACCAAATCATCATCAATCCCCAATTCTTTAAGAATACAACAGCTTGCAGCTCATATTACCCGCGCTCTAAGTGCAACGGCAACAACATCATCACCACCACCATCACCACCACCACCACCACCGCCACCACCACCACCACCACCACCACCACCAACAACAACAACAACAACAACAACAACAACAACAATAACAACGCCATAACATCACCACCACGAACATCCCCACCACCAATAACAACACCACAACAACAAACACAACAACACCATCAAACAACACCAACGCCATCACCACTAACACCACCAACACCACCAACACCTCAAACAAAAACACCACCACCAGAGTCACCACCACAATCAACACCACCACAACCATTACCAACAACAACAACAACAACAACAACAACAACAAAAACAACACCAACAACAACAACTCCATCACCACCATTACCAACAAAAACACCATCACCACCATTACCAACAACAACTCCATCACCACCATTACCAACAAAAATAACACCACCACCATTACCAACAAAAACAACACCACCACCATTACCAACAACAACTCCATCACCACCATTACCAACAAAAACAACACCACCACCATTACCAACAAAAACAACACCACCACCATTAACAACAAAAACAACACCACCACCATTACCAACAAAAACAACACCACCACCATTACCAACAAAAACAACACCACCACCATTACCAACAAAAACAATACCACCACCATTAACAACAAAAACAACACCACCACCATTAGCAACAAAAACAACACCACCACCATTAACAACAAAAACAACACCACCACCATTAACAACAAAAACAACACCACCACCATTACCATAAAAACCAACATCATTACCAACAACAACAACAACAACACCACCATTACTGTCACGGAAAAAACTGCAGTTTATGATTCCTTGATAACTTACATATTAAAATACAAGGAAGGAGGAGGTTTAACCATTGTGTACGTCATTCTGAGAGGAGGAATAAAATTAACGATCATTGACCTACGAATATAAAAATAGGATACAGGTACTCGCTGAGGTCAGTGGCTGCCGCTCGTATCGGCCGACGGGAAAACGAACGGACAGAAGAACGGGGAACAGAAAGACGGTGATCAGAGAATAGATTTCTTTGAAGTGCGACCAGCGATGAACGGAGGAACAGCGTAACAACGGAGAGAAACGAACAACTAACCACTACGTGATCTTCACCGCTTTTTGATGGGCAGGATACGGCAAATTTGATTGTAGATCAAGCAATCAACGGAGTATTGGACACTTGTTATAAATAGTAGCAACTGGGGTTTTTGGTTAGTGTGTGTTCCAAACTGGGCTGAATTATCTATGCCTCCTGAGTGGGGAAAGAAATACACGCCCCTAATGGTTGAAAGAATATGGGATATTAGTGTGTTATTCGCTAGTGTATTTCGATTCCAGGAGGATAAGTGCATATATAAGGTTCAAACTCCTATCCGGATATATCAGAGAAGATAGACACATACTTTTTGTGTGCTGGAAAAGCTTGGTTGAAAAAACTAAAGGCATTTCATTTGTGAGGAGAGCAAATACCTCAATAAACCAAGGAACAACCTAGACAAGATCAAATAAGAAATAAACTATACTTTTACATCCGTTCCATTCCAGCCTTGGATAGCCGTCTCAAGCTTTGACGCAGATGAGTTGATATTTAGACATTCATGTAGTGTCGATCGTGTATTAGTTAATCTATTTTTGTTTGTTTGTTCTGTGCTGACGAAGGCTTTGGCCGCAACGTCCATTGTTTTTTGTAGTTGTACTTTGGTAAAACTCTCAACCTACTTCTCGTTTTTCAGTGATTCATTCTATACTTTTCAAGGAACGTTGAAAAAGAAGATCCAGATAACCTAAGTAATAAGGAAAAAAGGAATATAAGTTTGCAGAAAGCAAAGTAAAATAAAACTACATACGTCTTGTATGCATTGACAATATACAAGTCAAAACATTGCTACTCATAGAGACAATATGCTGAACTGTGGTGATGTGGTTTTTTTCAATGTTGGATAAGTACTTTCATGAAACAGACTCGGGCGAAGTCATAAACTGACTGGATTATTATTACTGTACAGTAATGACGGCCGGTTGTTGCTGGATTGACTGGTTTGCCTTTTTGGTTCACGAGTGCTTTTTTCAGGAGACTCCTGTGAGTCGTCGCTGTAGCTACGGAGTTCGTGCTTTGTGCGGCGCTTTCGGTGGGTCGCCCTGTGGAAAGAGACTGAGCTATATGGGATAAAACCCAGGTCAATGAAGTCTTTCTGGTGACTGCTGTTTCCATCGACGATGAACTGTGGCTTTCGTGGAGGACTTTTGTGTTGGCATTCTGGCGGCGGCATTATGCACAGTGTACCTGTGCGGGCTGTTGGCTTGCCGACACTTCTGTCTATTCCATTGTTCACATAGGGCAGTGAGGAGCGTTTTGAGTGATATTCACTGGCACGGGAACGGAGCAATATGGGGACGACCCGTTGCTATGAAGTTGGAACCGCGACTAACTAACTAACTAACTACTGTACAGTGATCCAGTGGTGAACAGTTTTGTTTCATTCAATAACGGATTTACCGTCAGACTCAAGCATACGGATCATCCAGGGTGAGACCTTTCCTGTTTGATGTGCTGTCCTGTGGTTTTGCATAATGAGTGGGCGAGATGTAACACCGCTGCTAGACATTACGAGTTCAGTCTTGCACCAACAATAGAATACACTATCAACTACGCGTACACAGTCCATACACACACCAGGCATAGTTTTTATTAATAAATATTTTATTTTTCGTTGAAAGGAACTGTTGTCTGAGTATGTGTTGAGGGTACAATAGAGAGAGAGAGAGAAAGGAATAGATATATGGAAGAGAAGACAGAAGGGAGGAGTGTAGACAGAAGTCAGTCAATAATCCCAACAGATAATAAGTTTGAAGATGTGCTTGTTGATTCCACATTCCTCCTGGGAAAACAAGTGACATAATTGGTGGAGCGAGCGGGGTACAACATAATACCCATATGACCTGGAGGCATAACAGGGCATATGCATAGAGGGGTACCTGCATATTGGCACAGGCATAGCGGAGTACCTGCATGTTGGGACATACTGATTGGAATAAATATAAGTATACATTGATGACTTTTAATGGAAGGACGTCCATTGGATATATGGTGCCATTACATTTATGGTAGAAACATTTCATTAATGCTGGTGACTTTACGGTGAGAAAGTTCCAGACATGGTGAATAGGTGGTAAGACACATTACATACCTAGTCACACGGTCACACGTCTACATAAGTCTTTATCCTATATCTCCTCTTGTGGATGAGAGAGTGGTTGTGATGTACTGTGTGGTGTCGTAGATTAATAATATAATATTATAGACATAGAGATATTGAGATAGGTTATAAGAGATTACCGGGTTATAGTGAGGACTTCTTTACTGCTTTGAAATGTCTGTACTCAACTTGCTGACTTACCTGCTTTAACTATGGCCACTCCCAAAATAACTACCGCCGAACTGAGGGGAAACGGAGAGGAAATTGGTTTGTCTGGTTCGGACTTAACTGATTACATACAGGAAAGAGAGAGAGAAATTCGTCAAGCAGAACGAGAAGACCGAGAGGCTGAGTTGGAATTGAAACGCATGGAAATGGAACAGGAGTCCAAGCGACTAGGAATAGAACAAGAGGCCAAGAGACTTGACATGGAACAGGACAACAAGAGGTTGCAAGCTGAAGAGGCGGACAAGATGAGGCAACATGAATACCGCATGAAAGAGTTAGAACTCAGAACACAAACTAAGGGAGAGATAGAGTGCGCGGAAGGCGGATCATCGTTACATGGTTCAACCAACATGAGTGGATCTAGCTACCATGCAATGAAGTTTCCCTTAGCTGTTTATGAGGAGTCTAAAGAAAAATTTGACAACTTTGCGAATCGATTCGAGGCTATGGCAGTAGCTATGGGACTGGATAGAAGCCGATGGGCTCTTAAATTATCCCAGGCCTTACGTGGTTCGGGGTACGAGGTCTACACACGCCTACCACCAGGACATGAAAATCAGTACGAGGAATTAAAAGCCGCTTTGATGAAGCATTATGAAGTCACAGCACAAACGTATCGGAAGAAGTTTAGATCGTCTAGAAGAGAGCCGGGAGAGCTATTCGCCGCCTACAGTCTGAGGCTGAATTCCTATCTCCAGAAATGGATGGACTTGGCAGAATTCAAGAGGGATTATGAGAGTCTCGAAGAGATGATGGTGGTCGACCAGATGCGAAAGCAAATGTCGAAACCTCTCAGAACCTTCTTGGGAGAACAAGGGGCGGAACGGATTGATGTTGTGAATAAGCTGGCGGAACGATTCGTAGAGGTACATGGGGAGGCGGCGGAACTAAGTACACAAACCCAAGGTCAGGAGAAATAAGAGAAAAAGAAACCTAAGAACTGGGAAGGAGAAAAAGTGGAACCTTATATAAAGCACACAGAAGAGAGTTCAGAGAAGGTGAAGGAAAGAAACCAGAACACCTCGAATTCTCCAGCGAAACAAAAGTGGTCCGAGAAGTGGTGTTCAATCTGCAAGGTGCCCTCTCATAACACGAAGGACTGTAGATCGAAACCTAAAAGTTCTTACTTCGCAGCATGCAAAGTGATTCCTACGACGGTGATCACCGACAAGGCTGAGGTCGGCGAAGGAGCTAGGAACAAAAAGGACACACGGAAACCTAGGAAGGGAACATGGTGCACACACTGCCGGTCGAAAACACATAATACTGTGGACTGCCGATGCAAGGCAGAAGACGCCAATTGCATAACCAACCTCGAGGAATCAAAAGAGGAAGGCAAGGAAACGGTCAAGGAGATGGAAGACACTCAGGACCAAGAGAGGCCACCTGTGGTCAAACTGATTGAAGTCAATGGCCAGCAGGTTGTTTGTCTCTACGATACCGGTTTGGATGGGGAAGCTGTGATAGACGCCAGCTTGGTACGCCCAGACCAACTTACAGGGGAGACCATAGAAATACAGCCGGCAATGAGGAGTGCTGTTACCATGACGCTGCCAATCGCCAAGGTGGAGATTAACTCCAGGTACGTAACGGGCATTATTCCAGCTGCTGTATTATCTGACTCCTTATTTCCCATGATCATTGGCACGAAATATGTCTTTTTGGGGATGCCCAAACAGCCAGCCCACAAGGGAACAGTAGTCAGTGGTTCTCAAGGGAAGGAAAAAGAGGCAGAGACACTATGCGACAACTCAGAGATAGGAGAATTGCATACTGCCCAGAGGAAGGATACTACGTTGCGTCCTTGCTACAGGAAGCTGCAAAGAAGTGCTGAGCCACCAGAACGGGGACAGTACTTTCTGAAGAATCGACTACTCTATCGGAGAGCTGGGAGGGGAGACAACCTACATGAGCAGTGGGTGGTTCCAGAGACCCACCGTCCTCATATTCTTCAGAGTGGACACAACATAGCAGAGAATAAACATATGGGTGTCAGAGAGACATTACAGAAAATTTCCGGCCATTATTGCTGGCATGGATGACCGGAGATGTACTCCGGTTAGTGAAGTCTTGTTCAGAGTGCCAGAAAGCACCATGCAACAAGCGAATTAGAGGAAACTAGCTCTTAAGGTGGAAGACAAAGTGGAAGTATGGGGTCCAGAAGAGACTAATATACTACAAGTAGGATGGAAAGGACCTTATCCTGTGGAAAAGGTTGTGTCCAAGAACATCTACAAAATCCGGATCGGGGAAGAGCAGAAAAATCTCCCTAGACATCTCATTAGGAAAAATGAGGAGGATCAAAAGCAAAGCTTCGCACTTTTTATGGTTGGGGAATGGGGGGCCCCCCAAATTGGGGCAAAAGGTTT
>JACEFZ010019640.1:0-2500 GCA_014155875.1 Cepaea nemoralis
AAAAAACACAAAACCTACAGGTATAGAACAAACATAGTAGTAGAACAAGCACTGCAGGTAATAGAACACACTACAGGTAATAGAACACACAGTACAGGCAATAGAACACACACTACAGGCAATAGAACACACACTACAGGTAATAGAACACACAGTACAGGCAATAGAACACACACTACAGGCAATAGAACAATCAGCACATGTAATAGAAAAAGACACTGCAATTAATAAAACACACACTGAGGGATAATAGAACAAACACTGCAGCTAATAGAAAAAACATCAAAGGTAACATAAAAAGTACGACAGATAACAGAGTAAACAATACAGGCAACAGAACAAAACATCAAAGGTAATATATTTAAAACAAAAAAGCACTATTGGTAATAAAGCAATCAGGCTGAAATATCCACTGTCTACCTTCTCTGATGTAGGTAATATCTCCCTTAGAACAGCTCCATTTGACACAGTCGGTGTGTCCTGGAGGGGTGAAAGTTTCCCCATCTTTAAAGACAGTTCCATTCACACAGCATGTATCTGGTTTGTGTAGAAATATGTCGCCATCATTAGCGTAAGTACATATTTGATGTTAAGTCAATATCTAAGAACGATGTTACCAAGGAGGTTCCCATTTATTCTCATTCGTTATATATATATATATATATATATATATATATATATATATATATATATATATATATATATATATATATAAACGCGATTAACATTAAATAAAAGATCAATTCAAAGCGCCTTGAGGAGTTTTGGACATATGGTGCTAGCCCAACATTTTATAAACCAATTTGAATTCAAGATGTGATGTGGCAAATATACCATTGTTTGCGTTTACTTCCAAAGACGTTTCGTGAAACTCAATTTTAAGGTGTTTCTACCTAAGAGATCAATTATAAAGACACGTATTGTGCGTTATCACTACTTCTTATTCCTGAAGTTGTCACGGAAAATGTAGTAATCCCCGAACCTGTAGTAGTCACCACATTTGTAGTAATCATCACCCCTGTAGTAGTCACCACACAAATAGTAATCCCTACACCCGTAGTAGTCACCACAGGAGTAGTAATAATCGCCCCGGTAGACGTCAACACAGGAGTAGTAATCATCGCCCCGGTAGACGTCACAACAGGAGTAGTAATCATCGCCCCGGTAGACGTCAACACAGGAGTAGTAATCTTCGCCCCGGTAGACGTCACAACAGGAGTAGTAATCATCGCCCCGGTAGACGTCACAACAGGAGTAGTAATCATCGCCCCGGTAGACGTCAACACAGGAGTAGTAATCATCGCCCGGTAGACGTCAACACGGGAGTAGTAATCATCGCCCCGGTAGACGTCACAACAGGAGTAGTAATCATCGCCCCGGTAGACGTCACAACAGGAGTAGTAATCATCGCCCCGGTAGACGTCACAACAGGAGTAGTAATCATCGCCCTGGTAGACGTCACAACAGGAGTAGTAATCATCGCCCTGGTAGACGTCACAACAGGAGTAGTAATCATCGCCCCGGTAGACGTCACAACAGGAGTAGTAATCATCGCCCCGGTAGACGTCACAACAGGAGTAGTAATCATCGCCCTGGTAGACGTCAACACAGGAGTAGTAATCATCGCCCCGGTAGACGTCAACACGGGAGTAGTAATCATCGCCCCAGTAGACGTCACAACAGGAGTAGTAATCATCGCCCCGGTAGACGTCACAACAGGAGTAGTAATCATCGCCCCGGTAGACGTCAACACAGGAGTAGTAATCATCGCCCCGGTAGACGTCAACACGGGAGTAGTAATCATCGCCCCGGTAGACGTCACAACAGGAGTAGTAATCATCGCCCCGGTAGACGTCACAACAGGAGTAGTAATCATCGCCCCGGTAGACGTCACAACAGGAGTAGTAATCATCGCCCCGGTAGACGTCAACACGGGAGTAGTAATCATCGCCCCGGTAGATGTCACAACAGGAGTAGTAATCTTCGCCCCGGTAGACGTCACAACAGGAGTAGTAATCTTCGCCCCGGTAGACGTCACAACAGGAGTAGTAATCATCGCCCCGGTAGACGTCAACACAGGAGTAGTAATCTTCGCCCCGGAAGAAGTCACCACGGGAGTAGTTTTCATAGCCCCTGTAGTAGTCACCACACATTTAGTAATCCCCGACATTGTAATAGCCATCACACATGTAGTAATCCTCGCCCCTATAGTAGTCAGACCAATGCAGTAATATCAGCAACTGTAGAAGTTACCACACATGTAGTAATCCCTACTCCTGTAGAAGTCACCAAACATGTAGCAATCTCAGATCCTGTAGTACTCACCACAGATGTTGTAACCTGAGCAAATATAGTAGTCACCACACATGTAGTAATCCCCGCCTCTGTATTAGTCACCACACATGTTGCAATCTCAGCTATTGTAGTAGTCACCACCCATGTAATAATCCACCCACCTGTAGTAGACACCACACATGTAGTAATCGCCGCAATTGTAGTA
>JACEFZ010019640.1:7500-24009 GCA_014155875.1 Cepaea nemoralis
ATCTCCTTCATTTCCGCCATTAGTTTTCGTTGTCGTTATTCGGGGTTGGCGTTAGCAGTGCCTTGGCTTGTCACCATATCACCTTGATGTGTGCCACTCTGGATCAAAGGCCGCACCTCAAACTCACTGGCTTTTGTCAAAGCTATCGAGCACAATGCATGCACTCCGTTACTTCGGGATAATTGGTTTTATTTTCACAACACATATAGTCATAAATACCGTTCGAATGGAGGGCATTTGTTATCCCTGCAGTAATCACAAAGTCACAATAAAGTCTTTGTGCCAGATTAATCAAATACCTAATTGCTGCAGCCCTAGCATTTGAGTAATCTTTTGTTCTTCAAATACAGTAAACCGCTACAATTTATGGTCTACTATAGGGGAAAAATAGACAATCTTGAGAACAAATGTCTTAAAAGAATTCTAAACCTCCACTGAACAGATTTCAGAAACAATACGCAAATAACACAAGACACTAAGCAAGATACTGTATTCAATTTTATAAGAAAACGCCGTTGGGACTACAACGTCCATGTACTCAGAATGGACAAGACTCCCCTACCAAGCCCTCATATGGACTCCGGTAGGAAAGAGAAAACGGGGAAGACCAAGAGAGACCCGACGTAGAATCACCATCAAGAGAAGGCTCATTCACTGCCAAATAAACATTCAAGTCTACAGCAGGTGGCAGCGAACCGCCAGGCATGGAGAGCCATGACTTCTGCCCTATGCGCCGCCTTGGGCTCAAGAGGAAAGACTAACTAACTAAACTAATGAAAATCATCGTTTGGCGGAATAACTTCTATAATTTTAAAATCAGTACGACAATAATTCGACTTGATACTCAAGTATTTTTTTTGAACTATTCAAATTATTGGACAGTTTCGATCTCAAAAAAAAAAAAAAAAAAAAACAATAAAAACAAACAAACAAAGCTTACGGACATTGTCTCTTCTTTCACAAATGTTCCTACTGTTGCTGGTAGGCACAAGGTGATGCAGGCGAAGGCATACCTCAGAGTAGCTGCAGACACAGATCACCCGTTGCATGCGGCGCTGGACGTAGTTATGGGTCAGAGACTGATAAGAGGGAAATCATGGATGGCTCAGGCGGAGGATACGATCAGACAGGTGTGCCCCTTGGAGAACATTAGGCGAGGAGAGGAGTGGGTCAGAGTGCCAGCCGTGCAGTCAGACTTGTGCAGAGTTATAATCACATTGAGCCGGGAGTGCAGGGAGTGGCCAGCAGGGGCCACGGAAGTGGACATTCAGCAATTAATTCAGGAAAATTCTCGCCCGGGTGATGTGAATATCTACACGGATGGGTCAGTGTTGAGAGGTAGGAGAAGTGCTTGGGGGTTCTTGGCAAAAACTAATGGTCGGCGTTTGGTGCAGGAGAGCCTGGCGTATGATGACACTACATCTAGCTTAAGAATGGAGGTGGAGGCGGTCAGTGCAGCTTTCAGCTGGATAGAAAACACGATACATACACATATTGTGATTGTAACTGACTCAGAAAGCATGCTGAGAAGGGTGAGAACAGGCAAGCTTCGTGCAGAGTGGCTTGCTTCGCTTCGGAGGTCACGGGTAGCAAGCATCACCTGGATCTTTTCTCCTGGGCATGCCGGTGTGCTGGGGAATGAACAGGCGGACAGATTGGCTGGCTCGGCAGAACTTGGTGGAGTATTGATGCATGACAAGGCAGATGTGGTTGCGGCCTTGTGGGAGCACGTGTACACCTCGGAGGAGCAAATGGATCACCATAGTCTGGTTAGAATGAGGCAGTGAGGAGTGACGAGGGGATCTGGCCGACGCTCGACGCTCAGAGGAAAGGCGAGACGGACATATAATCAGATTGCTACTGGAACTATTAGTGTTGGAACTCTTCGCTGGTTGCTGAGGATGGGGACGGAGCGCTTATGGTAATGTCCCGAATGCTGTGATGTCGGTTCCTAGATCAATCAATCAATCAATCAATCACAAATGTTCCTCTGAAAGATGCAGTAATGACCATCTGTGATCGTGTAAATAAGAAGAAACTGATATGCGGCTTACTGCCATCAACACTAGAAACTACCACTGATGTGCACATCTAGCAATACATTAATGGTTTTGTTTTTTATTTATTGTTAAATCCTACCGTCAAATTGATGGAGTGTCCATGTGGAATCCTTTAGTTTCTATTCTAACGGGCATCTTTATTTCACAATTAGAAGAAAAAAGGAGCTTCGACAATCAATAATTTGGTTGTATACCACAAGTATGAGGCAAATACAGTATTCATCACTAAAATCAGACAACAAGCAGAATCGTTCCACTCCACCATGAACCAATCCTACAAGAACATGTCTTTGTCCATTTATCACAAACACAAAGACGCATTATTGGTTTTAAATATCTTAATTCAGCGTCCCCTAAAAGTACTGGGGAGTTATGGTCGTTGACCATAACTTTAGGAGGGGAAAATCCCAACTGCACATTCCCGCTGTAGAGGATGGGAAAACACATCACGTTGTTGCGAACACAGCAATGGGGACCGAGTATCCACCAGAATAAGTGGACAACTCTGCAGCTGAGCAGAGTAGGGCACTGATTTTTCCTGGCGGTCAGGAATGGCTGTCAAAGGCAGAGATAAATGACTACCATGTGGATGTAGAAGTCAAGGAGAAACCACCACGTTATCTTCCCAATATTTAATGGCAATAAACATTTCAGAGATACTGAACGACGTTAATGGCTGTCTTAGGACAGCATCGTCCGGTAGGGACAGTCATAAGCCACAGGTGACACCAGACCGTGATCCTGCAACTGATGGCAAAACCATATCTATAATAAACACATTTAGAGTAGAAACATGGAATGTTAGGACATTAAATGAGCTGGGAAAGTTGAACAATGTTCTAAGAGAGATGGGTAGCATGAAAATGAATATACTACTGAGGTGCGATGGAAGGGATCTGGCAACATTTAACCGACAAACACACTCTAATTTATTATTGAGTGGATACACATGAAAAAGGTGTAGAATAATATCTGATGGGGAAAAAATACCAAAAATAAAAATAAAAAAAACAGCCAAATCAATTAATGGATACTGGTGTATTACAGATAGAGTTAAAAGAGTCAAAATTAAAGGCAAACCAACAGATATAACCATTATACAAGAATATGCACCAAGAACAAGCAGTAGTGATGAAGATGTACAACACCTTTACGATGAAGTAGAAGTGGCGATAGCTCAAAATGGATCACAAGAAATAAAAAAAATAACACTGCGAGATTTTAATTTAAAAGTACGAAAAGGAAAAATGGTGGATATAGTTGGAATTATGGTTTAGGCACAAGAAATGAAAGAGGAGATAAACTATTAGAATGGGCAAATATTAACGATATGATAATTGGAAACACATGGTTTAAACAACATAAAAGACGTCTATACACATTGACAAAATATGACAAGAAAATGCGCAACCAAACTGACTACATAATAATTAATACAAGATTTAGAAATGTGTTAATTAATGTAAAGACAATGCCTGGTGCTGACTGTAATAGTTATCATGTACCAATGTGTGGATAAATAAAAGTAAGATTAATGAGAGGGAGAAAATGGTTAAGAACTTGAGACTTAATAAAGAGGTTATGAAAGTAGATAAAGAAATTCGAGAACAATACAAAGTGACTGTGAAAAATAAGTAAAATGCAATAGCTAACAAACAGAGTATATTACCGGAGAGAAGCCAAAAAGCTAAGAAAATATGCATGAATGAAGAAATGTTAATGCTGATGGACAGCAAGGAAACAAAATAAAATTACAAACAAGAATATGCTAAGATAAAGAAATAATAGATAAATGTGTGAAGGCAAAAGAAAGTTGGTTAAACAGCAATCCCCCCCCCCCCCCCCCCCCTCTCCCCCCTCCCCCCCCCCCAAAAAAAAAATGGAATTAAATTCCATTGCAGATACAAGAAATGCGTTTTGTGTTGTGTTGTTTGTCCATCAAGAATGATGATGACCATTCATTTCATCCAGTGGGGTTGAAAGTATGGAGCCGTGAGATCTAAGATGGCTGATAAGGCCTATTTTTGCTCGAAATGTTCTTTGACAATGTGGACAAAGAATGCTTGGCGTTTCTGGAGGAGGATTTCCTGCAGTGATTTTTCTGTTCTGTCTT
Source organism: Cepaea nemoralis (assembly GCA_014155875.1). Lineage (NCBI taxonomy): Eukaryota > Metazoa > Mollusca > Gastropoda > Stylommatophora > Helicidae > Cepaea > Cepaea nemoralis. Next base: position 11,674 of record JACEFZ010019640.1, read on the forward strand.
TTCTTCACAGCTCTTGCAGTCCTCGTTGCCTCACAAGTGACTGCATCCTTGCGTAATGATGCACGCCACGAACTACGGTCTCTGGCTGCAGTCTCCCAGGTGTCATGATGAATTCCAAAAGCATTAAGTGAGATTTTCAGAGTGTCTTTAAAGCGTTTCCTCTGGCGGCCTTGGGAGCGTTTGCCACAACAAGAAAATACAAGAAATATGCACAGACAAATCACTGAGCTCACGAGGAGAAATTAAGAATAAATACAGGGTGTTTGAAATCAAACACAGGAAAGAAATTATTGGAGGATGGTGCTATAATCGAGAGGTGGGGTGAGTATATAAGAGAATTATATGATGAAGAAAGGGGAGAACTAACAGAAGAAAGTAACTTAGAAGGCCCACCTATTCTAAAAGAAATCACTGACGCTATGAAACATATGAAGAAAGGAAATACAACTGGGCCAGATGAAATCACAATAGAAGAATTAGAAGTATTGGGATAATTTGTAATTGATACATTAACCAAAATGTCGAATGATATTAACAGCAGTGGATAATTACCGAGCGGTATGCTGAAATTTGTATTTATAGCTATACAAAAACAAAAAAAAAACCAAAAAAGACCATGCGCAATTGAATGCGAAGATTTACGTACAATTAATCTCATAATCCATGTCACTAAGCGTCTACTCGGAATTGTAATGAGAAGAACAAGAAAGATAAAGAAAATAAATGGAAATTAGTGAAGAACAGTATGGTTTTGTGGAAGGAAAGGGTACACACAATGCAATATATATATATATATATATATATATATATATATATATATATATATATATATATATATATATATATATATATATATATATATATATAAAACAGAGTGTATGTTTGTTTGTGGGTTTGTGGGTATTGGATGCGTTCGATAACGGTACATCCGATTGAGATGAAATTTTCTACACGTCTTCCTTTCATTCCTGTGCAACCGACTATAATAATTTCTTAATGTAAAATCTTCTACTTATTTAATAACATTTACTTTTCCATTTTCATTATATAATGTCTATATAGCAGGGGGACTTCACTCTAGAAACGTTATTTCAAGGGGCATAACTTTTAATAACATTTCTATATACTTTATAGTCATATTGTTGGACTTACTTGCACTATTGTTAAACTCTTTGTCTATAGTTATTTTCTGGCATATGAGTTATAATAAATAATGATATAATCTTTAAGGAATTTTCAAAGTTTTCATAAAAATAATGCATAATGCATAACATTGTAACCCATCTTTTTCTACAGTTTTCATTGAATGGTGTGTGGAAGGACATTCTTTTAAGTTACTGTGCGCCAGGAGCTGGGCGAAACCACGCCGGTCAGATAGATAGACAGATAGTCGGGAACGGAAGCTTATTTGACTACTTATATGAATTAAATGACATGCTCCCCACCAGGGACTGGGTGAAGCCGGGCCGGGTCAGACAGACAAATAGACAAACAGATAGTCGGGAACGGGAGAGCTTATATGACTACGTATATGAATTAAATTAGATGCTCCCCACCAGGGACTGGGTGAAGCCGGACCGGGACAGACAGACAAACATATAGTCGGGAACGGGAGAGCTTATATGACTACGTATATGAATTAAATTAGATGCTCCCCACCAGGGACTGGGTGAAGCCGGGCCGGGACAGACAGACAAACAGATAGTCGGGAACGGGAGAGCTTATATGACTACGTATATGAATTAAATTAGATGCTCCCCACCAGGGACTGGGTGAAGCCGGGCCCGGTCAGATAGACAGACAGACAGATAGTCGGGAACGGGAGAGCTTATATGACAACTTATATGAATTAAATGAGATGCTCCCCACCAGGGACTGGGTGAAGCCGGGCCGGGTCAGCCAGCCAGACAGACAAGCAAGCAGACAGACAGACTGATAGATAGATAGATCCCCTCCAGGGCCTGGGCGAAGCCGGGCCGGGTCAGCTAGTATATATATATAAACTCACACAAATAGAAATGTCAATAGAGACACAGAAAGACATATATTTGTGCTTCATAGTCGCAGGAACTCCGACACGGTGCAAACACGGCAGGGGACTTGAGATCATCAGAAGGAAACCCCATTACCGAAGCATTTCGGATCATTTATTGTCTACTCTCTGGGGGTGATCCCGCCCGGGTCACGACTCCGGGCGTCTGTCCCCTGCCGTGGAGACGTTATTTCGGTCATATTTGTTAACCCTAATGTTACGCGTGTCCCTTCGTTGTTACCTTGTCCACTTACAAGCCCTTCCTCCCTCAGTGGGGGGGGGGGGGGGATGACAAGTGCAGTCTGTGTCTGCCCCTTGACACGTGTGGTCGTGGGATGCTAGCTCCATCCCTCGCCACGGCCTCTGTCGCCTCCACGTATCCCCGTTGCCGTGTGCCTTCCTATTAGGAAGCGGGATTCTTTCTTTCCACTCCGATCCCCCTCCTGTTCTGACTGCAACTGACTAAACCACGTACTATTCATATCTCGTGCCATTGTGAGGTGGGGTCTATTATGGCAGCTTTGTTAACAGCGTTAGGACAGGGTGCGACCTACGGTCGACTACCATTGTATTGTGGAGGTTTGACGTCGGCCGACATTTGCGTGATTGCCTGCAATGGGACTCGCCACCACGTTCGAAGGAAGGGCTAGAGATCTTAAACGAGATGTCTGTAAAGTTAGCGGTTGTGATTGTGAAATTGTTTGTATTGCAGTCACCACTTCTAACCATACTAGTGCCGAGACACATTCCAATTTAGGTTGCGGCAGTTCCACATCCAGCACGAAGCCTTTTCTACAGCCTTAGACTGTTGTTTCTGGGCTCGGGCCCTTGCACTTCCTTTGATGCTCATTCGCTTCAGAACATCGAACACGGAGTAGGAGACAAGAACTCGCGCGCCAACCTCGAACGGCGAACAGCCTGACGGTGTAACCCTCCCGACTGAGACTCGCGACCATGTCATTGTACTTCTATGTCTTGTACAGGTGTTGCTCCTGAATATCCGATATGTAGGGGACAGTCAGTTCAATCAGCGTCAGCTTCTTGGCTGACGAGGAACTAAGCACAATGTCAGGCCGCAAGTCAAATATTTGGTGACCTCAAGGTAATTGCCACAGGTCCTTTAGGTCTACGGCCAGTTGCCAGTCCCTCGCACCGTCGAAGACGGTAGCAAGCTGCAAGTCGTCAGCTTTACCATATTTGCGCCCATGCTCGGACGAAGGAAATTTCCATCGGCTTCGGTCCGTTCCCCTCTTTGTTAGCTTTCATCCTTGCCACGTGCACTATGGAGGCCAAGTCGGTCAGGACTTTGCTGTGCCGCCAAGAGAACCGTCCTTGGGTCAGGGCGACCTTACAACCAGAAAGCACGTGGTCCGCTGTCTGGACTATCTGGGCTTTCTTGTGGAGAGGACAGAACGGGTCGGTGGTTAACCCCCACGTCGCCAAGTTGGCACCTGATGGCAGGACATCGTAAAGGGATCGGATGACGAAACTTAGACACAGTGGTGCCATGCGCCATATTTTGTTCCATGTAATGGATCTCTGCACAACCGCTTCCCATGACATCCACTGCGCTTGATGCGCCTTTTGGCAGACTTGCGGCCTCTTCCGTCATATTTCCCCTTGCGGATCTCCTTGACCACCAGGTCCCTGCGTTCCTTCGCATTCGCCTTTGACTGCATCGGATCATTCACTTGGAATCTGAACCCTTGCTTGCCGAGCTGGTGTGCCCCATGACCTCCTTCAGCTGGAGTGTGGCCTGGGCTTATTCGACTGCGCTGACGACATTCCACTTCCTTCCCGTTTTCAATGCGGGAACCGAAGCGCTAACCGTTATGTCTGGAGACTCACGCAGCACCATCGCGAGTCTGGATTTTGCGCCTTAAACTCGTCCATGAGGGACAGGAACGGGGGGACGAGCTTGCTCTGCTTACAGTACAATGCGACAGTCGTGAGGCATGTGGGAACTCCAAGCAATTTTCTCATGTATATGCTTGGCTTGCTCTCCATGTCGCTCACAGCGGTTACGCCAATATCATATGTTAGTAATGGCCACAGGAGTTTCAGAATAAGCATAAATTAGAGAACCCAGATTTTGAACTTGCATATCAGCCTTGTTGTATCGATAGTATTAAGGCCGTTCGTTAGCATTGCTTTTATCTCTGCCACCGCATTCCTGTCCGTCAGGGTTGAGTCATACACACGCCCGAGACTCTTCCCAGGTTCCTCCATCACGGAGGGAATCGCTTGCCCAGACACACTGAACCTCCTTTCCACTGCCCTACCCTTCATGATCGACAGGCTTCTCGATTGCATTGGCTTGAAGCTCATCCTGCACCAGCGAATCAGGTCGTCCAGCCTGAGGAGAGAGGTGCGAGCATCACTCTCCTTCGGTGTCAGGATAGTCGTATCGTCCATGAAGGCCTTCAGCGATGGCGTGTTCACCCCTTCGCTGAGCCTCAAATCGTGTGCATAGCCGGATGCCCAGTATGACCTGCATGACCATGACAAGTAATATCGGCGAAATCATACATCCCATGGCAATACCCACTTCCAGGTCGATCCATCTGGTCGGGAACGTTTTGGTTGAGAACCGAAGAGAGAAGCCCGAGAAGTACTCCACTAGCATTTCTGTTATGTTCTCGGGCGCGTGATAAGCCTTGAGTGCATGTCATAACAACTGCTGTGGCACTGACTCATAGGCGTTCGCTAGGTCCAACCACATCACGTGGAGTTCCACCTTCTTCGTCTTAGATTATACTAAGGCATTTGATAAAGTAAAACATGATGAATTGATTAAAATATTGGAATATATCAACATTGATGGGTGTCACGAAAACCACTGAAGTTAACGATCCTCCGCCTGAGCCATCCATGATTTCCCTCTTATCAGTCGCTGACCCTTAACTGCGTCCAGCGCCTCATACAGTGGGTGGTCTGTGTCTGCAGCTACTCTGAGATATGCCTTCGCCTGCATCACCTTGAGCCTACCAGCAACAGTCGGCAGACCAAGGATGTAACGCATACACACTACTGGGGTGTCTCTGGTGCATCCCAGAATGACCCGCATAGCTTCGTTCTGTATGCGCTCTAACTTCACCAGCTGACTCTCTGAGACAGTGAGCAGTCCTAATCCATAATCAATTACTGAGAGGATCAAGTGCTGGTATAGTGTTCTGGTATAGTGTGAAAAGCAAGGTAATTGATTGATAGACTTCAACGCCGTAACGATGGCACCATTTAAGGCCAAGTTTCTCGCAGGTTGTCAGAATTTCATGGTCAACAGAGTCAAGTCCAATGTCCCACAGTAAGATACACATGATACATACCCTTTCTCGTTACAAGCATTTGGTATTCGAAATCAGGGCCAGCTGGAATCTCGGTGCAAGTAAGGGTACTACATACTTCCTCAACGGAGACTCCAACGGGAATGCATTTTTTATAATGCTCACAGCCTGCATCATGAGAAACGTTTGGTGTCAGTTCGTTGCAGTCAGGTATTGGCAGTAAGTGTCTCAGTCCTTCTTCTATTTGTCTTCTCTCATATAATTACAAGATAGTATTATTCATTCTGTCCATTTTCATCTTAACATGCTCGGTTTTTTTTTTTTTTTTAGTTTTAAATCTAGAGTTGGCTCAGTAAATTAGTTATTTTCTTAGTTAATTAGTCAACAGATCATACTCATTGCACTAGAACCATTCAGTCAATAAGTGCTCGGATTTCCTCCTTGGCAAATCCCACAACTTGTAGAAACTCATGACATCAGTTCTGTGTTGGTTTATTAAATAAATCTTCTTTGCCTTCCCGCATAGTGTTCTTATTTGGTGTTAAATATCTCTTTTAACTTGCTGTTCTCGCAGTCCGAACGTGGATGGTAGATTTTCAGTCATCAATTGGTCCTGGCAAACGTCTTACTTCTCGTAGGGCATTCAATGTATCAGTATGGACCATGGCTCGTCCGCTCTCCACAGTGGCCTTACTTGCAAGTCTGTCAGCCCGCTCATTTCCTCGTTAACCCGCAGGCCCTGGCACGGACATGCAACTAACCTTTGTCAGCCGCGACATACTCTAGACACCATCCACTGTCTTCGGACCCAACCCATCTCTACCTTCTTGAGCATAATCATTGAGTTACTAAGGAAGCATGTCCGAGTGAATGTTTGTTTCTCGAGCAATGTCATTGCTTTACTTACTGCCATGACTTCCACAGTCACACTACTTGTAGTCAAGGAAAAAGCACTAGAATCTTCCTTCACAATTCTTCCTCCAGCCTGAGACGTAAAAGCCCATGAACTTCTCTTTGTTAATAATTGCCCTCTTAAGTTGCTATTTTAATTGCTGCTACTTCATTCATTCATTCAGTAGCATGTCCTTTGCAGAACCTTGCTCCCATAACAACCTACCAAAAAAACTTCTCGATCACAAGCAAGATGTCCCTCGTCCGATACACCCATCTGGAGATCATCCACCACATTCTGCACCCATCTTCTCTTTGGCCTTCCTCTTCCTCTCTTGCCAGGCATATGCCCCTCCATTAATGTTCTCTCCAAACTTTCATGGCGTTTCAAGTGACAATACTATATCAATTTTCTTTGTTTTATCGTCTTTAATAGCCACCCCTATTCAATATTGAGCTCTTGAAGTATGGATGCATTAGTTCTTTTCTTTACTCAAGATATTCTTAGAACCCGTCTATAACATTTATATTCAAAAGCATTTATGACTGTTCAGCTTGTTAAGTAAGTGTCCAGGTCTCACAGGCGTATGTTGCTATAGGAAAGATGCATGCACTTAAAAATCAATGTTTTGTAGTTTTATCTGTCCTATTCCATAATTTATTCAGTTATTTTAGTATTTTAAGAGCAATTGATAGTCGTCGTTTAATTGCTTTCATTGTTCACCATTGTTGGTAATCAATGACCCAAAATATTCGAAATTTTCCACCACCTCCATTCTTTCCTCATGAACATATATTTCTTTCTCCATAGTAGTTGCTGCTACTTGGTTCCAGTAAATATTCTTTATTATTCTGAGATCCTTCCCACCAATAGTAATATCTTCATGTAAAAGTACTGGACAGTTTTGGCCTTAATATGCCAGAACTTTAGGAAGCGACAATTCCAACTGCACCTCTTAGCGGCAGAGGATGGGAAACACACCACAGTGTGGCTAACGCAGCAATGGGGTCCGAGTATCCACCGAGGTAAGTGGACAACCATACAGCTGAGTAGAGCAGAGCACTCACTTGTCCTGACAGTCGGAAATGTCTCTCAAAGTCGCATGCGAATGTGGAAGTCAAGGGGAAACCACCACATTATCTTCCCAAGACTTCATAAAGAAACGCATTCCAGATTTAGTGAAAGACGTTAATAACTGTTTTAGGACATCCTCGTCAAGTAGGGACAGTCATGAGTCACATAATATATATCAATCAATCATGTGCCATGCCGGAAAGCGTGGCGGTCATAGCTCGCCATTTCACTCTATCACCAAAGTCGGGGATCAGCTCAGTGTTCCTGTCTCGACCATGCCTTGTGGCCAGGCCATCCAGGTATTTATTTCTCGGTCTTCCCCTTGGTATGTTCCCTTCGCTCGTGCCAGTTGTCACCAAGTTCTCCAATCCATTTTTTCTCATAACATGTCCAAAAAACCTTGGCTGTCTACGTCTAATTTCTCTAACCATTTTACGATTTTCATTTGTCTCCTGCAGGACTTGGTCATTGGTTTTTCTGTCTGTCCATGGTATACTTCCTATAAACTATACATACTTCCTATATATTATATATAATTCCTATCTCCACACTTGCTAGCTATATATATATATATATATATATATATATATATATATATATATATATATATATATATATATATATATAGAGATAGATATAGAGAGAGAGAGAGAGAGAGAGAGTTACAGTCATCGCCTGGTGTGTATGTTTTCGTCTGTTGTATAGACCGCTCACGTTTTGTAGCAACAGTTCAATTACGATAAGTAGATGCTGTCGGTGCGGTTGACGTGGCTGTCAATGAACTTTTCACGGGTTGTGTTTTTATGTGATTGTGTATATTATCCTTCCTGTTGTACATCTGCCCACAAATGTGACAAGACAGTCTCGGTGGTCTTTCTTTGAGAGTTCTAATATGATGTGAGAGACTGCGAGCTTCAGTGAAGACTTTGCCACAAGTGGCACACATGTAGCCGTCTGCTGCTTGATTTTTAGACGTTATGATAACGGGATGTCGATGACAATATATTTTATTACAAGAGCACCGCCATACGCTTATAGATACTGTATAACTCAACACCGCTGAATTTCAAACAGTGTTCTTCTCGAGTATGCAGTTTTAAGAAGTTTTGCACAATCATGTACCAACACTGATACAGTTTCACTTTTAAAAGCTTACAAGTTCAGGCGAAAGCCATAAAATTCACTAACAATACACGTTGATAATGACATAACTGTCATTAAATCGTGAATAATTCAGCATGGGTGAAATTGTTCTGCAAGAATAATGAAAAGAGAGCACTGCAATATTAGCACTGCTTGGAAACGATACAGTGATACCGTTTGCCACACCAAACTGTTTCACAAATAACTTTGTGGCGATCGGGGTCAGCCCGTTGCCAGTTCACAAAGTCAACTCGTAAACAATGGTGGCAAACACGCTGTAAGATTCCATAGTCAACACTAGGAAACTACTAAAAGAAGCTGTCTATTTATTCAATATCTACACTGTGCAGTCGGCACTGCAGCGCTGACGTGTCGGTCAGTAAACAGCGCCACGCATGCTCACACGCCCACATAGCCAACTCCACGCATGTGCAGACCCCCACATAGACAACGCCAGGCATGGACAGACGCCATTGTATCCTGTTCAAAATTCAATGAAAATGCCCGTTCTGAGAGCTGGCGGAAAAGTTGAATTAAGTTGAGTTGGGCTAAGAACTGACATCAATGCACTCAGGATATACCTATGTGCGCTCCGTCCCCTCGCTAATCAGCCAGCGAAGAGTCATATTACTAATCTTTCCTACCGCTATCTCATTGAAAGTACTCCTTGTCGCCCCTCTCAGTTTTGAGATTCTTCTAGAACCCCTGCCGACGACCCTCCACAATCTCTTTCTTTACACATACGAATTCTCAATCCAACCCCGCCTTCTCAACCTGCTTCCATAGGTGGACGACCACTTCTCATGTGACCTCTGAAGCGATGTTAGTCAATACACAAGAAACACTCCCTTCTCCAACTTACTAAGCCTACTCCTTGAGTGTGTAGTGAATGTAATGTTTGTTGCATTGGTAGCCTCTAGCCGACGGAATTCCGCTGTCACTGCTTCCACCTCCGTTCCCATACAAAGAATTTTTTAAAAAATCCCATACTGGAGGCCGTAGAATGATATGCCAGTCCATCATCTTTCAGGACACGCCCATTCCGGTTAGCCTTCGCAATAAGAAACCAACTATTATGTCTGTTTCTAAATTTTCCTCTCTGCATCTGGCCATCGCTATGCACCAACAAAAGAGAAAGACGCAGAGAGAGAGAGAGAGAGAGAGAGAGAGAGAGAGAGAGAGAGAGAGAGAGAGAGAGGCGGAGAGAGAGAGGCGGAGAGAGAGAGAGAGAGAGAGAGAGAGAGAGAGAGAGAGAGAGAGAGAGAGAGAAAAAATAGACACGCGCTAAAGCATTCTGGCAGATTTCCCCTTACGCCCACCTACAATGATGTTCTGGTGAGAACCCATTATATCTTGACATCCTAATAAGACATGTGTGGCCGTCTGATTGACAAGCATCTCTAGCGCTGAATTTCTTGCATTGTTTATTGTGTGTTTTATTGTGCATGTTTACCGCGTGTGTATGCTGTGTGTGTTTGTTGAGTGTGTTTATTGCGTTTGTTTGTTGGGTGTGTTTGACCCGCTGCCAATTGCTGGTGGCAAAATGACTAACTGGCCGCGAGGGGAAATAATACCCAGCGCTTTTTACCCTTTAGATTGCACTAATAAAACTTTTTCGTCTTTCCCTTCTAAGAAATACGTATGTACTTATCTACGTATTTTCCACTGCATCTGGCCATCTCAATTCTCTAACAAGAGAGAGCCAGAAAGAAACAGAGAGAGAGAGAGAGAGAGAGAGAGAGAGAGAGAGAGAAAGAGAGAGCCAGAGACAGACACCGAGACAGAGCGAGAGAGACAGCGATAGAGACACAGCGACAGAGAGAAAGAGAGAGAGAGGCAGAGAAAGGCAGAGAGTACCACTGAGAGAGAGAGAGAGAGAGAGAGAGAGAGAGAGAGAGAGAGAGAGAGAGAGAGAGAGAGAGAGTAGTGTCTGGTTTGGTCATGTTTTCCCGCAGATTGTTGGCATGTCATACCCTTTCTCGTTACAAGTCAGATACACATAATACCTACACGTCCACGTTACAAATCAGATACACTTCATACCTACCCGTTCTCGTTATAAGTTAGATCCACATGACAAGTACCCGTTCTTGTTATATTTCAAATACACATGATACTTACCCGTTCTCGTAACAAGTAACTGGTATTCGAATTCAGAGCCCATTGCAATCTTGGTGCAAGTAAGCGTCTTACATTTTTGCCTAACGGACTCTTCCAGGGGAATGCATGTGTTATTGAGCTTACACCCTGCAACATTAGATTCGTTTGTTATCAGTTCGTTGCTGTCATATATAATAATTGGCAGTACTTGTCCCAGTCCTGCTTCTGTCTTGTTTCATATAATTACAAGATAGTATCATTTATTCGTTCCATTTTCTTTGTAAAATGTTCCGGGGTTGTTGTGGTGTTGTTGTTGTTGTTGTTGCTGTTGTTGTTGTTGTTGTTTTTAATAGAGCGATGCATTGATGTTTAGGGTTGGCTCTGTTATTTTGTTGGTTAGTTAGTTAGTTAGTTAATTGATTATTTGGTTGTTTCGGGATTTGAAATTTAAATATTGAGCACAACGCACTACTGGCAACGCCGATCGCATTCCGGCATGAACCTAAGGCCTATCCACGTCAATATGGAAGCACTATACTCGAGTTCCGCTCTCGTTTGAGCTCGTCAGTAGTGCATATCCCTGACCGGATCCGGAAACAAGTCCCGGATCACGCGTGTGAAGCGGGTGTGTAACCACGCGGCACACACTGGACACACCAAATTATCACAACAGAATACCACAACGTTACCCATCGTAGGCTATGCTCAAGATTGCCCAATCGCCGCGACTGACGTTCGTCAATCGATGGGACCCGAACTATCAGGACTTCTCACTGGCAAGGAACACCAGGCCTTGTTAGTTAATTACTTAGTTAATGTATTTAGTTAGTTAGTTAGTTAGTTAGTTGGTTGGTTGGTTGGTTGGCTGGTTGGTTGGCTGGTTGGTTGGTTGGTTGGCTGGTTGGTTGGTTGGATGGTTGGTTGGTTGGTTTATTGGCTGGTTGGTTGGTTGGTTGGTTGGTTGGTCGGTTGGTTGGTTGGTTGGATGGTTGGATGGTTGGTTGGTTGGTTAGTTAGTTATGTTTTTAGCTAGTTAGTTATTTAGTCGATGGACTCTTCTCATTGCACATAGAACCATCCATTCCATAAATGCTCGGAACCCCTTCAGAGCACATCTCGCAGCGTGTAGCGACTCACGACACCAGTTCTATGTTGGTTTATTAATCTTTTTTTGGCTTCCTGCATAGTGTTCTTGTTTGGCCACACCTAATTTAACTTGCTGTTCTGGCAGTCTGATCATGGTTGTAGATATACACTCATCACCTGGTTATCGCAAACGTCTTGCTTTTCGTAGAGCATTCAGTATATCAGCCATATCTATGGCTCGTCCGCCCTCCACAGTAGCCTTACCTGAAAGTCTGTCCCATGATTATTTCCTGGTACACCCGTTTGCCCTGGCACGAAAATAAAAGTAATCTTTGATAGCCATGACCGCCCCAGAGACACCAACCATTGTCGTAAACCTCTTAAGCAAGTATGAGAATCATTCGACTTGATAATCAAAGATTTACTTGAACTATTCAAACTACTGGACACTATCGATCTCAAACAAACGCATACGGACATTGCCTCTAATTTCACACATGCTCCTCTGGAAGAGGCAGTGAAGATCATCTATGATCTGTAAATAAGAAGAAACTTATATGCGTATTACTGACATCAGAAACTACCACTGATGTGCACATCTAGCAATACATTCATGCCTGTTATTTTTAATCTTACCGCCAAATTGACGAATTGGTCATATGGAATATGTTAGGTTCCATTAAAAACCGTCATCTTTATTGCATTTTTTTTTTAATTCGCAAAAC
>JACEFZ010019641.1:0-23892 GCA_014155875.1 Cepaea nemoralis
AGTTCCAAAGTCACGGCAAATATACAAGGGTAAGTTAATAAGTAAGTCAAAAATGGCTGTAGAAAAATAACTAAATATGATAACAACCTGAAACCAGTTTATTTTTATACATACATTGTCCCATTATTTCTCAACATAATTTCCACCAACATTCATGCACTTATCCCATCGTTTTATCAGTCCTCCCAAACCGGCTACAAAGAAATGCATGCTCTGTTTTCTAAACCATGTTTTAACTTCACATTCAACATCGGCGTCACTCGCGAAATGTCTCTCGTCAAGGTGGGTTTTCAGTGGACTTAGCCCCTAGCGATTTCCCGTAAAGCAGTGCATAACTGGGTAGAAAAAGGTATGAGGGTGAGTCAATAAATAAGTCACACAGTTCTGTGGGATGGCAGGTAAATGAAAACAAAGCACGCAGTTCTATGCAGCCGGTTTGAGAGGACTGACAAAACGATGGAATAAATTCATCAATGTTGGTCGAAATTACGTTGAGAAATAAAGGGACAAGTTGTTATCATAGTTAATTACTTTTCTACAGCCATTTGTGACTTACTTATTAACATACCCTCGTGTCAATATTTTAGCCCGAGACACCTTCACAAAAATGTGAATATCTCCATTTAGAATTGACATACAGGCATCATTGAAGTACCATTAGATTTGGCTTTTCAAGGCCCCTCTATCTGTGGTGAATATTCAATTTTAATATCATGATCGTACCTACTATTAGCAATGTCAGAGTTATCGAACTTTACTCTGGGGGGGGGGGGGGCTGCCCAATTGTTATTTCCTGCGCTATTTATAGCGACCAACGATTAACTTCCGGTTGTTACCATGTCTCCTTAGATTTGATTTATTCGAAACCAGCGTGGTACGACGAAAGGGTAAACTACTCTGATATTTGCAGTAGAGGTCCTTCTGCTAAGCGCCAAGAGTTTGAGACTGAGAAACTGTTTTCTCTTGAAATTCTTGTATGTATGTATTTATGTCCGTCCGTTCTTTATGCGTTCGTGAACGGTCCATCCGATTGAGATGAAATTGTCTACACGTCTTCTTCTCATTCCAGTGCAACCAACTGTCATAGTTTTTTTTTAGTGTACAATACTAACATCAATCAATCAATCAATCATGTGCCATGCCGGAAAGCGTGGGCGGTCATGACTCGCCATTTCACTCCATCACCAGTGTCGTGGATCAGCTCAGTGTTCCTGTCTCGTCCATGCCTTGCGATGATCGGTCTTTAAGCGAATCATGATATACTAGGCACTTTTAAAGAGGTAGTTTGCCGTTGCTTTCCTCTATACTAACATACTTACTAAAATTTAATATTTAAATTTACATGACTTAACATAAGAAAAATTAAATAAAGGGACATAACTTTTAGTAGCATTGCTATATCTTAGGTTAAGTCCCCTTCTTCTTCTTCAGCGTTCCGAGCCATTGAGGTTCTTTGCTGCAAATACAATCTGTCTCCATTCGTCTCTCTGGTGGACCTTCTCTTGCCAGTCGTTGATTCCAAGTGCTTGTAGGTCTGTATGTATATTATCTCTCCACCGCCTTCTTGGTCTACCTCGGGGTCTACGGTCATTTATTTCCTGAGTGTAAGCAAGTTTTGTTTCCCTATTATCTTCAATTCTTTCTATATGCCCCAGCCATTGTAGTCTATTAGCCTTCATGATACCAGTGATTAGCGGGGACTTAAACAAATCATAAATGTCTTTGTTACTTCTTCTTTTCCACTCTCCACTTAGGTTAAGTCCCCTGGCTAATAAAATATATATCTAATATATATCTATATAAATATATAGATAGATAGATAGATAGATAGATAGATAGATAGATAGATACATAGATAGATACATAATATGGCACTGTTCATGAATAGTAAGCTAATTTGTCTTATACCTCCTGTAGCTTAAAGAAACGTTTCCTTTTGTTGCATTTTTGAATCCCCTGTTGCTGCAGAAGTCGGATGTGTCGGCCTGACGGCGCAAGAACGCAGCTCTGCTATAAACAGGCACAACGCAGTCACATCCGAAAAAATAAATCCGGATGAACGAAGAAGAAGAAGAAGAAGAAGAATCCCCTGTTCAATTTTACATAAATGTGAAGAGTTTCAACATTGCTGGTGTTTGCTGGCATTCAGGAAAAAATATTTAGCACAACCACAGAGATCGGCATCCATGATCATTTTGCAAAACTCAAAATGGGGCCGCCCTCACAATAGCGGACGCGTAATTAATTACTTAATTAATTACTTTAATTAATTAGAACTGGTAATTTAACTAATAAAATTAAACAGAATACAAGTTTCATTTAGAGCAATAATTTATCTGTGTAATTGTACAATTGTTCACCATTTGATGTGACTGAAAATAATTTTGAAAGCCAGTTTTCAGACCTGTCTATAAACCTGTAAGGAGTACTTTTTGTCTTAGCAGCGCACCAGTACTTAATTATTTAAATTTAACTAAAATACTGTGAAAAAGTTATGGTTTTTTTTTTAAAGTTAGTATTTAATTATTAATTGCTCACTTTTAGATACAGAACAGTGTAATTATTGAGCAGAAGTAGAAATAAATTATTAGCGAATATTTACTTATTTAAAAAAAAACTTTTTTAAATTTAATATTTTAATAATTAATTAACTGCTGCTTAATTATGCAGCAGTTACAAACTTATTTACTTACATTAATGCATGATATTTAATCAACAAAAGAAAGCTGTCGCAATGCAGTGGTACATTAGACAATATGAGTACATTTTCATGAATTGTTCTTTCACTAACGACGAACATTTCACATAACATTTATTAATATAAAAAGGCAGCTATTTTTAACTGTTAATTAGGTCACAGCACATCCTATCGAAAAGTCTTAAAAGTCAAGTGCATTTTTCTCAGAGACTTGGAGACACTCGTGCCTTGTGCGATGCTTTCGGCAGGCCGCCCTGCGGAAAGAGACCAAGCCATATGGAATAAAACCCGGTGCAATGAAGTCAATCATCTTGATCCTGTCGACATTCTATCGAAAGAGGAATGTGACTTTTACTTTCCTGTTACCAAAATGCACAATAAAGTATACATCTTGTCAGGTTTGTTAGCGACGTGATATACTTTTAATAAATAATAAACAATTGGCGGCCATTTCTAATTTTTAATTAGGTCACGGCACATCCTATCAAAAAATAGATAATATGTCAAGTTAGGCCTCGCCACCCCAGACGCAATGATATACGGGTACTACGTTGTCCGTTTAAAAATAAACAAGCCACAGTAATAGAAGGCAGAATGTCTCAACCTTCAATTTATTGAGCCGCGATAAAATCTCCCTCATTACTTAGGACCTCTTTACACTTCCTGGTTCTAAATTACGACACACAAAAAATTCATAACTCCGCTTAGAATTAACGTATACTCTTCGTTGAGATACCGTTGGATTCCTCTTGTTAAGCAGTGTATCATGTTATCAAACTGTGATGATTTCATAAGTAGAAACCCCATTTTAATATATTCTCTGTATATGCTACTAACTAGTAGTACTATTGGTATTAGATTAGTTATAGTACTAACTACTATTATATTAACTATCATTAGCTCACTGACTCAGTATCGACGGCATTTTTAAAATGACATTGGGACAACAGTAAAAACAGAAGTTATTAATTTACCAATTTGTCACTTTTTTGACTGTAATGGACGTAGTAAATAATTCCACACGTAAAAGTTGTTGAAGCAGCCAATGCTGCCCACGCATTTCTCGACATAATAACAATGTGATCAACTAACAGGATCTGATTAAAAACTCAAGTTTTACGATGTAGAAGTAGAACCCATACTAAACAATTGTCAAAGACATGACAGACTCAAGGGATACCACTCTTATAAATCAGTGCCCAACACCGTTTTATCATCACAGTGCCTTCCCATAGTCTAGGGCCCTCGGTACCGCTGTCACTAACCCTTGTTAGTGTTCCAGCTTTCATTCACTCAGTTGTCTGTCCTGTATCGAACGTCGCACTCATAAGTCTTTAGCTCTTTTATAAACCATTTACTTATATGTTATCTATCACACCTTGAAGTCATTTGCTTTGTGGTCTTCCTCTTCTCCGCCTCACTGTACACTTCCCTTCATCATTATCTTTTCTAGACTTTCATGTCTTTTCACATGTCCAAAATATTTCATTTTCTTACTTTTTGTTTGTCAAATTAACTAATCTTCTTGGATATTGAGTTATTGTGGGCTAGACCTGTTTGTTCTCCTTTCCGTCCAATGACTTGCTAATGCTCTTCTGTGTGTACTTTTCAGCAGATTTGACTTTGTTAACTAAGTGCCACGAGATGATTAATCGTCTTAAGCGACTTCTCGTATTTGCCAATGGCTTACATACAGTAGTTTCTCTATTCAAAAACCTCCCTTTAATTTTATATATAATACAACTTTTCTGCTAGCATACTTTTAAGTCATAATTATGAAAAACACCTACTCCTCATTTTCTGCCATCCATTTCGTTTGGTCCAAACCTACTTTTTGTTTGAAACTGTCATTGTCAACTGTCACTTACTGCCAGTATAGTACCATGCGGTGTATGGTAGGAGGGTATTGAGCCTGAGGAATTAAGGCCGCCTGTCTAGTGCAGTCGCCGCGAACTGTGCAGGTTAGTGCTTCTTTTTTTCTTTTTCTTGCCCCCCAGTCAAAGGCTAAGGATAAGCAAATCCATTGCACACAAAGTCTGAATCAGGTGCACAATGCCCCTACATTCTTGTTCCAGACACATATTCTACGGCTCTCAGCTGAGGGGTATGGCTGAATGCCATTGAAGTCAATATCTACCCGCATATGAGAGCCTGGAGGATACTCACCCACTGGAAAATGGAGGTGAAATACTGAGCCTGCTACATGCTTGATCCAGACAGTTGTTCTACGGCTCTTAGCTGAGGGATATTGCTGAACGCCGCTAAGTCAATATTCCCCAGATGAGAGGGCCTGGCCGTTACTCGTTCTCTGCTACATGAAGGTAAGATGCTGAGCCGGCAGTACATGCAACCTACCTCGTAAGCGTTACCAAAGGTGGAAAAAGCGTCCCAGTCACACGCAATGATGCGAGCCTGTATCAAAAACTCATTGAGTGAGCGCAATCAAAGGTGGAAAAACGTCCAATTAACACGAAATGTAACTCTTGGCTAGCGAATCTATTACGTGGAACTCCGAAGCGAAAGCTTGCTGAGTGGATGTCGTCTCATTAACATAAAATAGAACGCTTGGCTAGCGAATCCATTACGTGGAACTCCGAAGCGAAAGCTTGCTGAGTGGATGTCGTCTCATTAACATAAAATAGAACGCTTGGCTAGCGAATCCATTACGTGGAAGTCCGAAACGAAAGCTTGCTGAGTGGATGTCGTCCACAGACTGATCGTTCCTGGTTTGCGCGGGGAGCGACCAGTGGCAAGCGAAATGCCCAATACATGGAAGTGAGGAATTAAAGCAGCCACGAGCAGGACGTGACAATTCCTCGGGTGAGTCCAGTCTCAGAGCAATATGTGCCGGCTCTGCAATTATGGAAGCCTCGTTGGATAGCGGAGAATGCCCATGGTCTGCCCCTGCCTTCCCTTGAGGGTTGACCGTAATGTCTTTGGCCGTTTTACCTTGACCAGCTGAGATGTGGGCAACGCTCGTGTGTTGCCGGGGCCCATACGGGGAGCAAAGAATAGTAACACTGTTGCCTACCATGCATGTCGTAAGAGGCGACCAAGGAGGCTATGGTTCCGTCGCCCTGCTACTGAGTGAGTGCATGGCGCGACACTGTGAGCTGTGAATTTCGCGTGGAGTGCTTTTGCATCTGTTCGCGGTTGTTTTTAGCGTGAACTGCATGTTCGGAACGATTACAGCCGGCTTTTGCTGGACTGACTGGTTTGCCTTTTCAGTTCACGAGTGCCTTTTTCAGGAGACTCCTGGGAGTCGTCGCTGTAGCTTCGAAGTTCGTGCTTTGTGCAGCGCTTTCGGTGGGTCGCCCTGCGGAAAGAGACCGAGCCATATGGGATAAAACCCGGGTCAATGAAGTCTTCCTGGTGACAGTTTTGTGTTGGCATTCTGGCGGCGGCATTATGCACAGTGCACCTGTGCGGGCGGTTGGCTTGCCGACACTCCTGTCTATTCCATTGTTCACGTAGAGCAGTGAGGAGCATTTTGTGTGATATTCACTGGCACAGGAACGGAGCAATATGGGGACGACCCGTTGCCGTGAAGTTGGAACCGCGAATAACTAACTAACATCGCAACAATAAGAATCTAACGTCCCTCGAAACCTGAGGAAGGCTAAAATCATTTAAAAAAAATGCCCGCCGAAGTCGAAAGTGCCGGCCTACGGGTGACAAAATAAAAACTGGTACTACGATATTACGTCCGAGTGAAATATCTTTCGTGATCGGAAAAGCTCTGACTAACTAGTCTTCCGAATGTCCTTAACGGTCGGGACAGCTCTGACTAGCTAATTTCCGATTGTCCCTCGTGCTAGGAACAGCTCAGACTATCTAGTTTTCCGTCGGAATATCCGTCGTGCCCGGAACAGCTCTGACCCCGAGCACAAGGACAAAAACATGTCCGAATCGAAAACTCGCTGAGTGAATACCGTCTGCTGACCGGTCTGGTTTGTGCAGGAACGGCCAGAGGCGAACGAAATGCCCAATATATTGAAGTGAGGAATTAAAGCAGCCATGAGCAGAACGTGACGATTCCCTCGGTGAGCCCAGCACCAGAGCGCTATGTGTCGGCTCTGCAACTATGGAAGCCACCTTGGATGGCGGAAAATGCCATGGACTGTCCCTGCCTTCCCTTAAGGGATGAACAAGCATCGTCTGGGTCTTTTCTCCGGGCATGCTGGTGTGCTGGGGAATGAACAGGCGGACAGATTGGCTGGCTCTGCAAAACTTGGTGGAGTATTGATGCATGACAAGGAAGACATGGTTGCGGCCTCGTGGGAGCACGTGTGCACCTCGGAGGAGCAAATGGATCACCATAGTCTGGCAAGAATGCGACAGCGTGGAGTGACGAGGGGATCTGGCCGATGCTCGACGCTCAGAGGAAAGGCGAGGCGGACATATAATCAAATTGCTACTGGTACTATTAGTATTGGAACTCTTAGCTGGCTGCTGAGGATGGGGACGGAGCGCTTATGGGAACGCCCCGAATGCTGTGATGTCGGTTCCTAAATCAATCAATAAATCAGTCAATCAATTAAGGGATGATCGTGAAGTCTTCGATTGTTCCAACTTGACCAGCTGGGATGTGGACGGTACACAAAAGTGAGAGTCTCCCAGGAATGCTAACCTAGTCAAAAACGCACGCGAAAGTCGGATGTATTGGCCAAAGGGTTTCGGCCCAAGGGTGCATAACAACACACCGCAATCACATCTGAAAAAGCACTCCGGATGAACGCAAAGAAGAAGAAGACTTCACATTCAACTTCGGCGTCATTCGTGAAATGTCTCCCGCCAAGGTGGATTTTCAATGGACCAAAAAGGTGGAAATCGCTAGGATCTAAGTCGGGACTGTAAGGTGGATGTTCCAGAACTTCCCACCTTAGTTGGTTAATTTTCTCCTGATTTAATCGAACTTATGTGGTCTGGCATTTTCATAAAGAAGCAACACTCCTCTAGCTAGCAGTCCTGGAAATTTCAATCGATCATGCATTATGCTGTACCATGTGAGCACCCTATTGCAGATGCTACAGAGTCTATCGTTACTCGCCTGTCACCTCTAATCATCTCCTCCACCCGCTGTACGCATGCTTCTGTTGCAATCTCAACAGGACGACCAGATCGGATTCCATCAACAATTTTAGAGCATCCTTCAGAAAATTGTTCTACCCAGCTACGCACCGCTTTATGAGTGTCGTGAAATGCAGCCTTTACATGCCAGAACAATTTTCGGTTCACTTTTGATGGACCATGTGGAGAGAGAGCAGAGGAATGAACTGCTTTCTCTGTGGGCATGTAAGAGACGTCTCACATGACGCAAATTTACAAACCACCACAGAGGGCTTTCTGTATGGGAAATTTAATTTGACACCAGTACAGGTCAACCCCAGACATTATCAATCCAGCCAGACTGGAGGGCAGACTCAGTAGACTGTGTAATTAAAACCGACCAGGCATGACGCAAGCAAACCAGGTTTACCAACAGAGTTGTAAACTGGCAGCTGACCATGAGAACCTAATTGTTCCTTTGACATGACACCATGCAGGAAAACCGATCAACCGAGACGGTTGACCGCTTTCTGATCCAGAAATTAGGTGTCAGGTGTCTGACAGAGGCAATTAACACTGGGCCTGTGGACTTTGTACCAAGCAGAGAGGAGCAAGGTGTGATGGCCAGTTTTACAGTGAGAATTGCAATTAACACCAGTGGGAGACAAAGAAGAATTTATGACTGGAATTCCTGGGAGATAAGTGTCTACTTCTAGGCTAGGTATAAAAACCCATGCAAGACCTGTTCCCTTTTTTGTCGTCTCCATTCGCACTGCGAGCGCTAACAAGTCAAGTCGCATTATTCTGTCAAGAAGCTTGATACGCGGGAAAATGTCACGTCGATAGTCCAACAACAAGAAACACGCGGTAACCAAGATGTGCAGCGTAGGAGCCGACAACAAGAAGAAGAACGTGGAGAGCCTACCTGCAATCAAAGAGCCTGATACTACAGCTATTACTGAAGCTACTTCGAGACTGACAGCCCAACACAGACAAAAGTCAAGACAGCAGAGAAGGAGGAGAAAGACACCAGAGTCGGAAACACCGACTCAAAGACAGTCCGATGAGTTGTCAAGGGGATCCAAGAGGAGCTGACAGGCGAAGAAATCCTGAAGCAGCTACGAGAAGAGAATCTTCATATCCGATTCGTGAAGGCGGAGCGGCTCCTCACCTACTCCAAGATACCTACAACCTTGGCAGTGGTGACATCGAAGGGCAGCGAAATGCCGACCACAGTATCATACAACAAGAGAATGCAGCAACCAGAGAGATTCATCCCAAGAATCACTCAATGTTCCAGATGTCAGAAGGCCGGCCACAGCAGAGCAACGTGTCGCAGTAACACGGAAATCTGACAGTACTGCGCCGATCATCACGCCTTCAAGGAGTATCCGCTGGCCAAGCTGGACACGGACTTCCGAGCTCCTAACAACAGAAGAAAGTGCACCAACTGCCTTGGCAAGCATGGAGCAAGAAACTTGGGCTGAAAGTACCTACAACGTCACAGAGTCGTCTTGAAGATAGCCATCACCACAAGGACACCATACAACGAAGCAATGCGGAGGTGCGGGACAGCCACGGGCATCTCGCAAAATGAAAAAGCCCAACTTCAAAGCCAGATCGACTAGTTAAAGAAACAAGTCAAGGCACTGCTGACGCCTAACCCGATCAGCGACAACGAGAAACTACTGGCGGAAATAAAGGAGATCCATCAAAACATCAAGCGAGAAGTGGAACAGTAGACCGCGATGAAGCAGGAAAACGAAGAAATGCTACGCACTATAAAAGCTGAGAGAGAACGGCTAAAAGCTGAAATGAAATCAACTCAAAACAACCCAACAGAAACCATGCAAGAGACCACAAAGAAGCAGCAAGAAACACAACAAAAAAACCGAGCCGGAGACGCAAGATAAAACGAACAGCCGAACCTCGACGCCCAAAACATCCAAGTGGAAACCAACATTCCACCAGACAGCCGAAGAAAGACAAGATAAGGTACCTTCCGACGGCATACCGTGGTTTGGAGGTGAACAACCTACCCGGGAGGAAATGGAGGAGTACGTAGAAGAAGGAAAGAAACGGGCAAGGCAAGAGGAACTCAGGCACGAGGAATACATTAGGAGACAGGAAGCAAAACGAAAGAAGCCCAAGAAACTCAGGGGGAAGCCGACAGAATACCGGGAATTATATTATGACGTCGATGCCGACATAGAGTACTACATAGAAGACGGAGAGATCGTCCCATGGCTGACCACAGAGGAAGCAATCGAAAAACAGCAACAACTTAAAAACGAAAGTGAAAGAAAGCGCAAGGAGGTAAATAGCACTGAAAAGCTTCTACGGGCAATACACAGAACAGGTGGCAAAAATACTAAATAAAAAGTCCTTATAAGGACTGCAACCAGACGAGCCAGGAGCCTACACAAGCAAAGAAAACCACAAGAACAGAAGAGCACAAAGGATAGCCGCCGACCAATCCTTTAGCTGATGTCACAGACACAAACGCTACATAACCAGTCCGAGATAGGACTCACAAGACAAGAATTAGGGTGAATAAACCCACAAAAACCACGGACCTCAACAATAACCACAGCTGATGAAGCAGGTTAGACGAGGCCGAATTTGTAATTTTTGTTTTTGAAAATTGGAATTGGAATTGGAATTGTTCCCTTTAGATTAAGTCTGACTTCGGAACAGGTAGGCAACAAGCTCAGTGTTTTGAAGGCATATGTATAATTCTGATGTTGCTAGACTCCACTAGGAAAGTTATTTCTTAGTAACTTGTCAAGTCTTTAGATAGTATGTACTGGTTTTCAGCCTATATCTGATCTAGGTTATTGCAAGAACTATCATTGTCGTAGGTTACTTGAGTGTTCTTTCTAAGTTCTGTGTTCAATATCCTTGTGCTTCATATGTTACTCTTCTGAGAATCAGGAACCTTATGTAAGACAGATCTTGTCTAGATATACTTGAGGTGTCGTGGTAGATGCTTGTTAGTTCTTTGTAAACTAGCCTAGTTGCCTGTTGGTGTGTGCATTTGTTGTACAGAATATAGTCAACTGACTATTTCCTTAATTCTTACCACAGCAGTGGCTAAGTAGCGACTGCTCTGAGTATTGTTTCTATGTCTCATATTTATGTAAACAATATTGTTACTAACTTTGCATAAAGCTATTATGTTAAAGTATTGGAGGTTTGATATATTTGAATTGCCGTATGCATCAGTGTTGTTATACTCTGGATATGCACCCGGCAGACATTTATTTAGTTTGTAACGTATATGGAAACTATGTTTCCCAGTTGTTGTAGATAAGGATATTACTTACTTTTTTTGCATTATACAATGTAGGTAAGAATAACCCCATATGCCATTTTGAATTCGCATACCTTAGGTTTATTTGATGTTGATTTGTTATATGGTAACTCACTAAGAATAAATTGGTGTTATGTTATTGTGTGCGCATTGGCACATTGGCCATCGATTGCGTTAGAAGCAGAGGTGTAATGGTGCATACATTACCCACAATTGGTATAGGGTATATGGTGCTAAACCTTTTCAGTGTATTGTGGGCGTGAGTTCACGGTAATTCACGAAAACCTGGCACAGATACTGGTCACGGCTTGTAAGCCCGGGTGATCAGGTACTATTACGTCTTTCCATGCACATCCACGTCTTCCATGCACATCTCGTCTTCTCAAAAGCCACATCTCACTTCCTCCTGTGTGTCACCTCAACCATCTATGGGAGACTGAATGCTGATGAATTCGGGACACAAAAGTCGGCCATTTAGTGGATTCAGATTACCCTGGTCAATAAATTGTCGCCTGTTATCCAGACATAACAATTTCCTTATAACTTTAGTTTAGAATCCATCACGACATTTGGGAAACTGCTGCCATAGACCGAAATTTGTGGCATACATGATTACGCAAGGGTTTGGTCACTTGTGAAGCAAATAGGACTGCAATAGGTGTGGAACAAAAAGGCTGGGAAAAAAAAAACACCACAGGAGATCCTCCTCCTGGAACGTCAAGCATTCTTTGCCCTAATTTCGAACCAAAATAGGTCTTACCAGCCATCTTAGAACTCATGGCTCCAAACTTTCAACTCCACTTGATGAAATAAATGGTCATCATCAGTATTGATGGACAAACACCACGCTGGAACACACAGAAAACGACACCGTCACATAATTTATTTTCCATCTTACAATATTTCATGTATTTATATTCCTGCTATAAGTTCTTCCCAAACACAAACTCTTTCCCCTGTCATGTATACACCTCTACCTATTCCCGCGCCCCCATAACAAGAAGATCTTCGTTTGTAATTATTAAGAACACACAATTTCCTAAGCAGGAGAAAAATGATTCCCTGCAATGAATCAAAAAGATAGAAATGAACTGATTATAACGTAACGCATTTTTTGTCTTCAAATAAGAGGCGCAATCTAAGCATAAATTTACATTCTCAAGGACACGCGAACCTGATTACTAGTTTCATCCTCTGCAGCTTATAAAAACAGACTTTCATTCCATACGGCCTATAAAAACAGACCTTCGTTCCTTATGGCTAATAAAAAACAGACTTCGTTTGTCTCAATTAGCCAGAATGTTAGATAGACCTCAATCAGAGGGGAGTTTGTAATAACATTGTGTCCTTATCTCTCATCGACATAGATTCACAATTTTGTAAGGATGCAGCAGTTAAATGAGATAGCAAACAAACAGAAAGTTATCAAATAAAACAACGGGAAGAGGGAAATTAATAGCAGTTGAATTGATCAACAGGGATGACAAAATATATTTTTCAAAGGATCACAAATTGCAACAGATATAATGGAAAAAAGAGTTAGTAATTACACTTCTTATAGTCCATGCCGTGTGGCGTTGGTTATTATGTCTGTTCAAAGCCTTCTCTCTCGTTTAGTGTCTGTCATTTCTGATACCGATGTTCCTTCGTGCCAGCATCTTCTCTGTCAGTCTCCCTTAACCCTCAATGCCATGATGTAACTGTCCATCATCTTCTATTCCAGTCTCCGATGTACCTTCATGCCAAAATGCAACTGTACTTCCTCTTCTCTGCTAGTCTCCGATGTACCTTCATGCCAAGATGCAACTGTACTTCCTCTTCTCTGCTAGTCTCCGATGTACCTTCATGCCAAGATGCAACTGTACTTCCTCTTCTCTGCTAGTCTCCGATGTATCTTCATGCCAAGATGCAACTGTACTTCCTGGACATTTCGCATGTCGTTATTCAGGTCTATCGATCCTTCATCTTCAATTGTATCTAGTATCTCTTGTAACTTCTCACTAAATGTAATAGTGGCCCCAGGTTCGAGTATTTTCACGATGACATTCTTTGATGCGTTGTCGAGATGGAATAGAACACAGAGTTGATTGTCCACCTTCCGATCTTTCATTAGGCGATTCAGTGCAGCTATAAACGCGTCTGGTGAACTGTGCAGGCCTGAGGGACACACCTTTCTTATCACTCTACCATTGGATCGAATATATCTTAGCCATACTTCATTCTCTAGCACCTTGCTGTAGTAGTTGGGGAATTGAATTTCGGCCAAACCCACTCCAAAATATTGACTTAACTCTATAGTCTGCGGTAACGTGACGAAATAGTGACCTGGTGAGTTCTTGGGAAATATGTTCAGCGAAGCATTACTCGGTAATGTCAGGTAGAAGCTCATATTTTAGGGTTTGGTAGCATGCAACCCACACAGCGCATAGAAGAGCGATCCACAACTTGCCCTCGACCGCGTCGACGTTGGCTCGAGACAGATTAAATAGTGATATGCCAATGACTGTGTATGTAACGTTCAGTTGACAGAAGAAGACAATCTCTAGTCGCGGTACTCATCGACCACATATGCACCAGAACGACTTTCTTTCTCCCTCTGTGTTATTTTGTGGGTTAGTTTCCGTGTTGGTTTCTTCCATTACTACTGTTTTTGACCTACTGGGTCATTACACTCGTGTCTCGGTTGTATCATTAGTTGCTATTCATAAATGCAAAAATCAGTGCTCTAGAATGTTGAGATTGCCTGCGATGTCTTGTAATTGGTCTCTCTCTCTCTCACACACACACACACACACACACACACACACACACACACACACACACACTCGGCAGTACACCCACGCATGCACACACGGATGTCATGAATGGCCACGAGCAACCAACCAATGTTGGGGTTGTCTGCAACGTCCTGTAAATGTCTTGGATAAACAATGTTGGGGCTGACTGTGACGTCCTGTAATGGCTTGCCTTACAGCTTGACTGCCCTATGTAATAGGTAGACACATAACTATAGTACAGGTTATACCTTTGGTCATGCGGTAACATGGTAAAGCATGGTGGCACACGACCAATCAATCAATGTTGGGGCTGCATGCGACGTCCTGTAATTGATAACACACACACACACGCACGTACATACACGCACGCACACGCACGTGACTGGTACACGGGCACCAATCAATGTTGGGGCTGTCTGCAATGTCCTGTAAATTCATTGCATAAACAATGTTGGGGGTGACTGTGACGTCCTGTAAATGGCTTGCCTTACAGCTTGACTGCCCTATGTAATATGAAGACACATAACTATAGTAAGGTTATACCTTTGGTTATGCGATGACATGGTAAAGCATAGTGGCACACGACCAACCAATCAATATTTGGGTTGACTTAGACGTCCTGTAATTGATAGCGCACACACACTCAGCTATAGTACAAGGCATAGCTGTGGTTGTGAAATAACGCGGTAAATGATGGTGGCACACGACCAGCCACACAATGTTGTGTCTGAATGCGACATCCTGTAATTGATAGCACACACACATGTTTATATGCACGCGCACGTGACGTGACTGCCGTTCGTTCAATAAGACAACAGGAATCTTACCCACCAAACACACCGCTCCATAGAATGTTGAGGTTGACTGCAACGTCCTGTAATTGATAGGACACGCGCGTGCACGCACACATGCCTACATGCGCGCACACATACGCACATATGTCTTGATGGTTCATGCGTACCAATCAATGTTGGGGCTGCCTGCAACGGCCTGTAAATGACATGGATAGACAATATTGGGGTTGACTGCGACGTCCTGTAATTGATAGGATACACACATATACACGGTCACACGACAGTACACAAACGCTTTGGTCGTGAAATCACACGGTAAATCATGGTGGCACACGACCAGCCAAACAATGTTGGGTCTGAATGCGACGTCCCGTAATTGATAACACACACACACACACACACGCACACACACACACACACACACACACACACACACACACACACACACACACACACACACACACGCACACGCGCGCGCACGTGACATGATTATCGTTCATTCAAAATGAGAATCGCAAACATGGCCAGCACAAACGAAACTCCATAGAGTACTGAGGTTGACTGTGACGTCCTGTAATTGATAGGACGCATGCGCGCGCACACACACACACACACGTGCGTTCGCCAGTACACCCACGTTTTGGTCGTGAAATAGCACCGTAAGTCATGGTGGCACACGATCAATCAATCAATGTTGGGGCTGCATGCGACGTCCTGTAATTGATAACACACACACGCGCATGTACATACGCGTACGCATACGCACGTGACACGAAGGCCGTTCATTCAAAATGAGAATCGCAAACATAGCCAGCATACACGAAACTCCATAGAGTACTGAGGTTGACTGTGACGTCCTGTAATTGATAGGACGCATGCGCGCACACACACACACACGCGCGCATTCGCCAGTACACCCACGTTCTGGTCGTGAAATAACACGGTAAGTCATGGTGGCACACGATCAATCAATCAATGTTGGGGCTGCATGCGACGTCCTGTAATTGATAGCACACACGCGCATGTACTTACGCGTACGCATACGCACGTAACACGACGGCCGTTCGTTCAATAAGACAGCAACAGTCTTACCCTGCAAGCACACCACTCCACCGCATGTCGGTACTGACTGTGATGTCCTGTAATTGATAGCACACCCGCGCGCCCGCACACATATACACACACAGACGCGCACATATATCCTGCGTGACCAAGTCATCAAGGCAAGTACGTGTATATACCCATTTGGGACAACCTACATACAGCTATAGAAATACATTCATATATAAATATATAGATAGATAAATACATACATATCTATTTATATTTACATATTTCAAACCATTTGTATAACACCATCATATAAGCTATATTTTTATTTCGGCGCAAATATTCCTTCACAGGCCTGGATGTCTTCTGATCGCTATCTACAATGAGCATTGATGAACGTCGACATTAATTGACAATCCCATAGGCGCTCCGCTTGAGTGGTATCGGTTAATCTCTTACGACCGTCGCAGGCTAGGCATTGTATTTTTTCTCGTGGGGTGTGCTCAGTGAAGCGTCACTGGTTGCTTGTGGGCTCAGGTAAAAGTTAACCGTTCTATTTATGTTTTGAAAAAAAGGAGGTTATTTGTGTTATTTACATTATTTAATGTATATCTAGGGAACTTATGGGCTATTTTAAATGAGATTCGAAGTTTTATATAGTAATTAATATGGTCCAATATACATACAAGAATTTAGAGGGTTTAATCAAGTTTTAGAGTTAATTTTTAGTGTTATTCTATGGTCAGTTAGAATATTCCTAAAGCAGATTTTCACCAAGTATTTAATGGATATACATGGGGTAAGGAAAACCTGCCGAATTAGCATACTGAGCCGTGCAAAAGTTTATTCATGCAATCCAAAAAATATGGATTCTCGCGTTAGCTCGAGAGATGGACTAAATCATTTTCTGTCATATTGACTTCGATCTTCTTCATCGAAGGGTCGATATGACTTGGGTTCCATTACACCACGTGACCACCGCCGAGGGCACACCCGCGCCGAGGTCCGCTCGGTTCGCGCCGTGGGTCGCGCCGTGGTTCGCGCTGTTTTGGATACGAGGGACCTGGGTAGGGGGACCTTGGTAGGGGGTAGCCATGGACCGGAAGTGGCAACCGGAACCAAGAAAAACACCCGCCAAGTTCAAAATATATGGGTCAATGGAGGGCCGGTTTTGTGACGAAACAAGATGGCGGGATAACACCGTATAGAAGGATTTGTCGGTGGTTTGAAACCACAAATACGAAGTAAATTGCGTGTTCCTTACTACTGCTGTGCTATCATTAGTTTAGCTAGATATTCTAAGTACCCAACACATCATAGGACTTCGCTAGCATTGGATTGGATATGTAGTCTATCTAAGTACCCAACACATCATGGGGCTGCGCTATCATTAAATTGGCTAGATATTCAAAGTTTCCTAGACATAAGACTTACCATCTTGACAGACGACACTGTGCTTTAAAAAAGAAACAACAACTATAGCCCTTGGGGATAGAGAATGTTATATCTCTCCATAGCCCACAGCCTTGGCTGAATTGTTGAGATCATGTGTTGACCCTGCAACATGATCCTTCTCGCTGACTGCCTAGTTTACTCCTGAGCTAAGCTAACACCAATACCTATGGAATAAGAGAAGCTGCAGAAGCTGCCAGATAAACAAAACAATGCTCGAACTGTCCGTCTATCGCATCTTCGATCCTAGACTAGCTGCTGACTAAGGTTTACGGCCTCATCTGCCCTGCCATTACATTTCATCTTTAAGTTGCATTTCTTCGCACTAGGATAAGGCTTCCATCCATCACGTGCAATACCGATAAGCGTGAGCGGTCATGTTTTGCCATCTGACTTGATTACCAGAGTCGTGGATTAGTTCCGTGTTCCTGTCTTGAACATGCAACGTGGCTAAGCCATCCAGGTATTTACTTCTCGGTCCTCCCCTTGGTCTCTTCCCTTCGATCTTGCCAGTTGTCACCAAGTTCTCCAATTCATTTCTTCTCATAACATGCCCAAATAATTTTGACTGTCTACGTCTTATGACTCTAATCAGTTTAAGATCTTCATTTGTTTCTTGAAGGACTTGTTCATTGGTTTTTCTGTTTGTCCATGGTATTCTTTGCTTTACCCTCCCAATTGCTCTCTTAAGCTCGAAGCGGTTGGCACATTGTAGTGTGTTTGCTGGATTTGGTGAGCGCCGCCCAACATTCGATGCTAACAACAAAGCAGGCTGTACTTTCTACCTTTATACGGTAGCTCAGTTATATCTGACTAAGATCTGACACCTGTCACACACACACACACACACGCGCGCACACACACACGCACACACACACACACATTGATACACGCTGCTGAGGACTGTAAGATGTAGTGGCGCATGATCTCCCGCTTGAACATAAAATTCTTGTGTTGCTAATCTTCAAAGCAGGGGTGGCACTGGGCATTGACAAGGAAAAATTACATATATGCTAGAAGTGTTACTGTAAAATAGACGCCGAAATAGTTGTATTTTCTTCCGGTCATAGAGGACCATATGTCAGTCCTGGCATGGGTTAGGGGGTGACTAGTTAAGCTAATTTAAACTCAAAAACGTTTTGTTTACAATGGGGAGAAGGGAATGAGGTAAGACAGAAGTAATGCAAAGGTTGATTTATGTATGGCATGCCACCGCGAAGAGACCACAGTCGTGAACTATTATAAGACATACCTTGTAGCAGCGACTTGACAACGCCCAGCAGAGACTCGACTACGCCCAGCAGAGACTTGACAACGCCTAACAGAGCGATTAGCAACATTATTCTCCCATTGTAAAGTATAACAGTGTTGTAACGTATACAGTAGAGACAAGTCCTGGCTGTAGTGTTCTGATTATTTATTAATTGAAATACATCGTAGAATATCAAACGACAGTTGATGTTACAAAACAGTTGTCGATTCGAAGCCCGGATGGTAACTGTCCATCTCTAACCTCGCGTCACAGCTTGAGCGTCCCTAGTTACATTTCAACGGGATGCTCAGCCGTGCCTAGTCTTTTTCCCCCTTGCACACCACCTATTATCCCACTAACAGAGATGGTGCTCTGTTACATTCCCCCCTACCTTCAACAAGACTTTTCCTTGAAGTCTTAATCCCTAACCTACTTACCCCCAATGTTATTCTCTCAACCCGCTTACTCATCTTAAACCAACCACCTCTTAACCAGTGAGCTTTAGTTATTACTCTTTCCACTCCTTCGAGTCTACATTTCTACTTACATCTTATAGCCAACCGCTATGTTCCGTCACAGTCCTTCATGAAGTTATACTTCTTCTTCGTAATAAAATCCACTTATATTATTTACCTATCACATCCCAAAAGCTCATACCAATGTAATTCTTGTATATGTATCTACTATACATCATATTGTTTCTGCTTTACAAAACATATCACAAGCATATATCTGTATCTTCTTCTTCTCTTCCACAAGTCATAAGCGATCCGCTCAGACCTTTTCACCCCGTACATATGTACATATATATCAATATCTGATCTCAACTATAAAAATTCAAAATGCCGTACTCTTCTGATAATACCGCATACTCCCCATCATCATCATCAACAGGTCTACACCAATAACCATTACCTCCGCGTTACCAAATTCTCCACATTCAACCAACCTGAAATCACTCGCACTAACACACGATAGGAAGACAAAGAATCGGTGTGCACCGGAGATTCAAAGAAGTAGAACTCTTCCTTACAAAACCACACTCACACTTACCCACCTATGTCGCCCTGAGACTTTATGTAATAAAGTCTAAAACAATTACACATCTTCCACAGTTCAATTATACCACTTATGATGGCAATTTCACAGTTTGCGCTGATATCTACAGCATCAAGCATCAACCACCAAAAATATCATTCACTCCTAAATGTCTGTACACAAATCAAAAGGTCCATTATGGGCCCTACCCTACCTCAAAACCTTCTCCAACATCACCTAACCTTCAGAAACTCAGGAATACCCCATACCAGGTTCCCTATTAATTTCGCCGAAAACCTCGGCAACCCCCATTTATTATGGGCAAATCTCCCAAAACCTCCACTTGTCAATTCATGCCGTTATCAACAGCAACAAAATACCGTCACTGAACTCATGTCTGTGACTCATCCACCCCATAACTGCTTGCAATCAACTTTATTATTTATCAGTCCATATATCACGGACCCCCAAAACCTCATGGCATTTAATCTATGTTCGCTGTGACCACAGCACTCCACACTGACAATGTTCATTTATCACGAACTTACTTCCCTTTATATTCACCCTTTAATCCCCCAACTATAGTATTGATATCTACTGTATATAATTATTCTTCGGAGTAAAACATGGCATTCAATTCGTGTTTTACTATTAAAACATTACCGCTGTCTGGCGCAGCACTTATTATAAGCATTACCCATGTCTACTTCTTCTAAAAACCAGCAATCTCCTGGCGCTTATTAAATTTCCATTACATCATGACACTGAATCCATGTTCACTTCCGACCCCATGGAGACCATGTTTTTTAAAATTGTCGTCCCACATCTTGTGAACGTAACCCTACATCCAAAACTCCCAAGGACCCTATTAACTAGTTTCTGCTTTAAAACTCCACACAATTGAACGCCAAAAGAAAAAAAAAACTATTTTACTGAAAAGTAATTATTTTTAAGAATAGTCAACGGCAACTCAATTATAAGAAACAGAATCATTATAACTGATAATAATAAAAAAAATGAAATTAATCGATCGAAGTAACATGCTAATATTCGAACAAGGCAAACTTAAATAACGGCATAACCCATGACTAATCGAAGATAAAATCAGAACAAAACAATATCCCCCCCCCCTCTCCACTTCCGACCCCATGGAGACCATGTTTTTTAAAATTGTCGTCCCACATCTTGTGAACGTAACCCTACATCCAAAACTCCCAAGGACCCTATTAACTAGTTTCTGCTTTAAAACTCCACACAATTGAACGCCAAAAGAAAAAAAAACTATTTTACTGAAAAGTAATTATTTTTAAGAATAGTCAACGGCAACTCAATTATAAGAAACAGAATCATTATAACTGATAATAATAAAAAAATGAAATTAATCGATCGAAGTAACATGCTAATATTCGAACAAGGCAAACTTAAATAACGGCATAACCCATGACTAATCGAAGATAAAATCAGAACAAAACAATATCCCCCCCCCCCCCCCCCCAACAATTTGAAGACAAGTTTTATCCCCCACATTTTAAATAAAGGGCAATCAACCAATTCAAAGGGACATTATTCAAAATACTATGACATACATGATAAAACAAAATAGAATCATATTTAAATACAACCTATCCATTATTAGTCGCATTTTTGGACTAATAATAAATTATCTATCTACTAAGGAAACTCAAGAAGTCAAATCTCAAAATCACATATCAATAAAGCATACATCCCCAAAACTAAACGAGAATTGACACCCATATTACAAAAATATACAATATCATGTCTACCCGTCAAGACAACTTATTACAACTCTTAACCAGGCTATTTGCTAACCTGCTTCTGTAATTCATCTGTAATTCACAGCTACGTCTTTAAACCAAAAAAATTCTCATCTTGCTATCTGCAGAACATTCTATCTATTTATCATACCTCAACTTCTTCAGTAATTCTAGATTTTTCTCTATAAGTGCCATCCCCACATCAATGTCTTCATTTCCATGAAAAGAAATATCTTCACCAACCACCATCAACTTTCAAGCTCTTGTCTTCACAAATTAACTCAGACAACCAATTCTTCGTCCACCCCCATCATCCAACAATCTAAACGCTAACAACGCTAACAATCACTTTCCCATTTATCAACAGCTCTTCACAGCTAACTTCTCTGTGTTCTCTCATTCTTCCGCACACTCATCTCCGTCAACGACATGCAACCTACTTACCATAAATAAACGGAACGTTAACTCTCTATCTGTCACTCTGTCA
Source organism: Cepaea nemoralis (assembly GCA_014155875.1). NCBI lineage: Eukaryota > Metazoa > Mollusca > Gastropoda > Stylommatophora > Helicidae > Cepaea > Cepaea nemoralis. Next base: position 21,686 of record JACEFZ010019641.1, read on the forward strand.
TACAATTTTCATTAATCCTGTTCAACACCACCCATACTAAACAAAAGACATCACAAATTTCTAATCATCTTCTCTCTACCTCTCCACTTTCACATACTCTCTTACTCTATTCTCTACAAAATCAGCGGTATGCTTTATCAGCGTCACTACTCAGCATTTTTTTCTCGCAATTTCACACTCGTATTTTATGCTTACTCAGACAGTGCCACACTCTCCCTTCACATCGTTTCAAGTACCTCATACATGTATGCGCTACATAATCACCTGACATCGTTCTATCCATGCAGTCCACGCCAAACTTCCCTCTTCAGCGCTACGTACACATGTTTGTCTACACTTTTACACACGCCAGGACAACGCATAACTAGACGAATCACTCTAATAGTCAACAGGACTTCCACAATTCTATTGCTTTCTTATCTTTCCTCAATTATTCACTCCCTTTCAAAAACTCAAATTACACATTATTTCTCTACCAAATATCTCTTTTACACACTAAGCGTAACTATCAACGATCTCTCACAACAAACCTCATTCCGATGAGTCACTAATCTCGTAATCATCATTCTATACTTTTCCACACCACTACTTTCTCAGATTTAATCAGCCTTTCTTTCTCTGCTTACCTCACGTAATTACTACATCCCCTTCATTAAGAACTCACATTCTTCAAGCATCAACTTCCACAGTCTTCTACTCTTAATACTCTCTCATGCTCAGCTGGCTAACACATGTCTGCCTAAACGTCTAGGCACGCAAGGACCACGCATGACCAAACAATTCACTGCAACACTCAACGTCCTATCTCCGCGGAACTACGATCAACCACTCTCAACGCACCATAAAGTACACCATCAACTTCTCTTTTTAACCCGCATATATCATGCTTACTCGGACAACGCATAACAAATCATTCACTTCTTCTCCTACACTATTTACGCGTCAGATTCTTTCAATGTATTCCATCACGTCACTTATTAGTCACCTTTTCAAATCTAACTTTCAGCTTTAATCAAAGATTAGAGATCAGATTTCCTAATTCGTCTTCTTCAATATCTGTAAGTGTATAAATTTCAGGTTTTGAAAGCACATATTCCCTGAATTCCCTCATTTCATCTTCCGTATATTCCGGGTTAAAAGAAATTCCTGACTACTCTTTTTTTACGTTTCTTCTTCTTAATAGTCAACTCGTCCTCTGAATCATCAGTATCCATAGTTGTCCCACCAGCCCGGTGTTTACTATAATATGTGGTAGAGGTGGAAACATCCTCTCTATAACCTGAAGCCCCATACCTAACATTCTTATTTGTGCCTCCATCTTTCCTGCACCATTTAGGGACAAATTTAATGTCTATACCTGAGGAACCTTGATCACCAGTCAGTCGTACCTACTATTGACTATTCAGACTAGTTCCTGTCCTATCCTGTCCTGCATTTCTGTCCTTAATACTTTTTCTTACCTGTCTTCTATCAGCTGTGGTTTTAATCTGTCTGTCTTCCTTAAATTTAGTGGTATCTTTCTTTTCTACTTTCACATGAGGAGTTTTTACACTTTCCACTAACTCAGTTTGACTTGCTTTTGTTATCTTATTGGCTGGTTGTACTTGGGTTTTCTTTTCTACTGTATTAACTTGTGTCTGTGTACTATCCTTTCTACTACCTCAATGCATGTGCGTCTGAGTCTCCTGGTCTATTTTCTTTACTAACACCGTCGTCTTCTTTTCCTGTCTAACAGTCACATTCGCAACCACCTTAGGAGTAGTTGAATTTCTATTTATGTATTCTACCCTGTTCCTTTGACCCTGACTTAAGATACTGTCTCCGTCTTTGTTCAAACCACTTCGTCACGTCTTTTTCTAGCAGTCATACTATTAGATGGCCAATTCCATTGTTTCCTGGAAAGGTTTCTCTCAGGCCGATTTCTATATCTTTGTTCATTATAACTGCTCCTGGACTTAGTCCTATCTGGTTCAATATAACTGTCTCTATATACCACGTTATGTTGTCTTCTGTTTTCATTAAATACTGTCTGTCTCCTATTATTCTTTCCTATACCATTACACTCTGCATTAAATGTACAAATCGTTCTTCTTCGTAACCCTTCTACAAAATTCACCACCTCACTAACTGCCACTTTTAACTCTCCAACCAAACACTTATACGTTTAAATTCTGTATGGAGGTGATTCATAATTCCTCTGTATGCTG
>JACEFZ010019642.1:2500-37500 GCA_014155875.1 Cepaea nemoralis
GCTGTATATAATGTTCTCTTTTCATTAGCCCCTCCAAGGCAATCGTTGCCAGTTCCTCTGGCAGTCCAAGGTATTCGCAACATTCGTCTCAGGAACTACGAGTTTGTTCATACTGAAGCAAAATGACGAACTTAGGTCGAGATAACGTCAAAAAAAACTTTTTTAACACGTTAAAAATTGTCAGCCCCAAATAACATTAGTACATAGTTACCTAATCTCCAGTGTAAAATAGACCATTTCCAGGCTACACTGTGTGTTGTGTGTTTGAGTGTGTGTTTGTGTGTGTGTGTGTGTGATTTATATATTATCTCATTGATAAACATCGTACGATTCTAACATCCAATCAGCGCCCAGAAAACTTGGACTATTTGCTGTCAGACAGAGGCACTTTGACATTTCAGGCTGATCTGATTCCATTTGACCTTCTGAGTAGTTTTATGTAATATCAAGTGTTACATTTATTCTGCTGTTTCTACCTACCTACCTACCCGCCTGCCTACCTACATACCTATCTACCTACCTGCCTGCTTACCTACCTACTTACCTACCTACCTTTATGCTCACATGTTTGCTTACATATCTACTTACCTACATATCTACTTACCTGTCTACAGTCAAAATTACGCATCTACTATCATACGTATGTACTCACCAACATAACTACCTAACACCCTACCTGAGTACTTATCTACCTACCTAGTTACCTCTCTTCCTTCCTTTATACCTTACCTACCTAACTACCCACACACCTATCTAACTACTACCTACATACCTATCAAACTACCCACCTATCTTCCTAACTACTACCTACCTAACTACTTACTACCTACCTACCAATGTACCAACGTACGTACGTACATACCTAACTACCTATTTTCATATAAGTACTTCATTTGACTATATTGTTTTTCTATGGGAATGTAACATGCACAATTGATGAAACGAAGATGAGTAACTGGAAGGGCCAAATATAAGATGGGCCTGAGTGCCTAATTTGTGACCCTTTGAAAATAAAGTTCATTCGATCGTTCGTACCTTCCTACCCACCCACCAACCTATTTGCCTAACCACCCACCTACCTACCTGCCTACCTACCCACCTACGTACCTACCTACCTACAAACCCGCTTACCTACGTACCTACCTCATACATTCCCACCTACCTGCCTGCTTACCCACCTGTCGCGTGTGTAAAGAATTAATGTCGTATTAGTTACTTGTTCTTCTTTACCACTTTAGTGTCGTCCCTGGAGTGAAGGGAATCAACCCCCACATTATTTTTTTTATCCAATATCTCTATCCTGGAGATATCCAGCAGACTCCGTCCACACACTCCTTCAATCTGAAGACACCTTCCACTCACTCTTACTCACCCCTGGATTATGCCCCCTCTCATTCTTCCCCAACATAACATAATTGACAACTCTAGCTTCAACAAATAAAAAAAACCAAGAAATTTATTAAAGCAAAGAGTATATGTAGGAGAAGTGTGTGTGTATAAGGTGTAGAATGTGTGTCGAATATTCTAATGGTAGACCAGTGATTTAGAAGCAAAGTCTGTAACATCATAATGTTTAGCACACAACAGCATCATTTCCGGACAGTGAACCTCACCCAGAAGATGACAACTTTCTCCAATCACTCGAACAAACAGGATGCTGGTAATCCGATAGACACTGTTGATCTTGGTCTTCACTCTACCACACGGTGAAGTTATTCTGTTTCATAATGTTTGTTGAACTGATAATCTTCCAATTAACTGAAATGTCACTTGGGGAAAATCTAATGTTCATAAGTCTCTGATTATAACATTTTCCCCTCTTTTAGAACACAACCTATTAATGTTGTTAGGTAGATGTGTGTGTATGTGTGTGTGTATATATATAATATATATATAGTATATATATATATATATAGTATATACTATATATATATATATATATATAGATATATTACATACATATATATGTCCTTGGTATGCGAGTTATTAATCTTCGGTGATGAAGCTTATCACTCATTAAACACAACACTTATGTTCCTTAAATCCTGCTCAGCAGAAGCCAGGTTTCTGCGGAACAACTAGGTACTGAGCCCCGTGTGAAAACCTCTCAGCAACCTCTGTCTTCTTTCCATGAGCCATCATTGTATAAAACTTTGAACTGCTTCTTCGTAATAAATCATCTCACACTCACGTGGAACACTCAAGGGGAACTGTAAATGGAACCTGTACAGTAGATAAAATCATGGTGAGGGCAACTCAACCCTGACCGTAATTAGGTGATTGTAGGCCAATAGCAGCACTCAGATCTATAACAGAGATCCGATCTCTGTCATACGGCCAAATGGCGCATCACAATGGTCTTATACATGGCAACACCAGGAAAGAATAAAGGAACGGGTAGAAACCCAGCAGATGCCCTACTGGAAGATCCTACCATTTCACATTCCCCTCCTCCCTCTCAACCATCCTTAATCTCTTTAATTATTATTCCACTACATTGTCCTCAACTCCCCGAGTAAAATGATATATCACACAAGCTAGTTGAAGCCACACAATAGGATACCAGTGCCGACGCTCCTATGATACTTTCTAGCACCGCACTAATAGAACATTCTATCTCTAATCCTAATACATTATATCACCGCACCTATAATACATTATTTCTATTCCTAATCATACTCTTAAGTTAGATATTATTAATAGCCTACCATATGCCTATTGTGGTTGCCACTCGAGAAACTATGCAATCAGATTGGATCTATGTCCGCGGATAACTATCCCCACTTAGACATTATAGTTTCACTCATGTAACGCAACTCAGAATAATGCCCCGATCCTAACACTTCAGAATGTTTTTCTCGACTCCCTCCACCTGTTTACCGCACTAGGTTTTATATGGGTGCTTGAGTGACGTCACCAAAACGTCCAGACGCCAATCAGTCCAGAATCTGGCTTTGTCCTCCTGTTTCTAGACTAACCAGAGTCAATTCGCTGTCAAGTTCACATTCATCTGGGAAACTCTTTGTCTCATACAACAAAGATCCTGGCTGTCTGTGAGCCAGAGACCTTCCCCCCCCCCCCCCATATGACAGAATCCTTCCGACCTCTGGCAGACATTCTGTCCATCACTTTCAACGGCCGATTCTCGCCCTGCAGACAGATGACGCCAGTGCACGTCTCTCGAACAACAACCTGTCAACAAACTGTCGACCATGTGACTCACTTTGATCTCATACACAAATGCTGACCAGGTGCAGACAGTTTTAACGACGTATTTTCTCAGTCGGTTCAACATCACATGGTCTATTGTGTTTGCAGACCAATGTCGGGCTTGGTTGTCATCGATCGAACTAACAAGTTTATTTAACTCGTGACATAGGCCCCCTCCTAAGAGAGTAGTCCGCAACACTCTTTCTTCTTGGAGGTTCGATCCAGATGATCTATTCCTCTTCTTCAGGAGCTGGATGTCTAGACAAGAAATCAGCTCCAACATTTCCCCTCCCAGGTATATACTCCACTGTAAAGTGGTATGGCTGAAGAAGCAACGACCACCGCATCAAACGGGCGTTGAGCTTCTGAGAAGTGGCCAGGAACATCAAGGGTTGATGATCCGACTGAACTCGAAACTGAACTCCATACAAATAAGGCTGGAATTTTTGTACGGCCCATACGAGAGCCAAACACTCTCTCTCTCAACGGTCGAATAATTCCTCTCAGCCGGGAGAAGTTTCTTGCTTGCGTATGCCACTGGTTTCAAAACTGAAGCATCGTCTTTTCCATCCTGTAACAACGCTGCCCCAATCCCAATCCCACCTGCATCCGTTCTCAACACAAATGGTTTGGAAAGGTCCGGGAGCTGTAACACAGGTTTGCTGACCAAGGCCTCCTTCAATTGACTGTAGGCATTCTAACATTCTGGTGTCCAAACTATTTGGTCTGGGAATCCCTTTTTCAAGGTTTCTGGTAATGGAGCTCCCAGTTCCGTGAAATGTGGGATAAATTTGTGGTAGAACCCACACAACGAGAGAAAAGATCGCATATCCTTCTTCGTTTTTGGCCTTGGAGCACTTCTGATTTTCTCTAGGTTCTTTTCCTCTGGGACAATGTGTCCTGGAGTGATGATGTGACCTAGAAATTCCAGAGTCTGGTAACCGATCATGCACTTGGTTGGACGAGCTGTAAGCTCTGCTTCCTTGAGCCTATTGAAAACTCGTTCCAAGGATTGTAAATGGTCATCCAAACTGTCACTGGAAATCAGAATATCATCCATGAATGAGATGATGGACGGATCCTTTAAAGGATCAAGTAAAGTCCTCATCATGCGAGTAAACACACTAGGTGAATTGCTGAGTCCAAAGGGCATGACTTTGAATTCATAATGTCCACTGGGGGTACTGAAGGCCAGAAGGGGTCGAACCTCTGGTTTGACCGGAATCTGATAATACCCGCGACTAAGATCCACTTTTGAGAAATACCTTGCCTTATGGACCCTCGCGAATAACTGAGTTGGATTCGGCAAAGGTTCCACCTGAAATTGTGTATGACTGTTCAGAAGTCGGTAGTCTATACACAACCGGTGTTCTCCGCTTGGTTTTCGTAACAAAACTACCCCCGCATTGTATGGGGATGTGGATGGTACAATCACGTCATCCTACAACAGTTTCTGTATTTCCCCCTCCAAGGCCTTTTCTTTAGAGAATGGCACTGGGTAAACCTTTTGGCGAACAGGCTCCTGAGTGGTCAAAGTCATCTCGAACTCCACCAACCTCGTTCGTCCTGGTTTACCAGTCAATATCTCCTTATGAGACTCGAGAACCTGGGTTATCTTTTCCCTCTCCTTGGAAGTCAGATCAGGGTTCACCTGTACATCCTTGTAGGTTTCCTGGTGTACCGGGGATATTCCCTGCCCTCGTTGGTTCCCACTTCTGTCTCCACTGCAACTGCCATTGCCAGGAGGTGAGCTGCTTTTTCTCCGGGTCTCTCTTCGTATTTCCGCAAGAGATTGATATGGAAAATCTTCGACTTTCCCCGGATCCGGATCTGATAGTTCGTTCTGGATATCACCCTTTCCACGGGAAATGGTCCTTGCCAACCTATCTCCAGTTTGTTGTTTCCCGTTGGGAGTAGCAACAATACTTTGTCCCCCACCTCTAGAGATCTGTCTTTAGACCTACGGTTGTAGTAAGCCGCATGTCTTTTTCTGGCCTTCTTCAAGTTTTGATTCGCCAGAGTCCATCCCTTGTGAAGTTTGTCTTTCAGTTCCTCCACATATTTATAAGAAGAGATCACTTCTTCTGACGTCCCCTCTTCAGTCCAACTCCTCAACATGGCTTCCAACGGTCCTTTGATTGGACGACCAAACAGCAACGTAGCGGGTGGTAGTCCCGTTGAGCCATGAGGAACTTCCCGATAGGCAAAGAGGGCTGCTGGGATATATTCATCCCACCTATCAGGGTTTTCCTGCGCTAGTTTCCTGAGCATTGTCATCAACGTGCCGTTGAAACGCTCTACTTGTCCATTGGCTTGAGGGTGGTAAGGGCTGGTATGGATATGGTTAGAGTGGAATACCCTAAATACCTCCTCCATAAGTTTTCCACAAAACTGGGACCCATTGTCCGTCAGTATTTGATCAGGAAAGCCTAATCTTGTAAAGGCCTCCATCAGTGCGTCCGCCACTCGTTTCGAGTCAATCATGGTCAACGGTATGGCTTCACCCCACATTGTACAGCAATCCACCATGGTGAGTATGTACATGTTCCTCTTCCTAGTCCTAGGAAGTGGACCCACAATATCGATGGCTACCCTCTCGAAAGGAGAGTTCATGATGGGCATTTCACCCAAGACCACCGGTGCTGTCCAGTGTTTCGGTGCCACCCTCTGGCACTCAGGGCATGACTTCACATACTGACGCACATCACCTGTCATTCCCGGCCAATAGTAATGGCAGGAAATTTGCTGCATTGTGGCGGCAATACCCATATGCCCACTGAATGAGATGGTATGCCCCATATTAAGAATCTGGGAACGATGGGCCTTTGGGACCACCAACTGACCATGTAGGCTGTCTCCCCTTCCGGCTCTCCTGTAGAGTATCCTATTCTTCATATAGTACTGCCCCCGTTTGGGTGGATCAGCACTTTTCTGCAGCTTTTTGTAGCAAGGACGTAGAGTAGCATCCTCACTCTGGGCAGTTCGCAACTCCCCTGGCAGTGGGTTAGTCACATTTGCTTCTGCCTCATCCGTTTTCGTCTGAGAGCGAGTCTGAATTGCTCCCATATGGATTGGCTCCCTGGGCATTCCCAGAAAGACATACCGGCAACCGAGGATTAGGGGGAAAATGGGATCGGTCAACACAGCGGCCTTGATGGTGCCGGTGACATATCTTGACCGAATCTCCACTCTGGCAATGGGCAATTTCATGGCTACAGCACTCTTCTGTGCAGGATGTATCTCCATGGTCTCACCTGTGAATTGTTCTGGATGTACCAGATCCGCAGAAATCACGGCCTCCCCGTCCAGTCCTGTGTCGTACAAATACTCCACTTGACGACCGTTAACTTCTACCAATTCCACTACAGGTGGTTTATCCTGGTCTGGAGTCTCTCCCTCGGCCTCGACCTGTTCAGTGGGCTCCACCTTAGGTTTCCTGCGGCACACGACGAATTGAGTGTCTCCTGACTTTCCCCTGCAGTCAATAGCATTGTGTGTATTCGACCTGCAGTGTTTGCACCATTTCCCTGTCCTAGATTTTCTAGTGCCGGACTTTATTGAGCTCTCCTGGTGGCGAGCTTCCTTGTCGACCTCGGCATTGTCAGTGTCCACCTGGTTTGAAGTCACTTGACATGCCGCGAAGTGAGGGTTCTTAGCCTTCGATTTGCATTCCTTCGTATTGTGAGAAGGTGACTTACATATCGAACACCACTTCTCCGACCATGGTCGTTTTGGTGTAGAGCTCGAAGTTTTCTTGCTTTCCCCCTTCGTCTTCTCCGAACTCTCCACTGAAGTTTTGACATATGGTTCCACCTTCTTAGTTCCTGTACTTTTTGCTTTCTTCAGGTTATGTTTTTCCTGACTTTTGGTGTTTGTAGAAATGTTTTCTGCTGCCTCCCCATGGACCTCGACGAACCGTTCTGCCAATTTCGTCACGATGTCGATTCGTTCCGCCCCTTGTTCTCCCAAGAATGTCCTGAGAGGTTTTGACATTTGCTTCCGCATCTGGTCGACTACCGTGAGCTCTTCCAGACTCTCATAGTCATGCACGAACCCAGCCAAATCCACCCACTTATGGAGATATGCTTTCAGACGCAGACTATAGGCGGCGAACAACTCCCCCGGTTCTCGTTTTGCTCCTCGAAATTTTTTCCGGTAGGTATGTGACGTAACTTCGAATCGTTTCAGCAGCGCCGTCTTCAACTCGTCATAATTATTCACGTATCCTGGCGACAGGCGAGAATAAACCTCGTAACCGGTCCCGCGTAATCCCTGGGATAGCTTGAGATTCCATTTGTCACGCTCCAGACCCATAGCAACCGACATAGCCTCGAAGCGTTGAAGGTACTGGTCAATCTTCTCTTTGTCCTCCTCGTAGATCGCTAGAGGGAACTTCATAGCATGGTAGCTATGTCCACCTACTGATGTTGAGCCAGGGAGAGAGGAACCTCCCACTGCTCCCTCAGTTTCCCCACTAGATTGCCTCTTAAGCTCGAGTTCCCGCATCCGGTACTCATGCTCTCTTTTCTGAGCTTCTTGTTCAGCTTCTAAATTCTTAGCTGCTTGCTCAGCTTCAAGTTTCTTAGCTGCTTGCTCAGCTTCAAATTTCTTAGCTGCTTGCTCAGCTTCAAATTTCTTAGCTGCTTGCTCAGCTTCAAATTTCTTCGCAGGTTGCTCTGCTTCCAATTTCCTAGCTTCTTGTTCCAACTCCATCCTTCTCAATTCCAACTCCGCCTTTCGATCTTCCCTTTCTGCTTGACGATACTCTCTCTCCACCTCCTGTATGTAATCTGTTAGTGCAGAACCCGACAATCCCATTTCTTCCCCCTTTGCCCTAAGTTTTGCCGTTGTCAGTTTAGGAGTGGCCATTTTACAGAGAGGTAACTCAGCAGATAGAGTATAGATTATCTCTAAACAAATATATAGCTAATGACAAAATACTATTAATTCATATATATATATATATATATATATATATATATATATATATATATATATATATATATATATATATATATATATATATATATATATATATATAACACCACACAACACAACACAATCACTCAGTGACAAGAGTAGAATCAGGACCACAGACATATGCAGACGTGTGAGGTGTGAACAGGTAAGATAAGTCCTAACACCTATCCACATTCACTCTAGCTGGATTCTCACTAATAGGATATCTCCATCCTCTAACTAAAGATCCCGTGTTAACGGACCCCGTTGTCTAAAGATCCCGTTGTACAAAAGATCCCGTTTACGAGCGCCAAATAAATGTCGCGTGTGTAAAGAATTAATGTCGTATTAGTTACTTGTTCTTCTTTACCACTTTAGTGTCGTCCCTGGAGTGAAGGGAATCAACCCCCACATTATTTTTTTATCCAATATCTCTATCCTGGAGATATCCAGCAGACTCCGTCCACACACTCCTTCAATCTGAAGACACCTTCCACTCACTCTTACTCACCCCTGGATTATGCCCCCTCTCATTCTTCCCCAACATAACATACTTGACAACTCTAGCTTCAACAAATAAACAAAACCAAGAAATTTATTAAAGCAAAGAGTATATGTAGGAGAAGTGTGTGTGTGTATAAGGTGTAGAATGTGTGTCGAATATTCTAATGGTAGACCAGTGATTTAGAAGCAAAGTCTGTAACATCATAGTGCTTAGCACACAACAGCACCATTTCCGGACAGTGAACCTCACCCAGAAGATGACAACTTTCTCCAATCACTCGAACAAACAGGATGCTGGTAATCCGATAGACACTGTTGATCTTGGTCTTCACTCTACCACACGGTGAAGTTACTCTGTTTCATAATGTTTGTTGAACTGATAATCTTCCAATTAACTGAAATGTCACTTGGGGAACATCTAATGTTCATAAGTCTCTGATTATAACATTTTCCCCTCTTTTAGAACACAACCTATTAATGTTTGTTAGGTAGATGTGTGTGTGTGTGTGTGTGTGTGTGTGTGTGTGTGTGTGTGTGTGTGTGTGTGTGTGTGTGTGTGTGTGTGTATGTCCTTGGTATGCGAGTTATTAATCTTCGGTGATGAAGCTTATCACTCATTAAACACAACACTTATGTTCCTTAAATCCTGCTCAGCAGAAGCCAGGTTTCTGCGGAACAACTAGGTACTGAGCCCCGTGTGAAAACCTCTCAGCAACCTCTGTCTTCTTTCCATAAGCCATCATTGTATAAAACTTTGAACTGCTTCTTCGTAATAAATCCTCTCACACTCACGTGGAACACTCAAGGGGAACTGTAAATGGAACCTGTAGAGTAGATAAAATCATGGTGAGGGCAACTCAATCCTGACCGTAATTAGGTGATTGTAGGCCAATAGCAGCACTCAGATCTATAACAGAGACCCGATCTCTGTCATACGGCCAAATCGTGCATCACAATGGTCTTATACATGGCAACACCAGGAAAGAATAAAGGAACGGGTAGAAACCCAGCAGATGCCCTACTGGAAGATCCTACCATTTCACATTCCCCTCCTCCCTCTCAACCATCCTTAATCTCTTTAATTATTATTCCACTACATTGTCCTCAACTCCCCGAGTAAAATGATATATCACACAAGCTAGTTGAAGCCACACAATAGGATACCAGTGCCGACGCTCCTATGATACTTTCTAGCACCGCACTAATAGAACATTCTATCTCTAATCCTAATACATTATATCACCGCACCTATAATACATTATTTCTATTCCTAATCATACTCTTAAGTTAGATATTATTAATAGCCTACCATATGCCTATTGTGGTTGCCACTCGAGAAACTATGCAATCAGATTGGATCTATGTACGCGGATAACTATCCCCACTTAGACATTATAGTTTCACTCATGTAACGCAACTCAGAATAATGCCCCGATCCTAACACTTCAGAATGTTTTTCTCGACTCCCTCCACCTGTTTACCGCACTGGGTTTTATATGGGTGCTTGAGTGACGTCACCAAAACGTCCAGACGCCAATCAGTCCAGAATCTGGCTTTGTCCTCCTGTTTCTAGACTAACCAGAGTCAATTCGCTGTCAAGTTCACATTCATCTGGGAAACTCTTTGTCTCATACAACAAAGATCCTGGCTGTCTGTGAGCCAGAGACCTTCCCCCCCCCCATATGACAGAATCCTTCCGACCTCTGGCAGACATTCTGTCCATCACTTTCAACGGCCGATTCCCGCCCTGCAGACAGATGACGCCAGTGCACGTCTCTCGAACAACAACCTGTCAACAAACTGTCGACCATGTGTAGACATCGTGACGTGACTCACTTTGATCTCATACACAAATGCTGACCAGGTGCAGACAGTTTTAACGACGTATTTTCTCAGTCGGTTCAACATCACAGGGTCTATTGTGTTTGCAGACCAATGTCGGGCTTGGTTGTCATCGGTCGAACTAACAAGTTTATTTAACTCGTGACACCACCTACCCATTCACCTACCTACTTACTCACCTGCACACCTACCTACCCATTCACCTACGCACCTACTCACCTGCCCACCTACCTACCCACCTACATACCTACTCAGCTACCCACCCATCTACCTATCCATCTACCTACCTACATACCTACTATCCACCTACCCCCTATCCATCCACCTACCTACATATCCACCTATCTACCTACCCACGCACCTCTCAACCTGCCTACCTACCTATCCACCTGCTTACCCACATACCTACCAACTTAACTAAAGTCAAAGAGTTAACATCTAGTAGATCTACTTCATTGTACTGTGCTGTAGGTTGTATCACTCTGTCTCTATCCACGGGGCGGAGTGTCGTAGCGCCCCAAGGAGCACTAGCTCCATAGCTCTAGTGACGACCTCAGGGGTCTCCGAGAGAAACATTTCACTCATGAATCGAATGACGGAGTCATGGAAAACGAACCAACAACCTTCGGGACGTGAGGCTAGAGGGCTTCACCTCTTCAAGCGACTACTTGTCTGTCTGTTTGTCCTGTCTGTCTGTTTGTCTAACTATCTACCTACCTAATTACCTACCTACCTATCTAATTCCTACCTACTATCCACCTGTCTGTCTGTCTGTTTATTTATCTGACGCTCTGTCTATCCGTAAGCTGCTGCGCAGTCGCTATGCCTTAAGTCAATAGTTGCTGTCTACCCGTCTATTAATCTCCCTTCCTCCCCACCTCACCCAACCAAACTCCCTCCCTCTGTTTTGTTAATCTGACTACCTTAACCCCCCTCTGACACTGCACGTAATCGGCATAATGAAAGACATAAAACATGTGCTGGCGAAAACGTCAACTAAGTCTGCAGTCACCGTCAGCCCTTGATTCTTATCCCACACCGAACTGATAAAATATCTATTGTTACCTTGACTTGTCTGCCGTCTGTATCAGTGGGTTAAAAATATCGGTCAATAAAGATAAAACTAAGAGCGTTTAACCTGAACTATTGCAAATAATTAGGGGGGAATCGTTTCGTGAGTAATACAAAAAGTGAACACCCAAAACGTTAACAGATTCAGTGCTAAACAAAAAGTAAACAAGAACGAGAGATACACAAGATACACAAGAACACCAAGGACCGAGATCTGTGGATATACAAGAATATCAAGGACCGAGATCTGTGGATACACAAGAACACCAAGGACCGAGGTCTGTGGATAGACAAGAACACCAAGGACCGAGATCTGTGGATATACAAGAACACCAATGATCGAGATCTGTGGATACACAAGAACACCAATGATCGAGATCTGTGGATACACAAGAATATCAAGGACCGAGATCATGTGGATAGACAAGAATATCAAGGACCGAGATCTGTGGATACACAAGAACACCAAGGACCGAGATCTGTGGATAGACAAGAACACCAAATGGGTCGGGAAAAAAAATCTTGTGGATATACAAGAATATGGAAAGGGAAAAAAGATGTAGGAGAAGTGTGGTGTTGTGTGTAAGGTGTAGAATGTGTGTCGAATATTCTAATGGTAGACCAGTGATTTAGAAGCAAAGTCCTGTAACATCATAGTGCTTAGCACACAACAGCACCATTTCCGGACAGTGAACCTCACCCAGAAGATGACAACTTTCTCCAATCACTCGAACAAACAGGATGCTGGTAATCCGATAGACACTGTTGATCTTGGTCTTCACTCTACCACACGGTGAAGTTACTCTGTTTCATAATGTTTGTTGAACTGATAATCTTCCAATTAACTGAAATGTCACTTGGGAAAATCTAATGTTCATAAGTCTCTGATTATAACATTTTTCCCTCTTTTAGAACACAACCTATTATGTTTGTTAGGTAGATGTGTTTGTGTGTGTGTGTGTGTGTGTGTGTGTGTGTGTGTGTGTGTGTGTGTGTGTGTGTGTGGTTGTGTATGTCCTATGGTTGGGGGCGAGTTATTACTCTTCGGTGATGAAGCTTATCATCATTAAACACAACACTTATGTTCCTTAAATCCTGCTCAGCAGAAGCCAGGTTTCTGCGGAACAACTAGGTACTGAGCCTCGTGTGAAAACCTCTCAGCAACCTCTGTCTTCTTTCAATAAGCCATCATTGTATAAAACTTTGAACTGCTTCTTCGTAATAAATCCTCTCACACTCACGTGGAACACTCAAGGGGAACTGTAAATGGAACCTGTACAGTAGATAAAATCATGGTGAGGGCAACTCATCCTGACCGTAATATGTGATTGTAGGCCAATAGCAGCACTCAGATCTATAACAGAGACCCGATCTCTGTCATACGGCCAAATCGTGCATCACAATGGTCTTATACATGGCAACACCAGGAAAGAATAAGGAACGGTAGAAACCCAGCAGATGCCCTACTGGAAGATCCTACCATTTCACATTCCCCTCCCTCCCTCTCAACCATCCTTAATCTCTTTAATTATTATTCCACTACATTGTCCTCAACTCCCAGAGTAAAATGATATATCACACAAGCTAGTTGAAGCCACACAATAGGATACCAGTGCCGACGCTCCTATGATACTTTCTAGCACCGCACTAATAGAACATTCTATCTCTAATCCTAATACATTATATCACCGCACCTATAATACATTATTTCTATTCCTAATCATACTCTTAAGTTAGATATTATTAATAGCCTACCATATGCCTATTGTGGTTGCCACTCGAGAAACTATGCAATCAGATTGGATCTATGTACGGGGATAACTATCCCCACTTAGACATTATAGTTTCACTCATGTAACGCAACTCAGAATAATGCCCCGATCCTAACACTTCAGAATGTTTTTCTCGACTCCCTCCACCTGTTTACCGCACTAGGGTTTTATATGGGTGCTTGAGTGACGTCACCAAAACGTCCAGACGCCAATCAGTCCAGAATCTGGCTTTGTCCTCCTGTTTCTAGACTAACCAGAGTCAATTCGCTGTCAAGTTCACATTCATCTGGGAAACTCTTTGTCTCATACAACAAAGATCCTGGCTGTCTGTGAGCCAGAGACCTCCCCCCCCCTCATATGACAGAATCCTTCCGACCTCTGGCAGACATTCTGTCCATCACTTTCAACGGCCGATTCCCGCCCTGCAGACAGATGACGCCAGTGCACGTCTCTCGAACAACAACCTGTCAACAAACTGTCGACCATGTGTAGACATCGTGACGTGACTCACTTTGATCTCATACACAAATGTGACCAGGTGCAGACAGTTTTAACGACGTATTTTCTCAGTCGGTTCAACATCACAGGGTCTATTGTGTTTGCAGACCAATGTCGAGCTTGGTTGTCATCGATCGAACTAACAAGTTTATTTAACTCGTGACACCACCTACCCATCCACCTACCTACCTACTCACATGCACACCTACCTACCCATTCACCTACGCACCTACTCACCTGCCCACCTACCTACCCACCTACATACCTACCCAGCTACCCACCCATCTACCTATCCATCTACCTACCTACATACCTACTATCCACCTACCCCCTATCCACCTACCTACATATCCACCTATCTACCTACCCACGCACCTCTCAACCTGCCTACCTACCTATCCACCTGCTTACCCACATACCTACCAACTTAACTAAAGTCAAAGAGTTAACATCTAGTAGATCTACTTCATTGTACTGTGCTGTAGGTTGTATCACTCTATCTCTATCCACGGGGCGGAGTGTCGTAGCGCCCCAAGGAGCACTAGCTCCATAGCTCTAGTGACGACCTCAGGGGTCTCCGAGAGAAACATTTCACTCATGAATCGAATGACGGAGTCATGGAAACGAACCAACAACCTTCGGGACGTGAGGCTAGAGGCTTCACCTCTTCACAGCGACTACTTGTCTGTCTGTTTGTCTGTCTGTCTGTTTGTCTAACTATCTACCTACCTAATTACCTACCTACCTATCTAATTCCTACCTACTATCCACCTGTCTGTCTGTCTGTTTATTTATCTGACGCTCTGTCTATCCGTAAGCTGCTGCGCAGTCGCTATGCCTTAAGTCAATAGTTGCTGTCTACCCGTCTATTAATCTCCCTTCCTCCCCACCTCACCCAACCAAACTCCCTCCCTCTGTTTTGTTAATCTGACTACCTTAACCCCTCTGACACTGCACTTAATCGGCATAATGAAGACATAAAACATGTGCTGGCGGAAAACGTCAACTAAGTCTGCAGTCACGTCAGCCCTTGATTCTTATCCCCACACCGAACTGATAAAATATCTATTGTTACCTTGACTTGTCTGCCGTCTGTATCAGTGGGTTAAAAATATCGGTCAATAAAGATAAAACTAAGAGCATTTAACCTGAACTATTGCAAATAATTAGGGGGTAATCGTTTCGTGAGTAATACAAAAAGTGAACACCCAAAACGTTAACAGATTCAGTGCCTAAACAAAAAGTAAACAAGAACGAGAGATACACAAGATACACAAGAACACCAAGGACCGAGATCTGTGGATATACAAGAATATCAAGGACCGAGATCTGTGGATACACAAGAACACCAAGGACCGAGGTCTGTGGATAGACAAGAACACCAAGGACCGAGATCTGTGGATATACAAGAACACCAATGATCGAGATCTGTGGATACACAAGAACACCAATGATCGAGATCTGTGGATACACAAGAATATCAAGGACCGAGATCATGTGGATAGACAAGAATATCAAGGACCGAGATCTGTGGATACACAAGAACACCAAGGACCGAGATCTGTGGATAGACAAGAACACCAATGATCGAGATCTGTGGATATACAAGAATATGAAGGACAGAGATCTGTGGATATACAAGAATATCAAGGACCTAGATCTGTGGATACACAAGAACTTCAAGGACCGAGATCTATGGATAGACAAGAACACCAAGGACCGTGATCTGTGGATACACAAGAACATCAAGGACCGAGATCTGTGGATACACAAGAACACCAAGGACCGAGATCTGTGGATATACAAGAACATCAAGGACCGAGATCTGTGGATATACAAGAATATCAAGGACCGAGATCTGTGTATATACAAGAACACCAAGGACCGAGATCTGTGGATACACAAGAACACCAAGGACCGAGATCTGTGGATAGACAAGAACACCAAGGACCGAGATCTGTGGATACACAAGAACACCAAGGACCGAGATCTGTGGATACACAAGAACACCAATGATCGAGATATGTGGATACACAAGAACAGCAAGGACTGAGATCTGTGGATACACAAGAACACCAAGGACCAAGATCTGTGGATACACAAGAACACCAAAGACCGAGATCTGTGGATACACAAGAGCGCCTACGTCGCTTTTCATGGCACATGTTGATGATTAAATCATCGCGTGTCATTGTTTATATATTTAACATCTTCACACTGTAACATTTTTAGTTTAAATACCAAATATTTCGGATAGAACGAGTTAACTAGCAACTTTCTGCAACTGAAAGATTTTCCATCCTCATCATCATCCAGTGACTTGCCGGCTGGCGTGGGCGACCATGCCCCTCCACAAATTGCGATCTTCGACGTCATGAATCAATTCGTGTGTTGACTCCCTTCCGTGCCATGACACAAGATTGTCAAGAATCTCTTCCAACCTATAATAATAAACTGGATAAAAGATCCTTTATTTTGAGGAAGAGATTATGGGGCGGGCACTTTTAATCTTTTATGTGGATACGTTGAACTTTGTCACAATAACAATCGGAAAGTCTGAAGATAGTAGCCATGCGGAAGAAGATGCTGGACGGGTTATCAAAGTGCCATTGACGTCAAATCATCAGCTGAACTTATCAAGAGATGTCCGTGAATGGATATATATTTCATTTGGCTACGATATGAACACCAAAGTGTCCACTCCAAGCGCTCTTCTTCATGATAACGAACCTTCGAGAGGCAAGAGCAATATTGGCCGCTATCTGTCTGATTGTCTCCTTCCAGTAATTTCTACGGAAGTGAAGAGCTCTTCGGTGAGCTATTGAAAACAAGTGGAAGCGCAAAGTTGACTGTCCAAAGTGAATGAAGTGAATATTTGACGACTTACTGTTTGTCAAAGGAGCTGAGCACACACTGGCTTGCTCGCTTACCTGCCGTTCTGTTTGGTCGTGTGTTTGAATCTTTATCGATGGAGGATTCGTAACAAGTTGGCCTGAGCTTCTAGCTCGACCCAGTCTAAAATGTGTACCAGAAAATGTACTGGAAAGTAAAGGCGGCCTATGTGATGGTGGTAACATTAGTCATCGAGTGCCGATTATCTATAAAAATATGCGGCTATCATCATCATCATCCTCATCATCATCATCATCATCATCATCATCATGTGCCATGCCGATAAGCATGTGCGATTGTGTTTCGCCATCTCTCACGATGATCATAATGAATCAGCTCTGTGTTCTTATCTCCACCAAGCCATGTTGTCAGGCCTTCCAGGCATTTTCCTCTCTGCCTTTCCCTTGTTCTTTTCCCTTCAATCTTGTCAGTTGTTACCAAGCTCTCCAATTTACTTCTTCTCATAACGTGTCTAAATAAATCTTGACTGCCTATGACTAAATTCACTTACCAGGTTACGGTTTTCACTTTTTTTTGTAGGACCTGCTCGTTGGTTTTTCTGTCTGTCCCGTATTCTTTACATTCTCCTCAGAAACCACATTTCCACAGCCATCAGATGTAGTTCAGCTTGTCTGCATACTGTCCACTCTTCACATCCATACAAAAGTATACGTATTGTGTAGCATGTCAACGCTCTTGTTCTCGCTGCAATTACATTTTTTTTATTGGTCAGTATGGTTTCCATCTTGCAAAATCATGTTTCATCACTCCATTCAGGCAAAACAACAGACTTATGATAGAAAACAATATTGAAATACTGTAATGGGGGAAATGTTCTGCAAAGAACTTCAAACCCTTACTGGACATAGTATACTTAGGGGTGAACCAGTACTAGGAGACTATGACACAAGGCAGACGATAGTTATTGTGCTTCAAAACAAACAAAAGGCATAATAAACTCTCCATAGCACAAAGCCTGGGCTGAAATGTAGAGACTGTTTGTTACCCATGCAGCGTGATCCCTCTATCGGCCTGCCTAGTTTACTCCACAGGAAAGGTAACACCAGTTAGCCAGTTAGTTAGTCCATTAGTCGCGGTTCCAACTTCACGTCAACAGGTCGTCCCTATTATGCTCCGTTCCTGTGCCAGTGAATATCACGCAAAATGCTCCTCACTGCCCAATATGAAAAGGGGAAGAGACAAGAGACTCGGCAAGCCAATAGCCCGCACAGGTACGCCGCGCGTAATGCCACCGCTAGAATGCCAACACAAAAATCCTCCACGAAAAATATTCAGTTCATCGTCGATGGAATCGGCAGTCACCAGAAAGACTTCATTGGCCTGGGGTTTATCCCATATGGCTCGGTCTCTTTTCACAAGGCGACCCGCCGAAAGGCCGCACAAAGCACGAACTCCGTAGCTCCAGCGACGACCACCAGGAGTCTCCTGAAACATGCACTCGTGAATCTAAAAGGCAAACCAGTCAGTTCAGCAACAACCGGCTGCCGTCCTTTCGAACATGCAGTTCCCGCTACAAATAAACCTCGAACAGATGTGAAAGTATTCCACACGAAAATCACAGCTCGCAGTGTCGCGCCACGCACTCACTCGGTAGCAGGGCGACGGAACCATAACACCAATACATCTGGAACAAGACTAGCTACAGAAGATGCCGGATCTAACTGTCCGCCTGTCGGAGTTTCGATCCTAGACCAGTTGCCGACCACGTATTAGGACCTGGTCTGCCCTGCCATGACATTTAGTGTTTACGCTGCATTTCCTCGCACCAGGATAAGACTTGTACCCTCCCAATTGCGCATCTATGCCAGAAGCCGTTGGCACAATGTGGGGTGTCGGGTTTGGTGAGAGCCGCCCAACATTCGGCGCTAACAAAAAGCTGGTAGTATTGTCTACTATCATACGGTAGCTCAGTCATATCTGACTGACTGGCACCTTGCCGTCTTGACAGACGATAATTTGTAAAATGGGGTTATCTCTCCATAACACAAAGCCTGGGCTGAATTTAGAGACTATGTGTTGCCCATGCAGCATGATCCCTCTCTTGGCCTGTCTAGTGTACTCCAGAGGAAAGTGACACCAATACGTCTGGAACAAGACAAGCTGCAGAAGCTGCCGGATCAGCAAAGCAATGCTCTAACTGTCCGCTTGTCGGAGCTTCGATCCTAGACCAGTTACCAACCAAGGCTTAGGGCCTGGTCTGCCCTGCCATGACTTTTAGTCTTTAGGTTGCATTTCCTCACGCCAGGATAAGGCTTGTACCCTCCCAATTGCGCTCTTCCGCCCGAAGCCGTTGGCACAATGTGGGATGTCGGGTTTGCGAAGCGCCGCATATCTGACTGAGATCTGATTAACTGGCAAAATCTAGCAAACAAATTAGTGCACATTTTATAGAACATACATCTTTCCTGTAGCAACAATCGCGTCTCGTGGACCATTTCGCAACCACTAAAGAAGACACCCAGCGCTTTTGGTCTGAAATGTTCAGAATTCTTACAATATTGTTGACTAAGACGAAGAAGAAGAAGACAAGTATTGCGATTCTACCATACGTGAACATCGAAGAAACCAGGCCCATAACAGAATCTTTCTAGGCAAGTGAAATTCCTTGGCAATGCTAAAAGCAACAAGGACTAAGAAATAACAACAATGGGAGACGTAGTTTCTGGACGAAGTGGCAGTAGTCGACCAGCATTATGATGAACACGGGACATTGAAGACACCTTGGGCATGGAAATACACGAGGCAGGGCACTGACAATGGATGGAGAGTATACTTTACGGGCTGTGATGAGAGCGACATTTTGCATAAGACCTTCTTCTTCTGCTGCTGCTGCTGCTTCTTCTTCTTCTTCTTCTTCTTCTTCTTCTTCTTCTTATTATTATTATTATTATTATTATTATTATTATTCATCTTCTTCTTCTTCTTCTTCTTCTTCTTCTTCTTCTTCTTCTTCTACTTCTTCTTCTTCTGCTGCTGCCCTTTATCCCCTATTGGGACATAGACACTCATTCAACACACACCAATCCGTCCTGTGTTTTGCTGCTCCCTTCAAGTGCACCCAAAATTAATCATTGTGTCTGTAATTCTCTTCTACGTGTGTTTGTCGGTATCCCGCTCTTTCGTTTGTCGTGTGAGTTCCAGACAAGAGGGTCTAGTTATATTATCCTCAAGTTTTCCCAGTGTGTACCCTACCGAGCACCAGCGTCATTTCCTGACCTCCTGGTTCACTGGGATTTGTCTAGTTCTCTCCAAAATAAACATTATAACAGCAAAAACGCTAATCAACGAACCAATAGAAGAAATTTGGTTTCAGCCATAGTATGCATCTGGGTAATCTCTATACCGTCGCAGCTCTACATTGGTGATTCTGTCATACCATGTTATTGCCACTATTCTTTACAGGCAATAATTAGTGAATGTTTGTAGTTAATAGTAATTCTTTTGGTCCTCCATATTTCTGACCCATACAGTAGTACCCACTGTAATACTGGAGTTACTATTCTAAGTTTTTGTGCTAAGTTTACCTTCCTTTGACTTCCACAACTTTGCTATAAAAGCTGCTCTTGCCTTTTGTATTCTTAATTTGCTATCTCTGTCTGTTCTCCCATTAAAAGAACCTGCTAACGAGTCATGTGTACACAATTTATTTTTTTTTCGTTCACACGCTTTGAACTCAAGCGTAGGCCACTGATTAGGTCTCCAAGATTAAAATGGTGTACTGTATGCCTCACAAATCACTAGTGTTGCACTTTTCGTCTTCTTTTGCACTTTATCCCCTCACTGGGACCACTTATTGACTGATTTTTGCATACGGATTAGCTTTCCTTATTAATAGTGTCCCTCGTCCACTCCGACTTCTGAGGTATTTGTAATTTACAAATCCCCAAATCAAGGACTTGAAGTCAACATTTTAGTCAAATTGACTTGTGTATGGGTTGAACCCGCTACCTTGCCATCAGCACACCGGAAATTTACGAGCGAGCGCTCTTATTCATTCGGCCACGCTGTCCCCCTGTACGCAATTCAAAATATACTCCTTTAAAAGAGCTCGTAGAAAAGGCGGTTTTATTTTTAAAAGTCGGTACATTAACCGTTCATATGCAAGGATCAACAGGTAAAAAACTATCAATCGGTCAACATTTTCTCAGGCTACTTATCCACATGAAAGTATCAAAATTGACGTCACAAACTTATCGTGTTCAGACATGTTTACGATATGAGGTCCAGAGTGCCTACTCCAAGCGGTTTTTCTTCAGGTAATGAACTTTCGAGGGCTATATTGTCCATTCTCTTATCTCATTGGCTACCTCCCGGAAACGACAAGTGGTAAAATACGCGAAGAAAACTAAGAAGAGCTAGCTCTTCGCTGGGTCATTTACTCAAGATTAAAGCGTTGTACTCTGTGCCCACAAAGTCTCTAGTGTTGCACTGTTAGGGCGGGAGTCTGGCTTGTCCTGCGTGGAGAATGTTGGCTGTGTTAGGGCTGAAGTCTGGGTTGTCCTGGGTGGAGAATGTTGACTGTGTTAGGGCTGAAGTCTGGGTTGTCCTGGATGGAGAATGTTGACTGTGTTAGGGCTGAGGTCTGGGTTGTCCAGGGTGGAGAATGTTGACTGTGTTAGGATTGAAGTCTGGGTTGTCCTGGGTGTGTTAGGACAGAGGTCTGGGTTGTCCTGGATGGAGAATGTTGGCTGTGTTAGGGCAGAAGTCTGGGTTGTCCTGGGTGGAGAATGTTGGCTGTGTTAGGGCAGAAGTCTGGGTTGTTCTGGATGGAGAATGTTGACTATGTTAGGGCTTAAGTCTGGGTTGTCCTTGGTGTGTTAGGACAGAGGTCTGGGTTGTCCTGGATGGAGAATGTTGGCTGTGTTAGGGCTGAGGTCTGGGTTGTCCTGGATGGAGAATGTTGGCTGTGTTAAGGCTGAGGTCTGGGTTGTCCTGGATGGAGAATGTTGACTGTGTTAGGGCTGAGGTCTGGGTTGTCCAGGGTGGAGAATGTTGACTGTGTTAGAATTGAAGTCTGGGTTGTTCTGGGTGTGTTAGGACAGAGGTCTGGGTTGTCCTGGATGGAGAATGTTGGCTGTGTTAAGGCAGAAGTCTGGGTTGTCCTGGGTGGAGAATGTTGGGTGTGTTAGGGCAGAAGTCTGGGTTGTTCTGGATGGAGAATGTTGACTATGTTAGGGCTTAAGTCTGGGTTGTCCTTGGTGTGTTAGGACAGAGGTCTGGGTTGTCCTGGATGGAGAATGTTGGCTGTGTTAAGGCTGAGGTCTGGGTTGTCCTGGATGGAGAATGTTGGCTGTGTTAAGGCTGAGGTCTGGGTTGTCCTGGATGGAGAATGTTGACTGTGTTAGGGCTGAGGTCTGGGTTGTCCAGGGTGGAGAATGTTGACTGTGTTAGAATTGAAGTCTGGGTTGTCCTGGGTGTGTTAGGACAGAGGTCTGGGTTGTCCTGGATGGAGAATGTTGGCTGTGTTAGGACAGAGGTCTGGGTTGTCCTGGGTGGAGAATGTTAGCTGCGTTAGGACAGAGGTCTGGGTTGTCCTGGGTGGAGAATGTTTGACTGTGTTAGGGCTGAAGTCTGGGTTGTCCTGGGTGGAGAATGTTGACTGTGTTAGGATTGAAGTCTGGGTTGTCCTGGGTGAAGAATGTTGACTGTGTTTGGGCTGAAGTCTGGGTTATCCAGGGTGAAGAATGTTGAGTGTGTTAGGGCTGAAGGCTGGGTTGTCCTGAGTGGAGAATGTTGGCTGTGTTAGGGCTGAAGTCTGGGTTGTTCTGGATGGAGAATGTTGACTGTGTTAGGGCTGAAGTCTGGGTTGTCCTGGATGGAGAATGTTGGCTGTGTTAGGGCTGAAGTCTGGGTTGTCCTGGATGGAGAATGTTGGCTGTGTTAGGGCTGAAGTCTGGGTTGTCCTTGGTGTGTTAGGGCAGTCGTCTGGGTTGCTTTTGATGGAGATTGTTGGCTGTGTTAGGGCTGAAGTCTGGGTTGTTCTGGATGGAGAATGTTGACTGTGTTAGGGTTGAAGTCTGGGTTTTTCTTGATGGAGATTGTTGGCTGTGTTAGGGCTGAAGTCTGGGTTGTTCTTGATGGAGATTGTTGGCTGTGTTAGGGCTGAAGTCTGGGTTGTTCTTGATGGAGATTGTTGACTGTGTTAGGGCTGAAGTCTGGGTTGTTCTTGATGGAGATTGTTGACTGTGTTAGGGCTGAAGTCTGGGTTGTTCTGGATGGAGAATGTTGACTATGTTAGGGCTGAAGTCTGGGTTGTTCTTGATGGAGATTGTTGACTGTGTTAGGGTTGAAGTCTGGTTGTTCTGGATGGAGAATGTTGACTATGTTAGGGCTGAAGTCTGGGTTGTCCTGGCTGTGTTAGGGCTGAAGTCTGGGTTGTTCTTGATGGAGATTGTTGGCTGTGTTAGGGCTGAAGTCTGGGTTGTTCTTGATGGAGATTGTTGACTGTGTTAGGGCTGAAGTCTGGGTTGTTCTTGATGGAGATTGTTGGCTGTGTTAGGGCTGAAGTCTGGGTTGTTCTTGATGGAGATTGTTGACTGTGTTAGGGCTGAAGTCTGGGTTGTTCTTGATGGAGATTGTTGGCTGTGTTAGGGCTGAAGTCTGGGTTGTCCTGGATGGAGAATGTTGGCTGTGTTAGGGCTGAAGTCTGGGTTGTCCTGGATGGAGAATGTTGGCTGTGTTAGGCTGAAGTCTGGGTTGTCCTTGGTGTGTTAGGGCTGAAGTCTGGGTTGTCCTTGGTGTGTTAGGGCTGAAGTCTGGGTTGTTCTGGATGGAGAATGTTGACTGTGTTAGGGCTGAAGTCTGGGTTGTCCTTGGTGTGTTAGGACAGAAGTCTCGGTTGTTCTGTATGGAGAATGTTGACTGTGTTAGGGCTTTCTAGATTAAGGATGTTGGCTATATTTGGGCTATATCGGGCAGAAGCCGGGGTTTTCCTGGCTCGTGCATGTTGCCTTTGCTAAGGCAGAAGGACTTCACAAATGTAGGGCAATGTCAGCTGACAGAACATATCCCCGAGCTTGCCCGTACCCGGCCCCAATGTTGACACAGTCTTGTCCTTGCCCATGTCGCTGGGCTCGTTCTGGCCGAAGATTGCAGAGATCACTTCGTGGTCAACAACTCTCCGTCCTCCTTCCATCTGTACTCGCCAGGTTGTGCCAGATCGTCACAGCCGACCCATGTGTTGTTGGAATCCCAGATCTGCATCAGGATCATCAGTTTGTCCGTGTTCTTGACCGACATGAGAAAACTTCCTTTGTTTGTGCATTCAGCGTCTGCCCTGGCGTAGTTGAGTTTGGGCCGGAAGAGACCCACGCAAGCAAATGTGGAACCATAGATCTGTAGACTGAAACCTTTGTCCGAGTCGCAGCTGTAGTAAAGCATGCCTTCGGTGGAGCTTGGTGCAGGTTGGGATCTGCTGATTGATGATCCGGGAGTGCAGAGTCCGGTGTCAGGGTTGAACATGAAGCTCTGGCATTCTGCGTAAGTGTCCAGGCAGGTGATGGCACACGAGGTGGTACTTCTCTCGATCCATCCCAGACTCAGACGCGTGGGTCCTCGGCTGGGGTTGGTTTTATGATAGAATGTGTGATCCCCTGTAAACGTCGGAGGAGCTTCTGTGCCGTTGGTGGAAGAGAACCGGACTGCAAGATATAACAATGTCAGTATAGTTTAATCTTTCTCACAATTATTATAACACAATGCGTCAGTATAGTTTAGTCTTTCTCACAATTATTATAACACAATGCGTCAGTATAATTTAGTCTTTCTGACAATTATTATAAAACAATGTGTCAGTATAGTTTAGTCTTTCTCACAATCATTATAAAACAATGTGTCAGTATAGTTTAATTCTTCTCTCAATTATTATAACACAATGTATCAGTCTAATTTAATCGTTCTCACAATCATTATAACACAATTTGTCAGTCTAGTTTAGGCTTTCTCACAATAATTTCGTCTTAATGGCTGAAGATAAAATATGACCCACCTTTCCCCGTTATTCCATGCCGTCATATAACATGGCCGACAAATAGAACAATTTAAGATAGTTCATATCATCATATTATTATATCTAGGCTGCCTCGGGGATCTGCCATGTCCCCAGTGCTCTTTAATGTCTACACCAGCAAAGTCGCAGCTATTGAGACACCAGGTGTGGGTAGAATCTTGACATTTGCAGATGATGTGCTGGTGTGCTGACAGGGCAGAGACAGAGAACGTTTGCCTGAAGACTTACAGATTGCAGTAAACAGGGTGGCAGGACGCAAGGGCCGTTATAAACCCAGATAATGCATCGGCTGTGTTGTACTCCCTGGATAACCGGGTCATCAAGGCAGATATTCCATGTATTATATTGAATGGATATCCTCTTAGTAGATAGAGTAAATTGAAGTTCATGGGTATCACATTTGACAGGTCTATGTCTTTTAAGGATGATGAGGAGGCTCTGGTGGTGACAGCTGGTTCCGTTATTATCACCATCATACTTAGGTGCACACACCATTGCCCTTTAATATCCGTCCACTATGGCCAAACTTTCACTGGCACCCACCCATGCATTGTACGGACATCCACCGGGGCACTCCTTCGTAGTTTTCACTCTCCAATCATCATCACATCTCCATTGTTTTCACATTTTAATTTTCTCTTCGTTGTTCTCATGTTTCCATCTTTTTATTCTTCTCATCCCATTCTTATGCCTTAATGTAGTCACTGGAGTGTCTTCTCCGTGATTATATGTATGTATTTGTTTGAAGGCTAGTCGTCGCAACGTCCTGTGTTTTACGTAATTCTGTTTTGTAAAGCTGCATTACTTTGTGTTATTTTATATAGTTTACATTTCCACAGCCATATACGATAAGGCATCTCACAAGCACAAGTGCACCCAGAGCTATATAGGATAGCGCATCTCGCAAGCACGCATACACCTTGTACTATATAGGATAGGGCATCATGCAAGCACACATGCACCTAGCACTATATACGATAGGGCATCATGCAAGCACACATGCACCCAGCACTATATACGATAGGGCATCATGCAAGCACACATGCACCCAGCACTATATACGATAGGGCATCATGCAAGCACACATGCACCCAGCACTATATACGATAGGGCATCACGCAAACACACATGCACCCAGCACTATACACGATAGGGCATCTCACAAGCGTAGTAGTGAGAATACGAGCATTTGTAGTCCATGAGACCAACTTGGTTGGCTATAATAGTGATACAGTGTTCAACACCCTCATAATTGTTAGGCTCCCCTGGAAGAAAGACAGCTCGGCTCTCCTCCGGAGTCATCTGCTGCCCGTCCTCCTTCCAGATGTAGGTGCCCTCTTTCTGAATATCATCGCATCCAACCCAAGCATTCATGTTTCGGGTGACATTGTAGTACATGAGCTTATATTTCTCCCATGTTTTCACGGACATCAGGTAGGCGCCCTTGCTCTGACATTCGGCATCTGCGTCATTGTAAGTGGCGGGCCCGAATAATGCCGCACAGGCTGTGGTGTTCCCGTAAGTTTTCACACTGAAGCCCTTTGATGTGTCACAATAAAAGCTTTGGAAGAAATCGCCCTCGGCCGATCTCGGGAGCGGCTGTTTCTCGTTGATGTAGGCGCCTGGGGTACACAGCCCCGTGTGAGAGTTGAACAGGAAGCTCGTGCAGTTCCCGTGTTTTCTCACGCAGGTTTTGGCGCATGATCTCCGGGACTTGTCCACCCAGGGTGGACCCAGGCGGACGGGACCTCGTCTTGGGTTCGGCTGTAGGTGGAAGAAACGTGACAACATGTCTGCCAAAGTTGTTGTTGACAAGTTGGAGATGACGAGCACCAGTACTGGGGAGCATATACAGCTGTTGTTATTATTATTGTTGTTGATAGTAGTAGTAGTAGTAGCAGCAGCAGCAGCTTATTCGTCTCCAGTGGTCTTGACTTGTCTTGGCACTGGACACAGATGGACTCAGGCGAGAGAGTGTGGTCGACGAATTGCGCAGCTCTACCTCAGTTTAATCAAATTCATCGCGCAAGTCATTCTTCATCCAACTTCACATATCCTTTCCTGTCACCAATGGAGTGAAGTAAGGATGTGTCCTGGCACCTACACTGTTCAGCCTCATGTTTTCAACTATGCTGACGAATGTCTTCGAGAACAACGATATTGGAATAGACATCAAGTACCGCATGGATGGAAAGTTGTTCAGTCTAAGAAGGCTGAAAGCTAAAACCAAACTAACAGCGACACCGCCAGAGAGCTCCTGTTTGCTGATGAATCAGATATGTGTGACATGTTGTAGATTGAGTTGCCAGAGGACCTAGTTGTAGTGTTCTCTGGAGATATATCTTGAATAATAAATAACAAGATAAAGGATATGATTTAGCACGTTTTGTCTAGAGGTCACTCAAATGAGCTAAACATTCCCGCAATAGCCTTTTTGGAGAACCATTTTTCTTTGGCTCAACCCCCACTGTGAGACCACTATGTATCTACACAGAAATTTATAAAAGAAGTAAAAGGTTCCCTTAAGGCCAGAAAAGATCTGAACTATTAGCGCCTGTACAACTGAGGATCCCTCTCACTCATTATACTGTTGACAGTGTGCTGTTCGTCCGTCACCTAGATCTCTTCTTTCTTTATTTTATCAGTATGACCTATATCAGTTCAAGTAGTCCTTCAATTTTTGCAGACAAATAAACTTCAACAATAACTGTACATTACATCTGTTAGACAGGACATCTACATGAGTTTCTTGACAAAAGTGGAACATACCTTCCCAAGGAATTGTTTACACCACAAGTGTACAAGATAGACATCATGAGATACCTGACACCATCTATACAGGACTTTTCACAATATGTATAACCAACCACAGCACTTAAGACAGTCACCAGAGACAACACTTGACAGCAACTGTACAAGAAATTCACTGGGGACATGTACTTGAAACACTGGTTCAATCATACTGTTTATTGAGCTGATGGTGAGTCTAGTTAGTGATGACCATTGTTCATCCCATTTGTCATGTCAACACCTCAACAGGTACATACACAATGTACAAATATGCTAACATGCATGCAGATAACATGATACACCACCTCTCCTTACTCCACCAACTAATAACTCTCATCCACCTCTCCTCTCTAAGTACCACTACACCATTCTGTTTACAGTATCTATCTCTATCCTCATCTCATGTCTCTTGGGAATTTAGGAAATCCTATCCATGGGCAACTCAAGGAAGAAACTACTGTTCTGGGTCTGTTGAATCCTTTTATCATCAGCATGGATGTTGGACTAGCTCCAGTTAGCAGCTTTCCCAAAATAAGCTTCATGGCAGATTCCTTCCTCTTGAAGACAAGAATTGGTAGGATGATATGATACTGTCTCTCACCGTTGACCAGACTGTCTGTGAATGCTGATACTGGGATACTTCAAAAGTTGAGGATAACACTCTCCTGACATTGGGAGATGTATACTCGGTACATGCAAAACATGACTTGCTGAAGAAACCCAGAGATAGGAACAAAATCCAATATACTACAGCCCCTCAGTCAGTCCAATCTCACCTACACCTCAAGTCACATTCTTCAACACTGTGAGCACCAGGCTGGAGATTAACCAAGATAAGTCCTAGCTAAACAATCCATTGCACCAGTCATTTCACAAGTTGTCCTGAATGGGGTTAACAACCAGACTTGTTGTTTTCATTCTCAGATGACATTTGATTAATGATCACTGTACTTCTTATTATTGAAGTCTTCAGAACTGTTTTTCTCTCTTTCTTTTATATCCAGCTGTTTGAGAGCTGAGCTGAAAGTCTCTAGAAATTCCCATATTGTGGGTTCTAGAAGATTTCACTTATAGAGAGTTGGTTCTGGATTCTGGGACTACTGGTTAGTTTTCCCAGATGATATATGGATGCCTCTCCTCCATCCTCCTGTTCTCTGTGGATATATAGAATGGCACAACATCTCTTCACATGTGTTAAAAGATGATGTTATCATACATTAACATACACAGATGGAGATGGGGAAGGTTAGGGTTGATGATGTAGTGAATTTCACTCTGAGGTACTGTGGTAATCACAAGACCATATGCTGAGACAGGGTAGCTTAACACAATTACAAGCATTTATGTGGTCTAAGTTCCACCATGTTTGAACCACAGTAGACCTGGGCACAAGGAGGACCAGACACAGTACAGCAATCATTGTGACATAGCAACATGGGACAGGCATTGTGAAGGGAAATGGAAAATAGGCATTTACAACTGCAATATGCATTATGTATTAACTAATGGCATTTACCAAATTAGCCGACCAGACATCCATTCCTATAGCTGTGATGTCGGTGCATGAATGTCTTATTCCATATTCACACAGCAATGCCAGACCTCACCCCTTTTTCACCAGACTTGTCTCACAGATACATCATCTTTATCATCATCATGTGCTCTCTCCCCACTGAGTAATGTCCACAGTAGGTAACAGAAGCTCAATTGCATAGCAATAGTTCACATATGCACCAAGCACATATGTGGAAAACATGTTTAGTCCTTGTAAGTTTGCATGAGCCATACATTATATTCAGCCAACTAAAACACCGGTTCACACACCTATGGTTCTCTTAGGAACTAGTTTATATGAACCATCCAACAGTAGAGGTAACAGTGTAATACTTCAAAGAGAAATTATAGTAATTCTCTTGAGCTTATAGCGACCAGGCATCACATGGACTTAGCAATTCTGGCATGCCATCACCGTCCTGTTTACATATGGATATTTGAAGCATCTTTCCTTCCACTAGATGTGAGAGGCTATTTATTAAATCACCAACTCACTCACTCCATCATTCTCTGCGTTTTACAAAGGAACTTGTACATGTTTCATCACTCATTCCCATTCAGACTGCCATTTGTTAACTCGCACGAGAGCAAAGGTACAGTTGGTTTAAGAATAAGTCATCCTAGGCATGTAGAATGCACAAGGGGTTTTGGTTTGCGAATCTGCATGAGTGTACTACATTCCTCAAGCATACGCAACCAGTCACAACAAGGGATTGATATGCACTTGGAGTATACAGCGTGAAAGACGTGTCAAGGTTGAAGAAGCAATATTCAGAATTCTGGCGCACAGAAGTTAGGTTTTCCACTTTCACATATTATTCATAAAATACTCATATTCTTCTCTTTCGTACATTAGGTTTAGCCACAACATTAAAGTATGTTTTAAAGTGGTACCTGTTGTCCAGAGAACAATATATTGAATCTACAAGGGCATTGTTGGGTCATCACATCACACTAGCGACCGCTCCTGGTGAAATTCCCGCTCCTACTAATTAGATTTTAAAATATGGCCCAGGAATAGCGTGGGCTCATTATTTATGAACCAATCATAAGACAAGTGCATACCGCCGCCTCCCCCAACTCGTTCTGGAACCTTCGATCTAAGAATAGCCCTTATTTTGGGATGGTCCCTGTTAAGACTCAAAGTATATTTATGAAATGTGTCGGACTGGAAATGGGGATTCTGTTCCATCATGCTACAATATGCAACACAATGTTTCAGCTTTCTCATATGCCTGTGCCAACTTTGGGCGCAATATCAACTTGGAGAAGACTGTAGTTATGTACCAGCCAGCTCCAGGGAATAATCACACCATGCCGAATATCAAAGTGAATGGTCATAGATTAAGTGTTGTGGACAAATTCACCTATCTTGGCAGCACTGTGTCACAAGCTGCCACAATTGATGACGAAGTGAATACAAGAATTTCCAAAGCCAGGGCTGCCTTTTGCAGACTGTACAATAATGCATGGGACAGAAATGGAATAAGCCTGCATAAAAAGCTGAAAGTCTACAAAGTAGTTGTATTATCCACACTGCTATATGCTTGTGAAACCTGGACTGTTAATCAGCGACACGTTATAAAATTAAACCACTTCCACACAGTCTAACGCTGGATGCTATTGAAGAGTAAATGGCAAGACAAGCTCCTGACACTGAAGTTCTAGAAAGAGCGTCCATGCCCAGTACCCACACTATATTAATGAAGAATCAGATTCGCTGGGCTGGTCACCTGATTTGCATGTTCAGATCACACGCTCCCTAAACGAATTTTTATTTTACGGCGAGCTGGGTTGTGGTAAACGCTCCCAGAGGAAACGCTTTAAAGACACTGAAAATCTTACTGAAAGCTTTTGGAATTCATCATGACACTTGGGAGACTGCTGCCAAAAACCGAAATTCGTGGCGTACATCATTACGCAAGGGTGCAGTCACTTGTGAAGCAACCAGGACTGCAAGAACTGTGAAGAAAAGGCTGGACAGAAAAACCACTGCCAGGATAGTGTGAGGAGAGTTCCTGGAACGTCAAGCATTCTTTGCCCACATTGTCAAAGAACATTTCGAGCCAAAATAGGCCTTATCAGCCATCTTAGAACTCACGGCTCCATACTCTCAACCCGACTGGATGAAATTAATGGTCATCATCATTCTTAATGGACAAACAACAGTAGCAGCAGCAGCAGTAGTAGTAGTCATAGTGGAGAATGTGCAAGAAAACACTAAATATTGAAAGCTATAGTTACCCACCGGTTAGCGGGGTAGGGGTATCCCCTATCAAAGGAGGTGTAAGACGCCTCCTTTCCTCCTTTAGTCTACGGGACACCCTTGGGCAAGGTGGAGTACCCGTTTAGCCCCCCGATCAGGGTTACATGAAGCCATGGGAGCAGGGGGTGGATGGAGTGTGAGAGCAGCCGACAGATTGTTGTTGGTTATGGTCTTGCACTCTGCAGCGATAGGCAAATGATCTTATCAGTAGAGACAATGGCTATGGCCACCCACTAGTACAGTCACTGCCCAGAAGGAAAGCAATGGCAAACTACCTTCTGCAAAACTTGCCAAGAAACCATAACAACCATGAAAGAAAACATAATAAGAAAGAGATCTGGTGGCGAGACCCCCAGGCCAGGCAGATCAGATAACACTGGGGAAGAGTGTGACACAGGGACCAGTACTAGTAATCGTGATGACGGAGTTAATCCTGACTGTGTTACCAAGGAAATCCCCTGTTTCAGACTAAGAAACAGAGTGAGAATAGCAACGTGGAATGTGAGAAGTCTGTATGAGGGAAAGCTTAAAGTAGTATGTGATGAGATTGAGAGGTTAAACATTCAAATTTTAGGAATTAGTTAACATCGCTGGAGCGGCAAGGGACATTTTACAACTGAAAATGGAAGTCTTTTAATTTATTCTGGTAGAGACGTCGGAGGCCAGAGTGGAGTGGCATTTTTTGTTTAGATAAGACAACTGCAAAAGCTTTAATGGGATATAATCCAGTTAGTGATAGAAACCTCACTATTAGACCTAAAGGCCACCCAAAAAATACAACTCTTGTACAGATATATGCACCTACTTCAACAGCAAAGGAGAACGAAATTGAAGATTTTTACAACAAACTGCAAGACACATTAAATAAGATTGGTCATAATGATATAGTAATAATAATGGGTGAT
This sequence comes from Cepaea nemoralis, assembly GCA_014155875.1. Lineage (NCBI taxonomy): Eukaryota > Metazoa > Mollusca > Gastropoda > Stylommatophora > Helicidae > Cepaea > Cepaea nemoralis. The sequence goes on from JACEFZ010019642.1 coordinate 34,793, forward strand.
TTTAATGCAAAAGTAGGTACAGGAAGAGCTGAAAATGAGAGACACGTTTTAGGGAAATAGAAATGATGCAGGTGACAAATTAATTGAATTTTGCACAGAAAATGAGTTCACGATAGCCAACACGCATTTTAAACAACATCCAAGAAGACTCTTCACATGGAAGTCTCCGGACAGTATTACCAAAAATCAGATAGATTATATTTTAATACAAAGAAAATGGAGATCAAACATAACATCTGCAAAAACCCTACGAAGTGCAGACTGTGATACAGATCATCAGTTATTAGAAGCAGATCTGAAATTAAAACTCAAAAAGCTTACCCGAGGACTAAGGCCACTTCGTTTTAATCTCACAAAAATACCGGATGCATACAACATAGAAGTTAGGAATCGCTTTGGGGTCTTGATGTCTGTACAAGAGGAAATGACACCTGATGAACTGGCAGTACAAGCTAGAGATATCTTGATAACTGCAGCCAAAGATTTAATTCCGACCAAGAAAAAGCAACTTAAGCCATGGATTACATCAGACACGTTAGAATTAATAAAACAACGAAGGGAGCTGAAAAAGAAAGGAGATGAATCCGATAACAGCAGGATGAAGTATAAATCTTTAACTCGAGAAATAAGAAAGAACACAAGAAAGGACAAAAATCAATACATACAAGATTGCTGTACCAGAATAGAGCAATATCATAAGACTGGAAGAGATTATGAAATGTTCAAAGAAATGAAGTTATTGACAAGAAATGTTCAACCTCAATTGAATGTTATCTATGACAAGATGGGAAATACCTTAACAGGATCTAGGCAAATTCTAGAAAGATGGCAGGAGTACTGCAGTGGAATGTATGATATGAGTGACAGTGAGGATATGAATGAGATACATGAGCCAATGACAGCAGAGACAGAACCTGAACCCTCATTAGATGAAATTGCTTGGGCTATAAAGAACCTGAAGAATGGTAAATCACCTGGATGTGATGAGATACCAGCTGAACTAATTAAAGCGGGAGGAGAAGAAAGCATACACATATATCATGCATTATGTAAAAAGATTTGGAAATATGGTATATGGCCAAAAGATTGGAAGAGAACTATCTTCATTCCAATACCAAAAAAGGGCAACCTGAAATTATGCACCAACTATAGAACTGTTGCCCTGATCAGTCATGCAAGTAAAATTCTACTAAAAGTCATAATGGGAAGACTTCGTAAGAAAATGGAAGAAGAGATTAACTGTGGTTCAAGCTGGATTTAGACAAGGAAGAGGAACAAGAGATCACATATTCAACATGCGTTAATAATAGAGAAGTGCAGAGAATTTAATGTAAACCTATTCTCATGTTTTGTGGATTATTCAAAGGCATTTGACTGTGTACAACATCAGAAACTTTGGGAAATCATGAGGAATATGGGCTTTCCATCACATGTAGTACAACTCATAAAAATGCTCTATCTAGACCAACAAGCAGCGGTTAGAATAGATGGCGAGACATCAGATTGGTTTGACATCAAGCAAGGAGTCCGTCAGGGCTGCGTGCTGTCACCCTATTTGTTTAACCTGTACGCCGAAAATATAATGAGAAATGTAAGAGATGATATAAACAGGGAGCTATATGATGCCCTAAATATCGGCGGTCATGACATACCAGAGATTCGATATGCTGATGATACAGTATTACTATCCACAACACAGAATGGCATAGAAAACCTAATAGCCTCAACCCAACTGAATAGTGAAAATCACAACTTATATCTTAACATAGCAAAAACAAAGATAATGCATACAGATAAAACTACTATGGAGAAAGAAATATACGTTAATGGGGAAAAATTGGAGGTGGTGGAAAATTTTGAATATCTTGGGTCATTGATTACCAACAATGGTGACACAATGACAGAAATTAAACGGCGACTATCAATTGCTCTTCAAAGACTAAAACAGCTGAATAAATTATGGAGTGGGACAGACAGAACTACAAAAATTAGATTTTTAAGAGCATGCATCTTTCCCATTGCAACATACGCCTGTGAGACATGGACACTTACTAAACAAGCTGAACAGCGCATAAATGCCTTTGAATATAAATGTTATAGACGAGTTCTAAGAATATCTTGGGTAAAGAAAAGAACAAATGCATCCATACTTCAAGAATTGAATATTGAAGAAGGTTGGCTATTAAAGACGATAAAACAAAGAAAATTGAAATATTTTGGTCACTTGAAACGTCACGAAAGTTTGGAGAGAACAATATGGAAGGGATATATGCCTGGGAAGAGAGGAAGAGGAAGGCCAAAGAGAAGATGGGTGCAGGATGTGGCGGATGATCTCCAGATGGGTGTATCAGACGCGGGACATCTTGCTTATGATCGAGAGGTTTTCCGGAAGGTTGTTATGGCAGCGAGGTTCTGCAAAGGACATGCTACTGAATGAATGATAGTTACCCACCCGGGTTTGAAGCTGCCACCTGAGAATGACGATAGCGCCTCACTGCAGGAACAAGTGTACTTCGGCTCGTGACCAATTAAACACATCTAAACTATATTCATTAGCCTAGGGGGCTGCGTGGTCTCGAGGTATGGTGTCCGCCTCGAGTGCTTGAGGTCCCGGGTTCAAGCCCCGGTGATGACCGGGCTTTTTTCACGTGGACTCCTAGTAATAAAATTTCCCCTGGTCTCTGGGTAGTGAGATCGGACGCCCGTGT
>JACEFZ010019642.1:42500-45000 GCA_014155875.1 Cepaea nemoralis
GCTTGCCATTCACATATCCCTGGTGGATGTTTATTCTGCCTTTGGAATCTATTACCAAATTAGCTTCTTCATTGGCAATAGGAATAGGAGTGGCCGCATGTCAAAATGCCATCTTCATAAAAGGTATTACAAACAGTACATTTATGTGCGTTAAACATGTCAAACGCCTGTGCTGAGTTCACAGGGTGATTTTCTGATTGTTATTCATCTGACGATGAACTTTCAAATAAGGCGGCATTTGCTTTCTTGGTCATTTGCCTTCCTTTACAAGCATGACGCCAATGACCGTACAGCCTTACAGAGGAAACATTTTCGTGCCTTTTTGAAGGATTTACGTTCCTTATCCTGACTATTTATGATGTTCTGTAGGTAAGTAAGATATGCCGGATTCTTGTCACACATTTCACCTTGATGGTGTGAAACGTTACAAAACCTACAATGATTGTATTTCTCAGAAGTAAGCTTATATGTACTTTGCCTATTGTAGGGTTTTGATCGAGGTTTTTCATAGTTAGCAGATGCTACGAAGTTTGTATCAGTAGCCTCACTAGCAAAACAATGTTTATTGGCTGTATAATAAGCCGAACCACGTCTCTCAATCTGCTCTACACTCGTACATTCATTCTCTTGCAAAAATTTTGAAAATGCTGATGGAAGGGATGAGATGACTTTATCCCTGATGATGAGATCTTCTAATTTTTGATAGTCTTTATTTATTTTGGCTGCTGAAGTCCATTTTGCAAATATGTCTCGGACTAAGGAGAGGTAGTCAGAGAACGTTTGAGTAGGTTTTGGACTCAATTTGCTGAACTGTTCTCTGTAACCTGCCTCATCTAGCATAAAATGTGCCATACTTTTTTATTTTAGATAGTAGTAATCTTTTCTGAGGTCTTTGGGGATAGTCTCTATGACTTTTAGAGGCTCCCCTGACAAACTCCTCATATAAATAATGTTCCATTCAGAAACTGGGACCTGGTAGTGGTCCATTAAAGTTTCAAAATTTTGGGTGAACGCTGCAATGCAGTCACCTGAGGTATAATTTCTCACAATACCTTGATACTTTTTGTACTGGTTTTCTTTCTCCAGTCTTTGAGATTTCTTAGACTCTTTGTCTATGGCAGTTTCAGTTTCAAGTTGTTTAATTTTGAGTTGTAACTCAAGCTCTTCTCGTTTACTTTGAGCTGCTATTTCTGCCGTCCTCAATTCATTATCTAACTCTGCTTGTTTTGTTTTTGCAGATAATTCTAGCTCTGCCTGTTTTGTTTTTGCAGATAGTTCTGCTTCTGCTTGCTTGGCAGCTCTTTCAGCCGCTCTTTCGTCGCGTTCGTTAGCTTTTTCCTGTACTAGGAGGTGTTCCGAGTATTTTGTTTCGCTCCACTTCGTTAACTCGTCACCAGTTAACTTTAGCTTTAAACCCATCTCGATGAAGTCGTTTAATGAAGACATGATGGAATATTTAAATGAAAATGAGTTATCAGATAGACAATTTGTTACAAGGTGTTAGTAAATTGAAAATAATTTTACAATTTTGTTCAACTTACAATTTGTGCCCAAATTTGCATCCGAAAGTATATAGAAAAAAAATATACTCAAGTGTACTGGATGCGGTGGAGAACGGTTTAAACCAGGGCTAGGAACTGTAGGGTCGTTACTTCAAGAACAAATGACCTCTACGGGCAAGGGTTTCAGATGGCACAGAAAACCTGCTTTCTTTTGGGAGGAAATAAGTTAGAATCTACCTTATGTGGTGTGTATGCTTGTCGCTAAGTTTTGATTAGGTTTGTATGGCGTTAAGTGTAATTGTAGGTCGTAATGTCGTCGGTCAACAATTTTTTTTTTCAAAATCACAAGTCACTTTCTTTCCGAAACTTTCTGCTTTACACCACTAACTTCACAAATACAATCTAAATATATTTGAAAACTCTACAACACTGATGACACATCACTTACATCAAGATGACATTCAGTAAGGACATAGACATCAAGTTTACAAGATGGCGACAAGGTCACAATGGCGACAAGTTCAAAATGGCGACAAGTTACACAATCACTAATGTTTTACACGTATATAAGTTCAAACACTATAATAATATACGAGGACGAGCTTTCAGCGATAACACATTCAAATGTATGTAATTTACGTTCACATCTAGGTTCAACTCTTAACTAAATTAAAGTCGGACGAAAAACCTCTACGCTCAAACAATCTAATAATATATAAGGATGAGCCTTCACGTTTAAATACTATAAGCGGACGAGCCTTCCACGTTCACACATGTCAGGGTCTTAAACCTGGCTCGTTATACCTAACACGTGTGAGACAAGTACAAGTACAACATGATTGGACTTGACACACAACGACACTAAGTTCAATGGATTTATTTACAAGTCACATGCAATACGATCTAGTTTGGCATGTGATGATCATTACAATACATATACAATACATTAATACACTTACAGACAAAACCCACAGCTTTACAGTCTATCTCACAAGATA
>JACEFZ010019643.1:0-23332 GCA_014155875.1 Cepaea nemoralis
TTGACAGACGATAGTTTGGTACATTGTGCTTCAAAAAGGCTTAATAACTGTCATATGGCAATAACTACGATCCATGGCGGTGGCGAGTGTGGCTGGTAAGGCCAATTCTTGCTGCAAATGTTTGCCCACAGTAGGTGCATGTGAAAACATGGTCATTTCCACCATTTTGCACCATCTTACGTCTCTCACGCTCTGTGTGTGCTTTATCTGCAATCATTTTCTCCTTTGTCTTTATTCCATTTCTGATAGTTGCCCTCCATGCAACACGTTCAGCGGCGACGTGCTCCCATTGTGCATTATCAATGCCTGTATCAATCATGTCCCGCTTACACACATCTTTGTATCGTAGTAGAGGCCGACCCTGAGATCTCCTACCCGTCTGTAATTCACCAAAAAAGATGTCCTTTGGTATTCTACCATCATCCATCCTCCTAACGTGTCCTATCCATCTAAGTCTACGAAGACTGAGCATGGAATACACCGTCACACAACCTGATCTTTCCAATACTTCAGTATTTGTGATTTTGTCTTGCCACTTAATACCAAGTATTCTTCGCAGACACCGCATATGAAAGCTGTTTAAACGTTTCTCTTGGCGTGAGTAAGTTGTCCAGGTTTCACTGCCATAAAGAAGAGTACTAAGGACACAGGCTTGGTAGACGAGGACTTTTGTTTTGGCAGTAAGCTTCCTGTTCTCCCAGACTCTTTTTGCTAACATGTTCATTGTTGTTGCTGCCTTGCCAATCCTGATGTTGATTTCCTGATCGAGGGATAATTTGCTATTTACCTCTGATCCTAGATATGTAAAATGGTCTACTATCTCCAGTTCGGCGTCGTCAATAAAGATTGATGGTACACCATGTGCACCTTGTGACATAATCTGTGTCTTCTTTTTGTTAATTGTTAAACCAAATTCAGATCAAGCATTGGAGAATGCAGATAGTAGATGTTGTAATTCTTCCTCAGAGTGGGTCGTAATCGCAGCATCATCCGCAAAAAGCAACTCTCTGATTAGTACCCTGCTAATTTTGGTCTTGGCCTTCAATCTCTGAGCATTATAGAGGCCACCATCTGAGCGTGAGTGAATGTATATACCGTCATCCTGATCACGAAAGGCATATTTCAGTAGAAGTGAAAAGTATATCCCAAAGAGGGTGGGGGCTAGTACACAACCTTGCTTAACTCCACTCTTGATTTCAAACTCTTCTGAAGTTGAGCCATCAAACTTGATTATACCCTTCATGCCTGTGTGGAACGATTCCACAATGGACAGAAGAGTTGGTGGACAGCCAATCTTCTTTAGTGCTTTGAACAGACCCTCACGACTGACCAAATCGAATGCCTTTGTGAGGTCGATGAAGGCAATAAACAGTGGCTGATTTTGTTCCCGGCATTTTTCTTGCATCTGTCGCAATGAGAATATCATATCAATGGTAGACCGGTTCTGACGGAAGCCGCACTGTGATTCGGGGTAGACTTGATCTCCCAGGACTTGAAGTCTGCGCAGGACAATTCTGGCAAATACTTTCCCAACAATACACAGAAGTGAGATACCCCTATAGTTGTTGCAGTCGCTCCGATCTCCCTTGTTCTTGTACAGCGTTATGATGTTTGAATCTTTGAAATCCTGTGGGACTTGTCCTTCTCGCCAGCATAGCTCTATTAGCTGGTGGATCTGTAGAGCGAGGGTGTCTTGCCCACTCCTGATCACCTCTATTGGAATCCCATCCTTACCTGGAGCCTTGCCAGATGCAAGCTCATTTATAGCACACTTAACTTCTGTTATAGTGGGAAGTGTGTCCAGGTGGTCAAGAGTTGGCAGGGCCTCTATGGCGTTGAGGGCATCATCCGCCTAGCTTGGTCTCACTTGAGTAAAGCTCTAAATAGTGCTCGACCCATCTATCCATCTGCTGTTTCTTATCAGTGATGATTTCTCCAGTCAAGGTTTTCAGCGGTGCACTTCTTTTGATCATTGGACCACAGGCTTTCTTTATCCCTTCATACATGCTTCTGATGTTTCCCTTATCACTTGCGATTTGAATGGACTCACATAACTTGATCCAATAGTCATTCGCACACTGCCTGGCAGCCTTTTGTACATCCTTCCTCGCTTGCTTCAGCTCACTCAGAGTGTTACGCGTTGGTCTTTCCTTGTTTCTTAAGAGAGCTATCTTCTTTTTATCAATCAAGGGCTGCAGTATCTGGCTGTTTGCCGCAAACCAGTCCTGCCTCTTATGATCCACAGTGCCGTAAACCCCTACCGCTGTTTTATAAATAGTTTCCTTAAGTTTACTCCATTTATCATTTACTATACAATTTTCTGATGTATCATTGAAAGCGTCCTCAAGTTGCTGTTGAAATTCAAAGCACTTTCCAGGATCGTGAGTGTTAATAATATTAATCCTGGGGCTAGACTTGTGTTTAGCTGTGTAGATTCTCTTTGGTCTCAGTCTAACCCTTGCAACAACCAAAGAATGATCTGTATCACAGTCAGCACTGTGGTAACTTCGAGTTACTGATGTATGGTTCAGATGTTGTCTCCGTGTGATAATGAAGTCCAGCTAATGCCAATGGCCGGATCTTGGATGTTTCCATGTGACCTTATGCATCTCTTTTGTTTTAAAAAAGGAGTTTGTAATACATAGGTCATTTCTAGTGCAATGCTCCAGCAGCCTTTGCCCATTATCATTCATGCGACCGATGTTGTATTTTCCAAGGCACACTGGCCATGAACTCGAGTCCTTGCCCACACGAGCATTGAAATCACCGAGCATATAAATGTAGTCGGATTTTGGAACTGCCTTGATCGCAGAGTCTAGCTGCTCATAGAACGTATCCTTCACATCATCAGAGGAAGTGAGTGTCGGTGCATATGCAGTGAGAATGGTGGCAAATCCACAAGAGGTTGCCAAGCGCAGTGATAATAATCTTTCATTACCTCCAGCTGGGATATCAATCATTCCCAGTAGCGAATTCTTCACTGCAAAGCCCACACCGTGTTGCCTTTTTTCTGCCTGCCCTCTTCCCTTCCAAAAAAAGGTGTAATTGTTTTCCCTGAGTGACCCTTCCTCAGCGAGGCGAGTCTCCTGCAGGCCAGCAATATCAATGTTAAGACGATTGAGTTCAGCATCAATCACAGCCGTTTTTCTCACATCGTCAATATTTGTCAAGTCAGTGGAAAATCCTGGACACATGGTTCTCACGTTCCAGGTTGCAAGCCGTAGCTTGAGGTTTCTATTATTCTTTTTATTAGTACCTGGTGCATTGGTTTTACAGCCTGCGATTCAGATTTTGTCCTAGCCCCAAGCACCCATTGAAGCAGGCAGGCTGTGGCGGATCAGCACCCAATTGGCCGGGGGCTGCCCAGCTTGAGGCGGGCGGTAGCTGATCAGTGACACCTGTAGGTGTCTCCCACCGTCAGAGGCAACGCGTGGCGCCCCATGTCTACGCCAACTGACAAGGACTTATAACCCGTAACAGTTGCCTCTCGCTTTGATTCCGAGACCGGTTAAGACCAGGGATGGAGTTATTCCCTCTCCATAGCACAAAGCCTGGGCTAAAATAAAGAAACCATGTGTTGCCCATGCAGCATGATCCCTCTCTCGGCCTGCCTAGTTCACTCCAGAGGAAAGTTAACACCTATACATCTGGAACAAGACAAGCTGTAGAAGCTGCCGGATCAGCAAAGCAATGCTCTAACTGTCCGCCTGTCGGAGCTTCGATCCTAGACCAGCTGCCAACCAAGGCTTAGGGCCTGGTCTGCCCTGCCATGACTTATTTTGTCTTTGGGTTGCATTTCCTCGCACCAGGATAAGGCTAGTACCCTCCCAATTGCGCTCTTCCGCCCGAAGCCGTTGGCACAACGTGGGGTGTCGGGTTTGGTAAGCGCCGCCCAACATTCGGCGCTGACAGAAGCAGGTAGTACCGTCTACTGTCATACAGTAGCTCAGTCATATCTGACTAAGACCTGACCAATAGAGTAGATATTAGCCATCAGTGAAAGTAGGTATTAACCACAAGTCCTATCAGTAATCAATTAAATGAGATATTAGTCGTCCTACATGTTACTAAAGATTGGTAATTAATGAAAATATATAGTCAAAACAATATATTGTGTGAACGTCACAATAACTCAGTGTTGTTTCTGTTTATGTCGACTCAATGTGTTAATATATGTCTCTAGCTTTACATGTTTTGCTTGCTTGCTTGCTTGCTTGCTTGTGTTCGTTGGCTTGAGCTCCAACGCGAATTCCTGTATGTCGGATGAAGACATCCTGTTGTCCAACATCAGTGTGATGTCATACCGGACCTGAGGTTTGCGTGAGTATCCGTTGTCCTATGTCTGGCTTATTGGTGTGCAGACTGGTGGTACCTCGCCGTACAGGCAAACACTCTCCGACTTCGGAGGAATCGGCGATCCTATTGACTTTAGCCAGGACCCCGAAGGGATCTCTTGCCCAGGACGCTCGACGAGGACGCGTCAATAGGTCTTGGCCAGTATATAACCCGGCCCTGGTGCCCTGGAAACACCTCTGCGTCCCTTTACATGTCTTAATTCAGTTGATTTATTTGTTCATAGTTTTCCAATGTGTACCAGAAGCCGCAAAGATACTCTGTGTATAATGACACTGTTGATTATGATGACTACCACCTCCATCATCATCATCATCATCATCATCATCACCATCATCATCATCATCATCATCATCATCATCCACAGTGGCTTTTGTCGTCATCGTCGTCGTCGTCGTCGTCTTCGTTGTTGTTGTTGTTGTTGTTCAATAACTGAATATAAGCTTTATTTATACGCCACAGAAAGGCCAGTGTGATGCCACACGGAGAATAGATCATGTGAATGTGTGCAACATTGAGCGAGTAAGTTACCCCCTGACAACGAAGCCATTATTTATTCCAACCAGAAACAAATTCTGTACTGCAGGCTAGATGGGTAGCGTGAGGAAAAAGATTGGCGCTGTATAGGACATACACAGAGAAAACCCGAGGACAGTATAACTAGACACAATCGAAATAGTGAAAGACCTACCTAAACACACATGGTGAAGAGAGACTCAAAGACAGAAAAGAACTATATGGGTAAGACAAGGAGGAAGCTGCAGGAGATAACAAGGGATATGACGGCTTGGGGTCAGTTCGTTGAGAGCCTATATCCCGATGGAGAAATAAAGGGCAAAGAGAGAAGACGGAGATGGATGATGCAGTGCGAACGAGAGAATCGCCAATGTGGAACTTAAAAAAGACTTAGGTCTTTTCATCGAAGCAAACGGTGAGAAAAAGACGCTGTCGTAGGTTAGAATGGGACTTAAACAAACGCGTTAAGTATAGAACTACATACGGTTCCAAATTGCTGTTATATAGCCGGAAAAAGAGGGGGGGGGGGGGGGCAGAGTTGGAATGAGCACCCAACCGTACAAAATACCCCCATGGCGTGTGCATTCATCACCTCAGGCAGTAAAAGTCAACTCCTGGCCTTCACGGGGTGGAACTGTATTTAGCTAACAGTAGAAGGGGCGACGGAGAGTCTCCGGAGCCGTAAAAAAAAAACACAGAAGCCTCTAGATGTGTATGAACGTACATACATGCGCAGACACGTGTGTACATACATACAAGTCTAAACTAGAGTAAGATCACAGTCTACTCCAGCAAAGGAACGGGGCTGAAGACGAAGGCCGCCAGCCAAGAGTCGCGCCATAGAAATCAGGATATCCAACAATTACGCCATGCGATATGAGCGAACAAAAGAAGAAGAAGAATTACATAGGTAAAGACGATGCTAGACCATGTAATTACACCGAGAAGAATTAATTAAGTTATAATGGACTCTCTTTGAATATCAAGAAAACAGTAACAATAGTGATATCAAAGAAACAGGTGACACCCAAATGTGAAATAGAGATAGAAGGGAAAATTCTCCACCAAGTGGATAGCTTTTAATATCTAGGGACATTTATAACATCAGCTGGGAGATGCACAACAGAGATTAAGAGCAGAATAGGGCAAGCAAATGCTGCATTTAAGAAAATAAAGAATATCTTATGCAATAAGTCACTATCATTGAATGTAAGAAACAGAGTGCTGAAGTGCTATATAGAACCTGTATTGCTGTATGGCTGTGAATCTTGGAATGTAAATGAACAAATTAGGAAGAGATTGGAAGCAATAGAGATGTGGTTCCTTAGACGAATATTGCGAATTCCTTGGACTGCCAAAGTAACTAACAACGAATGCCTGAAAGAGGCTAATGAAACTAGAACATTATATACAACAATAAGAAAGAGACAAACAGCTTTTTATGGTCATGTGATGAGAAGAGAACATCGTGACAACATGAAAGATCGAGGGGAAGAGAGGCAGCGGCAGATCACGAGAAATGATGCTGGGTGGATTGAGACGTGGCATGAGGGAATATCGACGGCAGAGTTGATCCAGAAAACCAAAGACCGAGATCTGTGGAGAGTCATGAACGCCTACGCCAGTCGAAAAGGCACTTGATCATGATAATGGCAAACGATTGAACGTAAAATTGATCGCGAAGTCCTTCCTGCTAAAAGACATTCAACCTTTTCCAGTGTGGGAGCCGCGGTAGTCCAGGAGCTAGTGTGCAGGCTTGTCGGCTCGATGCCCATGCATTCGAATCCCCATCGAGGCGAATTTATTTTCATTGACCTAGGCTCACGGACCGAACCAGTCTAAAATTGATATCAGAAAATATTATGTGAGGTAAAAGAGTTAGGCGGGATATTGTAACCGCACCATCCACAGAGTGCCCATCGGTCTATAAAATACGGTGATATACCTATTACGTCCGAAGGTGTGTAACACTGTCATTTAATTTTGATTGTTTGTGTTTTCTTTGCTGACTTTATTTAGTACTCTCACCATCTGAAAGCATCATCATCATCACCGTGTGCCGTGGCGATAAACGTGAGCGGTCAAGGTTCGCCATCACACACTTCTTCTTTCGTTCGCTTGAAATATGTCTATAACTGCAATGTTGTCTCTTGTATGAATTTAATAGTCTTTTTTAGTTCACTCAGCGGTCCATAGAGTTTATCTGCCACTGTCGACTCTCTAGACCAGATGGTTTGCCTACATATGTGGTATTTTGGACAGTTTTGGAGTATGTGCTCTGCTGTCTGCTACGCCAATCCACATGTGGCCATGGCTGATTCACCAATCTTGAATTTTGTATACATGTGGTTGTGTAATCTATTGTGTCCTGTTCTGAGGCGCAGACGAATGATTTGTTCCTGTTTGTCCATAAGGTGGTAGTCGTCTTGGGCAGTTGTGGTGGCTTTCTGACTGACTTGATCATTCCTTTCTTTTGATGGTATGTAATAGGCATATCAGTTTGTTCTTCCTTTGCTCCTTCCTTAACTAATTGATCAGCTCTCTGGGTACTCCACAGTGGGATGGTATCCACTGTATGGTGACTTTACGCTGGCTGCCAAGTTCAGAAAGTAGTGTCCTTGGTACTGGCAATTTCCCAGACAGGAGCGCCTCGAGTACTGATTTTGCATCTGTCAATAGTACCACAGGTTATGTACCATGGCTGGTATTTAGTAATTTCCCTGTTGCTATCTTGATTGCCTAAATTTCAGCATCATAGTTATGACAATACTTTTCTGTTGGTACTCTGGCCGTGTCTCTAGTATTATTTGAGTATTCTATGTACACTCTCGCTCCTCTATTTCGAACATCATTTTGTGCTGACCCATCTGTGTAGACTTTGATCCAGAGGTCCTGTGGGTATTCTTCATTAGGGAAGCCCGAGAGTGGCTGTTCTACGCTGTACACTGTTCTGTTCTCCTTTGACAGTCATCTCACTTTTGTCTGGATTTGTGTGATAGTCTATGTTCATCTTTCCATGGAGTTCGTTCTGGAATAGTTTTCGGGGGGATGCCAACTGTGCGCAGATCAGTGGTTTCTCTGCAGAGTCGTTTGGCCTGGTGAATAAAATTAATTCTTTTCACCCGCTCCATAGTTAGGTTTTCAAATATGTGCTTCATAGGATGGCCTGGCAAGCTAAGGAACTTTTCTGCTTTTATTAGCGTTTTCGTATCTTCTTCTTCTTTTTGTTAGCTCGCTTACATTCAAGCGCAGTCCTTACACTCTGTTTAGAGTAGTAAGGAACTGAATTTTGCGTGTGGGTTTGCTTTCCCGTTTACCGGTGTCCCTCGCCTTCAGGCGAACCCACTCTGACTTCAGAGGTACTTGTAATTTTCGTCCCCAAGTAAAGGACGGAAGCATCGAAGGAGAGGCGAGCAACGTCTGGATTCGCTCAGCTAAGTGACATTGGCCTAGAGGCGTTCGGCCTTATCCCACAGTTGAGAGCCGTAGGATGCGTATCTGAACCAGTCATTTAGTAGGCTTAATATCTCACTTCAAGTTTGCAGTGAGTGGGTATCGGCCCTGACCTCAAGTCAAGGGTTAATGGCGTAAAAGCGTTCAGCCATATCCCTTGGCTGTAAATGTTGTTTTCGAAATAAGAGGTAGTGGAATCGTGCGCCAGATTTGGAGCCTTTGACTGCTATCCTCAGTCTACCTGCAGAGCAGCAGGGTGTCTCTCGTGGTCTGGACCCTATCCCTATCGATATGTAGTTGTGCTTCAGTCGGCAGTGCTCTTGTGGTCATTGGGACACGTTTTCGTATCTTTGCACACTCTTAATGCTTGTGTTCTCCCCATCTTCTCCATCTCCACTATAGGTGTTGATCTCATCCCTCCTATGGTGACTCTAAGTGCTTGATTCTGCACCTTGTCCAGCTCTTGTAGTGTGGTTTTTATGCTGAACACCACGCAGTTGACCCGTATTCCAGGTGTGGTCGTATGCTCTGTTGATAAACTTTTCCAAGTGTTTTCCTACTGTGGTTCCACGTAGTTTTCTCAGGATGGTTATTTTCCATCTGGTTTTCGCTACTGCTTTGCTTATGTGTTTTCTCCATTCAGTCTGTTATAAAATGTTACTCCAGGGTATTTGGTTCTTTATTTTCTCGCCATCTTACACAATCACCAGTCTTGTATCAGGTCTGTGTTCTTGTCTAGATCATGCTATACGGCCAAGCCACTCATGTATTTATCTATTGCCCTCCCCTTGCTCTTAGTCAACTAAATTTGGCAGTTGTCACTAAGTTTTCTCATTTATTTCTCATCCTAACATGTCTATCTACATCTAATTTATATAATCAATTTACGGTTTTAATTTGTTTCTTGTAGAAATGTCTCATTCCTTTTTCTGACTATACATGGTATTCTTTACATTTTCCTCAGAAACCACATTTTCACTGAGATGTTTCTCAGCTTGTCTACTTATTATCCATATTTCACTCGCATATAACACGCTGAATGTCGAACACACCGATCTTTAATGTGCATAGTTATGTGTGACCCCATTCATCTCGAAAGACGAAAGAAAATGAAGAAGAAGAAGAAGAAGAAGAAGAAGAAGAAGAAGAAGAAGAAGAAGAAGAAGAACGAACGAACGAACGAACGAACGAACGAACGAACGAACGAACGAACGAACCAACTGTATTGTAAAAGGGTAACAAATTGGGCACGCAGGCCCGTCTTATATTCGGCCCTTTCGATCACTCATCTTTCATTCATCAAATGTGCATGTTACATTTATATAGGGAAAACAAACATTGTCAAATGGATTTTGTAAGCATAAACAATGCATATTACGCATGGTACATTCACATGGGGAATAAAAAGCATTGTCAAATGAAAGTTGTAAACATAAACAGTGCATATTGCAATGTTGTAAGACACATCCCCCATCCACCCTCACACCCCGCAGCCACCCACACATCCCTCAGCCACCCACACATCCCCCACCCACCACACCCCCACCCACCCACACATACCTCCACGCACTAACACAGACCCAGGCAAACATACATGACGCCACCAACCCACTGATTCCCCCACCCACACACATTTCCCCACCCACAGATACATTCCCCACCCATCACATAACCGACACGAACACACCCACCCACATATTCTCCACCACCCACCCACACACCCGCAACCACCCAGCAAAACACACATCACAAAACCACACAAACATACCCTCGTCAACCCACACATCCCGCACCTATCCACACATACATATCGCACCCTCACAATTTTCCCCACCCACCCACACACACATCAACCAACCTACACCCACTCACCCACCCAATATCCGCCACCTCTCAACTACACATCCCCCACCTAAACACACATCCCCACCCACAAACACATCTCCCCACCTGCCCACACATATCCCCCACCCATAAACACCCAAAAAAACACACACCTCTCACCCACACACACCCCACTACCCACATATACCCAACCCACACACATCCGCCACTCACACACATCTTCCCACAAACACACACACCCCCAACCATATACTCATCTCTCACACACATCCACGCACTCACGTACTCATCCATCAACCACTCACACCAGCACATCACCCACCCGCCCATCAACACATGCATCTCTCATCTACCCGTGGTAGAAGAAGAAGAAGAAGAAGAAGAAGAAGAAGAAGAAGAAGAAGAAGAAGAAGAAGAAGAAGAAGAAGAAGAAGAAGAAGAAGAAGAAGAAGAAGAAGAAGAAGAAGAAGAAGAAGAAAGATTAGAATATCTAGGTTCACCGTTGACAGACGATGGAAATGTGAAAAAGTGGGTAGTTTAGAATATCTAGGTTCACCGCTGACAGGCGCTTGAAATGGGAGAAAGTGGACATTTTAGAATATCTAGGGCAGTGGTTCTCAACCTTTTTTGGCCCGTGCCCCCCTTTACCATATTTTCAGAAAGTCACCCTCCCCCCTTTCGTATTTCCACTCTAAAAATCCCCCTCCCCTCCGCCCCTACACAGTATACGTAATAATGGAAGCTAAATTTAATAACACATACTAGAATAAGTCTAGACGTCTACATAAAACGTGATTTGCGGGTCTACTTACGTTATAAAATGAATTTCAGAAGGGTGAGACGAACAGAACTTTAAAGCACGAAGGGAAAAACAATATCAAGTAATCGGTCCTTGTATTAACGCGATGTTGAAATAATCGTAATTCCCAACTGGAAACCCTAAAATGTCCCACCAAATTCTCCACCGGTTGAGAACCACTGATCTAGGGTGACTGCTGACGGGTGCTGGAAGTGGGCAGTTTAGAATATCTAGGGTCACCGCTAACGAGCGCTGGAAATGTGAAATACTTTGTAGAAACTAAAGCAAAGAAAACGTGTGTGGATTGGGAAAGATTGACCAAAGTCAGTGTACCGAGAGCATGGATTTTTCCTGTTGCAATATACGGGTCTGAAACTTGAGCGTAAACCAAGTAAGCTGAACAACAGCTTTCAGGTCAGCATGGCCGAATGAATAAGACCGCTCGCTCGTAAACTTCCGATGTGTTGATGCTGAAGTAGCGGATTCAACAACTACACCGGTCAGATTGACTAAAATGTTGACTTCTCGTCCCTGACTTGTCCTTCTGTTGCTGGGCTGTGAGTGCAGTGAATGGGCAGCCGGCCGCACCGAGTTTGAGGTGCAACAACTGATCCAGAGTAATACACATCAATGTGATATAATGATCTATACTGATGGGTCAGTGGTGAGAAACAGACGGAGTGGTTGGGGTTTCATTGCGAAGACTAATGGACGATTCTATAAAAAGGAGAGTCTGGCATATGAGGCTACGACATGTTTGCTACCATATTAAAAACGTTTAAGTCATAATTGTGACACACGACTACTCATCATTTTCCGCCAGCCATTTTTGTTAGATTCAAACCTTCTTTTTGTCTGGCACTGAATATGTTAATATATAATTTAGTTTAATTATAAACAGAACAGTAACGTAACAACACAGCTCTAAATAATACAACATGGTACATACCCTGATGACGTCTGGTGCTGTTCTAGATCTTCTAATCCAAACTGATGTTAAACAGGTCCCCGTCGACACTGACCTCAACTGATTGCCGCCGCTATGTCAACGAGTATTTGAGTTATCAGTTAAGTGTGGGTACTTTGATACTGCCACACGAACCTTCTGCCTACACATTGACCAATTAAGATATCGGTCACAGTTACAGGACTACATCGGTCAATTGTTTAGCCGTGCGCGGGTTTTTGACCAATGGTTTCCAAGTTGTGCGGAGGTGAATACTAGTGCTGTGCGCTTATATGACACATAGACATACAATTTTTAGGTATCGATTGAAGGAGGGAGGAGGAGAACGCAGGAGGAGGAGCGAGGAGGAGGAGGAGAGGGAGGGAGAGGGAGGAGGAGGAATGTGAAGGGAGGAGGAGGGAGGAGGTAGAGGGAGGAGGAGGAGAACGGAGGAGGAGGGATGAGGAGGAGAGGGAGGAGGCGGAAGGAGGAGGGGGAGGCGGAGGGAGGAGGAGGGAGGAGGGGGAGGAGGGAGGGGTAGGAGGGGGGAGGAGGAGAAGGGAGGAGGAGGGCGAAGGAGGAAAGAAGAGGAGGGCGAGGAGGTAGGAGGAGGGAGGAGGAGGAGGAAGAGGGATGAGGAGGGAGGAGGAAGAGAGTGGAGGAGGGAGGAGGAGGGAGGAAGAGATAGGCGGAGAGAGGAGGAGGAGGGAGGAGGAGGAGTAGGGAGGAATAGGAGGGAGGAGGAGGGAGGAGGAGGGATTAAGAGAAGGAGGGGAAAGGGGAGAAGGAAGAGGGAGGAGGAGGGAGGAGGAAGAGGGATGAGGAGGGAGGAGGAAGGAGGAGGGTGGAGGAGGAGGGAGGAGGGTGAAGGAGGAGGAGGAGGAGGAAGAGGGAGGAGGGGGAGGAGGGAGGGGAGAAGGAGGAGGAGGGAGGAGGGAGGAGGAGAACGCAGGTGGGGGAGGAGGAGGGAGGAGGGAGAGGGAGGAGGAGGGAGGAGGAGGAGAGAGGAGGAGGAGGGAGGAGGTGGAGGGAGAAGGAGGAGTTAGGAAGAGGTAGGAGGAGGGGGAGGAGGAGGAATGATGAGGAGGGAGGAGGAGGAAGAGGGATGTGGAGGAAGGAGGAGGAGGGAGGAGGAGGGAGGAGGTAGAGGGAGGAGGTAGAGGGAGGAAAAGGGAGGAGGAGGGAGGAGGAGAAGGGAGTAGGAGGTATGAGGAGAAGGGAGGAGGAGAGGGAGGAGGAGGGAGAAGGGAGAAGGAGGAGGGGGAGGAGGTAGAGGGAGGAGGAAGAAGAGGAGGGTGGAGGGAGGAGGTAGAGGGAGGAGGAGGGAGGAGGCGGAGGGAGTAGGAGGGAGGAGGATGGAGGAGGAGGGGAGAGGAAGAGGGAGAAGGAAGAGGGAGAAGAAGGAGGGAGAGGGAGGAGGGGGAGGAGGTAGAGGGAGGAGGAAGAGGTGGAGGGAGGAGGTAGAGGGAGGAGGAGGGTGGAGGGAGGAGGTAGAGGGAGGAGGAGGGGAGGAGGTAGAGGCAGGAGGAGAAGAGAGGAGGGAGTTCGCCATTCCGAATTCATACTCGTCTAAGTTCTGTGATTTCGGTCCTTCCATTGATTGTTCTTCCCTTCTACACGACTGTAGATAACTTCCTTACACATAAAAAGATGAATTGTTATTGATATTGCCGTGGCATGGAGGCATATATATCAGCAGCAGAGTTGAACGCCTACGCCAGCCGACACGGCACTTGATGATGATGATGATTGCCGTGTGACGATTCTGTGTAGTCACGTCATTTTCTTCCCTTTCCCTAGCGTTTTGGTTCGGGGATTCTTTCATCATCATCATCATATATTTACGTACGTATTTTGGGAATGGGAGGACGGAGGAGGAGGAAGAAGAAAAAGAAATACGACAGTTGGCAGCGCTGGAATGAAAGGAAGGCGTGTAGAAAATTTCATCTCAATCGGATGGGCCGTTCGCGAACGTATAAAGGACATACAGACATACAGACATACATATCCACACACATCCTAATTTATATATAAGATACACACGCACACATGCGTGTTTGTTTGTGTGTGTGTGTGCGTGCGTGCGCCAATACTTCCATTCATGTGTGAAGTGTTATCCCCCCCCCCCCCCCCCCCCCCCCACACATCATACTCTAGACCGCGACACAATGCGGGAGAAGGTCAGTCCCCTTCCTCGTCGATTTTCCTTCACCATATATTTACCAGCCGGCTTCCAGGCCTAGAGGTTAGCGATCTTTCTCTTAACTTACGGGGTATGTGAGCAACCGCTCAGAAAGCAATGGCAAACTACTGAGCGTAATTTTGCCAAGAAATCAACAATCAGCCGAAAGATGTTGATGTTGACAGCAATGTCCTGTAAAGGATATGCAAACATTTAAAAAAAATATATTTACTATCAATTCTGAAATTATTCATTACCAATGTTAGTTATGAGGTTGGGTCTACGAGGGAGATTCTAAGTAAAGTAAAGGGCCCATTTTAGATGGATCTGCTTGTTCTCCTGTCAGCCCAATGAAATGTTAGAGCTCCACAGCACCACTTACGAGAGAGCTTCAAATGAAAACCTGAGAAGTTTTTTTGTTTTTTTGTTTTGTTTTGTGGTGAATATATTCTGAAAAGTAAAGAACAAATGAATCATTTTTCGATGGTGTCACCACTGTTTTAAATGCGAGTCTCCCAGCGCCGATTAAGTGTTTGGATTCCTGTAGAAAACAAATTCTCTTGGTTGCGTGTGTAACCACTCTGGGGTCACTACTCGGTGTGCCTGATCCGGTCGTGAAGTCTGTCACAGAAGTAACACCGTTTTGAAACTTCCTACTCCATTCATACACTTGCTGGACTGACAGGCATGCATCGCCTTACTGGAACTTAATTCGCAGATGAATTTCTATAGGTTTTACCCCTTCACTGATAAAAAAAAACAAAATGGATAACAGAATGCTACTCCTCATTGGTGCATGTCAAAAGTGGGGCGGCCATCTTTACACTGTCCGTATGACGTCACCGTGTTCTTCTGCACTGTGATGTCACATGCTTAACACTCTTGACATCCTTAACAACAACATTGACAGGTTACAAGACAATGGCATGGTTATTGTAATTTCTACCACACTTTTAAGGTTTTCATTTGAAATCCTCTCGTATGTTATTCAAAGGCGCACTTGTGCTTTTCAGTCGATTTGTGAAATATCCACGTTTCGCACTAATATGTTGCCATAGAAAAAACACGTGCTTGTAATTATCTTCTTCTTCTTCTTCTTCTTCTTCTTCTTCTTCTTCTTCTTCTTCTTCTTCTTCTTCTTCTTCTTCTTCTTCTTCTTCTTCTTCTTCTTCTTCTTCTTCTTCTTCTGCCGTCATCCGGAGTTTTTTTTTTCCCCGGACGTGATTGCGTTGTGCCTGTTTACAGCAGAGCTGCGTTCTTGCGCCGTTAGGCCGACACATCCGACTTCTGTGGGCATTTGTTGACCGGGTTAACCTTCCCGGTTGTAATTATCTGATATTTGTTGTTCTGTCGGTTAAAATCCTCATCATCTCATCTTGTTCCACTTGTACCTTGCAGAGTCGAGGCGAAGTATACACAGCGGGAGAATGTCCGTTTATGGGCTTCATATATCGAGATTACCATGGACGCTGTTATTCCCTGTGTCCATCGTTTACATGGTCGGCCTCTTCTTCTGGTTCTGTTTGGTCTCTACACCATTGCTTGTTGTGGTATACTGTAAGTTGGTAGCCAAGTTATATGGCCTAACCATTTAACTTGCTGTTTTCTAATTAAATCTAGCGCTGTTCCACTTTAGTCCTGATTTCATAATTTCTGATTATTAATTTTTTTCTCCTTGATACGTTGATTATTCTTCTCGGGAATCTCATTTCCGTTGTTGTAATTTTTCTTTTCTCTTTTACTGTCATTGTCCAGGTTTGGGATTGGAAGCATAGAGGTGGTAGGAAGATGGTGTGCTTTTTAAGTATCTATTGATACGTTTTGTTCTTTACTATTGGTGCCATGTGTCCTATGAGTTGATTTACCATAATGCATATATTTTCAATCTTTAACGGTTTTAATACTTTAGTTCTTGCAGAGCAATGTTTGTATTTATGTTAATATCTGTCGTCACATTTCCATAGCCCGTCAATAGTGAATAAAGATTCCCAGTGTGATCGATATTGGGACAATGCAAGATGGTCTCAGATGTGTATGATTCAAAGGCAGTCACAGTTTTACCCATTATAGGTCTGTGTATGTCATATAATCTCATCGGGACAATGAGAAGAAGTATATTGTGTGCTGGCACTAAAGTTATTCCCTGGCTCTTGTAAACTGGGGTTTTCCAGCAGTCATTTATTATTTAAACATCACTGTTGGGTTTTCCTTCCTTGTTCCGAATGTTACGGCAATGAACAGTACTGAAAAGTTCTAAGGACCGCATATTTTCTTTACATTACCTCTCTTTACATTACCTCTCTTTACATTACCTCTCTTTACATTACCTCTCTTTACATAGCCTCCCTTTACATTACCTCTTTACATAACCTCCCTTTACATTACCTCTCTTTACATAACCTCCTTTTACATTACCTCTCTTTACATTACCCCTCTTTACATTACCTCTCTTTACATTACGGCGCTGTGGCAAAGGAGTTATGAATGCAATTCGAAATCCCCCCATACCGCTTTCCAAACAGCTGCTGGCGACTTAGAAGCAGGCTGCCTTGTACTCTTTTTCATAAAATCGCCTGAGTGCCGGCCGCTCAGAAAACAATGGCAAAACCATTGAACCAGAAAACACAACAACAGCAGCAGAAACAAAAACACAACAACAGCAGCAGCAACAACAACAAACACAACAACAGCAGCAGTAGCAACAACAAAAACCCCACAGCAGTAGTAGCAACAACAAACACAACAACAGCAGCAGTAGCAACAACAAAAACACAACAGCAGCAGTAGCAACAACAAAACCACAACAACAGTAGCAACAACAAAAACACAACAACAGCAGTAGCAACAACAAAACCACAACAGCAGCAGTATTAACAACAAAAACACAGCAGCAATAGCAACAACAAACACACAACAGCAGCAGTAGCTACAACAAAAACACAACAGAAGCAGTAGCAACAACAAAAACACAACAGAGCAGCAGCAACAACAAAAACACAACAGCAACAGTAGCAACAACAAAAACACAACAGCAGCAGTTGCAACAACAAAAACACAACAGCAGTAGCAACAACAAAACCACAACAGCAGCAATAGTAACAACAAAAGCACAACAGCAGTAGCAACAACAAAAACACAACAGCAGCAGCAGCAACAACAAAAACACAACAGCAACAGTAGCAACAACAACAAAATAACGGCAGCAGTAGCAACAAAAACACAACAGCAGCAGCAGCAGCAACAAAAACACAACAGCAGTAGCAACAACAAAAACACAACAGCAGCAGTAGCAACAACAAAAACACAACAGCAGCAGTAGCAACAACAACAACAACATAAACAGAAGCAGTAGCAACAACAAAAACACAAAAGCAGCAGTAGCAACAGCAAAAAAAAAAAAAACAGAAGCAGTAGCAACTACAAAAACACAACAGCAGCAGTAGCAACAACAACAAAAAACAGAAGCAGTAGCAACAACAAAAAACAACAACAACAGCAGTGGCAACAACAAAAACACAACAGCAGCAACAGCAAAAACAAAAATACAATTGCATCAGTAGCAACAACAAAAACACAGCAGTAGCAACAACAAAATCACAACAGCGGCAGTAGCAACAACAACAATATAAAAACAAACCGTATTTCCCACACCTCTAAAGTAAAATGACATCGTCTTAAGCTTGGGAGCAGTGAACACAGGTTGACATTCCCGACACACTGGGTTCGAAGTCAACCGCAGATGATGTGGGGGCAGATCGCTTTGCGTTGATTTTCACAATGGTATGAGCTTAGGTCGTTTAGAAAACAATGGCAAACTACCGAAAATTACCGACTTCCAATAAATAATAGGTTGATTGCGACGTCCCATTAAAAATACAAAAAACAAACAACAACAAACAAACAAAACATGCAGCTCATTCGAACTAAAGTATAAGATGTTTACTGATAAATAATCTATGCTGCATACTTGTGGCTCTGTTTGCATTTCCTGTTCATTATTGATAAGCAAATCTGAAGTAGCTCGGTGTCAGTCCAATAGTCTTGACACAACACTTCAAGGAGTTAATCTTGTTCAGAACGACATTGTTAAATAATACTGTATGGTAATTGTGTTATGACGTTAGCAATTAATCTTCTTCTTCGGGTGGTCTGGTCTAAAGCAGGCATCGGCGATAATGATTCTCCAGTCCATCTGGGCTTTGGTATTAAGAATACGTTAGATTTGCTGTTATTATTTTTTTGTACAGCTGTTTTATATTTCTGCGTACATATTTCTCTGTCTTCCCCTGATGCACATCAAACATCGTACAATTCACTGGTTTCTGACAAGCTATCATGAGAAAACTAGGGACCTGAAACATCGTACAGCTCAATTGTTTCTGAGAAGCTTTCATGAGAAAACTAGGAATCTGAAATAGACGGACAAGATAAATAATGTTACAGTGTTTTACAATTTCTTCTTCCTCTTTTGCTCTTTACCGCTCCATTCGGGCACTGACCCTCAAGTAGCTCAAGCGAGGTCAGCAGGGCCGTGTGGATAAGAGCGCTTGTTCTTAAACACCCGGTGTGCTGATGCCGAGGTAACGGGTTCAACCCCTACACCGGTCAGTTAGACTAAAATGTTGACTTCTCTTCCATGACTTGGGGACGTAAATTACAATTACCTCTGAAGTCAGAGTGGGTTCGTCTGATGGTGAAGGAAACTGGTAAGAGGGAAAGCTTATCCACACGCAAATATCAGTCCATTGCACTAGAAGTAATAGCGCCTGCATGGACTACGATTGAGTCAGCGGGGTAAAAAGAAACAACAGCTCAAGCTTAGCTGTCCTGTCTTTTACTATCTCCTGCAGTTCTCTCAATGTCCTACCCTTAGCATTTATCACAGTCTTTAATTCGTGCTGAAATGCTATTAGAACATGTTTTGCTGTATGGCAATGTAAATGAACAAATTAGGAAGAACATGGAAGCAACAGAGATGTAGTTCCTAAGACGAATGTTGAGAATTCCTTGGACTGCCAAAGTAACTAACAACGAATGATTAAAAGGGGCTAATGAAACTAGAACACTATGTTCAACAATAAGAAAGAGACAAACAGCTTTCTTTGGCCATGTGATAAGAAGAGAGGCTTTGGATTCAGTTATCAGTTATCAGTTATCAGTTGGGGTATCTTCATCGCACTCCGGACAGGTCCATGGGTGCTCAGATCC
This sequence comes from Cepaea nemoralis, assembly GCA_014155875.1. Lineage (NCBI taxonomy): Eukaryota > Metazoa > Mollusca > Gastropoda > Stylommatophora > Helicidae > Cepaea > Cepaea nemoralis. Next base: position 19,303 of record JACEFZ010019643.1, read on the forward strand.
TCCCCCTAGCATAATCACCAGCTTTCTGTGGCTAATTGTGCCAGTTCTGTGTTGGTTAACGAGGCACCTCGTTTTCCCGATGTACTTCTCGTGTCTGACCGTGCCAATTCTTACTCCCAAGTCTTTCATCCTGGACAACGATGTGGATTCACTGACGTCAAAGTCTTCTGTTCTCGACGTGTCTTTAAGGACATTAATAACACCGGCACGATCCATGGGCTGGCCATCTGCAGGGAGTGCAGAGCCAGCCAGTTTATCAGCTCGTTCATTTCCCTCGACTCCCGCATGTCCCGGGACGAAGATGAAGGTGACTTTACGGACAACAGACTTCCGCAACGACTCAGTGCACTGTCTACGTACAGATCCGGCTTCGACCTTCTGAATCATGCTCATTGAATCACTTAGTACATACACGTTGGTATAATGCTGTGATTCCAGCCATATGAAAGCCTGTGTAACTGCCATCGTCATGCTGCTCGTGGTCATAGAGTGGGCACTGTATTCTTGAACGGTTCGGCCCGCTGAACGGGCTGTAAATGCCCATGCACTTCTCTGCTTCTTTACAACAGATCCATCTGTATAGATGAGAACTTTGGGGGTTGTCTGCGTGTTCATTGATGAGCGCGTTGACCTCTGCATTGACAGTGACAGGATTCTGTTCTGTGCACCGTCTGTCAAGTGTGATAATGCAGGAGAAGGTGCACTTAAAAGCTGGAGGCACAGGCACCCATTCCTTGCCGGGGTTGAGACTGGTAGGACTGCAAACTTGTCTGATGATATCCTCATCACGACCCATCCATGATTTTCCTCTCCTTAGCCTGTTGCCCTTTTCTCTGAATATATCTTTGGATTACACCATGACAACTGGATGGAAAGATCAAGGGGAAGAGAGGTAGAGGCAGACCAAGAGAAATGATGCTGGATGGATTGAGACGGTGGTATGGAGGAATATCAGCAGCAGAGTTGATCCAGAACACCAAAGACCGAGATCTGTGGAGAGATATGAACACCAACATCAGCTGGCAGGACACTTGATGATGATGATGATCATCTCTACTTCTCTTCTCTGTGTCTTTAGGTGTCCTGTTATGTTATTCTCCCTGTATGTTCCTGACATGGGGGTGTCTAGTTACATTGTCCTAATGTTGTCTCAGTGTGTGTCTTATGCAGCGGCAGTTTCTTTCCCTCACTTCTTGATTCACTGGAATCTGTTTAATTATCGCTATTATCTCTATATTCTTATTTTCTCATACTAAGTTATTCCCACTATTCTGCGCAAACACCGACAATTGAACGTTTGTAATTTATTGATTATTCTGTTAGTTATTATCCATGTTTTTTATCCTTACAACAGTGACGATATAACCATAGAAGTTGTCGTCTATTCTAAGTTAACAACAACTATCATGTCGTTCGACGTAACATATAACATAACATGTTGAAATGGCAGGTTTTGCCAATTCACCCATAGTAAAACATGTACGTACTATGCTGCAATTTTAGTCCGTGCACTCAGTGTTGCGAATTCCTAGGACTGCCCACGTAACTAACAACGATTGCCTGAAAGAGGCTAGTGAAACTAGAACATTATATACATCAATAAGAAAGAGACAAACAGCTTTCTTTGGTCATGTGATGAGAAGCGAGGCATTGGGGAACATCGTAAAAACTGGAAAAATCGAGGGGAAGAGAGGGATAGGCAGACCAAGAGAAATTAAGCTGAATGGATTCAGACGGTCGCATGGGAGGAATACCATCAGCAGAGTTGATTCAGAAAACCAAAGACCGAGATCTGTGGAAAGTCATGAACGCCTACGGCAGCTGACATGGCACTTGGTGATGATGATGATGATGATGACGATGATGACTGACGATGATGATGATGATGATGATGATGATGATGATGATGATGATGATGATGATGATGATGATGATGATGATGATGAAGCTTTAAACATCTCTTTTATTACCACTTATAACATCAATGTAGTTTTGGAAACCACGTAAATAGTTAACCCTTAATCTGTTTCAGTCCAGTGCTTAGATAGACAAGTAGACAGATTCAAGTGGTATGGAAACGATACCGGCGCTGGGTAGGAAAAACATTGAGACAACCTGATAATTGTGTAACTAGAACATACTTTCTCTGGAAACCACAGGCCAAACGAAACAGGGGGAGGCATATAATCTGTTGTAAGATGAAAACCAGAAGGTGAAAAGAAAAGAGCCGTATAAAACATACTTGCATTTGTGCTTTCTTGAAAATATACTTTGTTCTCGCTCTCCTTCACCACTTTGTCTAGAGTGGTTTGGGGACTACTTTCAGACTCTGCTTTTAAAATTATTTCATCCTTTTATCTTCCGAAATAATTTATTTGGTGGTTTCGGGATTTGAGGTTTGAAGATTGAGCACAGCCCACTACTAGCAACGCTGTTCGTATTCTTGTACGAACCCTGGACCTTGAACAAATCAGACTGGAAGCTCTAGACTCGAGTTTCGCTCTCGGTTGAGCTCGTCGGTAGTGCATATCCCTGACTGGACCAGGGATCGAACTGCGGATCACTGGCGTCTGTAGCGGGTGTGTAACCACTTGAATATTTATATTTTGGCCTTCCAATATAACTCTCTCGTGGTGTTTCATGTTTCTGAGTTAGTTAGTTAGTTAATTATTTAGTTAATTAGTTAATTAGTTAGTTAGTTAGTTAGTTAGTTAGTTAGTTGTTTTGCTGGTTTGTTGGTTAGTTAGTTAGTTAGTTAGGTTGATTTTTTAGTTGGTTGTTTTGCTGGTTGGTTAGTTAGTTAGTTAGTTAGTTAGTTGATTGGTTGGTTGGTTGAGTGGTTGGGTGGTTGGTTGGTTGGTTAGTTGAGTCGTTGGGTGATTGGTTTGCTGGTTGGTTGGTTAGTTAGTTAGTTAGTTGGTTGATTTTTTAGTTGGTTGGTTTGCTGGTTGGTTAGTTAGTTAGTTAGTTAGTTAGTTGATTGGTTAGTTGGTTGGTTGGTTGGTTGTTTGGTTGGTTGGTTGGTTAGTTGAGTGGTTGGGTGATTGGTTTGCTTGTTGGTTGGTTAGTTAGTTAGTTAGTAGTTAGTTAGTTAGTTAGTTGGTTGGTTGGGTGGTTGGCTTGCTAGTTGGTTGGTTAATTAGTTAGTTGATTGCTTAGTTGGTTGGTTGGTTGGTTGAGTGGTTGGTTTGCTGGTTGGTTGGTTGGTTAGTTAGTTAGCAGTCAGTTAGTTAGTTAGTTGGGTGGTTGGTTTGCTGGTTGGTTGGTTAGTTAGTTGGTTGATTGGTTAGTTGGTTTGTTGGTTGGTTGGGTAGTTGGTTTGGTGGTTGGTTGGTTAGTTAGTTAGTGAGTGAGTTATATGTTGGGGTATCATCATTGCACTCCACACATGTTCATAGGTGCTCAGATACTCTCCCATCCCACCTCTCTAATACAGTGGTTCTCAACCGGTGGGGAATTCCCCCCCCCCCCCCAGGGGGGAATTTTGGGGTTTCCAGGGGGGGGGGGGGGAATGAAGATTATTTCAAGATCGCGTTAATACAAGAACCGATTACTTGATCTTCTTTTTCCTTTCATACTTTACGCTTCTGTACGCATCACCCTTCTGAAATTCATTTTATAACGTAAGTAGATCCGCAAATCACATTTTATGTACATGTCTAGACTTGTTTTAGTATGTGCTATTAAATTTAGCTTCAATTATTACGTATACTGTGTAGGGGCAGAGGGAAATTTTTAGGGAGGAAATACAAAAGGGGGGGGGGGGGGGGATTGACGTTCTAAAAATATGATAAGGGGGGAATGATGTCCTAAAAATATGGTGAGGGGGGGGGGGGGGAATGACGTCCTAAAAATATGGTGAAGGGGGGGGGATGGACCAAAAAAGGTTGAGAACCACTGCTCTAATATATGCACCAGCATCCAGTTGTTATTAGTGCCATTTCTGTGCTGGTTGACTATGCCCCTCATTCTCCAAATGTGCCTCTCGTGTTTGGGCGTGCCAATTTTACTCCTTCAAAGTTTTTTTCTC
>JACEFZ010019644.1:0-23618 GCA_014155875.1 Cepaea nemoralis
CATTGAGAAAGGAGGTCTATTACTTCAGTGATCTTAGATTGGTCGTCACACATTGAGACACAGGGTTCTATTACTTCAATTATCTTAGTTTGGGCCCACACATTGAGACACGGGGGTCTATTACTTCAGTGAACTTAGCTTGGTCACACATTGAGACACAGTGTTCTATTACTTTAGAGATGTTAGCTTGGCCACACATTGAGACACAGGGTTCTATTACTTCAGTGATCTTAGCTTGGTCACACATTGAGACACGGAGGTCTATTACTTCAGTGAACTTAGCTTGGTCACACATTGAGACACAGTGTTCTATTACTATTACTTTAGAGATTTTAGCTTGGCCACACATTGAGACACAGGGTTCTATTACTTCAGTGATCTTAGCTTGGTCACACATTGAGACACAGGGTTCTATTACTTCAGTGAACTTAGCTTGCTCACACATTGAAACACGGGGATCTATTACTTCGGTGATCTTAGCTTGCTCACACATTGAAACACAAAGGTCTGTTACTGAAAATACAAGAGCATGATAAAATAGGATTTCATACTTGGTTTTCACATTGGTGGAGACTGAAATAATGGAAGGCAAAAGTGATTCCGAAAGACAAGGCCCGGGTCGACCAACACAAGGATGGACACAGGACATTGACACCATGGTCATGACCATGCGTGAGACAGGGCAACTGGCCATTGATCGAGAGTCTTCCCGTCGGGTTGTGACTAGAACGACGTACTTTCTACATTATGATGATTGACGCTGACATATGTTGATATCAAGCAGCCACGTCTGGTCCGTAATTGTCAACCAGCTAAATGTTCAGTTGCTGCTACATACAATATTAACGTTTGTCTGTAATCTCTTCCAAGCCCGGTGCATTCTGTTTCTATAGACGGTTCATGAGTAAACACACATGTATTGATTAGCGCTCGTAGAAGTAGAGGAAAGAACTAGGGATTAGAGGACTCGTCTTGGTAGGCAACTATAGCTTTAGAAGTTTACGTGTCTAGTTCAGCCTCTAATCCCAACTTCTGTATTCTACTTCTATGAGCGCCAGACAATACGACATGTTTATTTATGAAGTGTCTTAGTGGCCTCAAAGGTTCCACAATAGATATTTATGCGGAATACGTGTACAGCATTGGAAGCCACAATTATTTCTCTTGTTTAAATGTTCGTTAATATACCGGACATAGAATTACGGCCCATGTGTTTGCTGGTGTTTGTTATTTGACCTATGCTGGTTTAATATAAAGTTCTGAGACCCATGGTGCTATCTCGATGGTTATATGCAATTATGTCCATATTCCATAGACGTGGGTTCATATGGATGAAAGACCTAGATAATGAAGGCACCCTTTTCTAGGAGTTTTCTAGTTGGTCATACGTGAAGAATACTTGTTCCTGTAGAGAGACACTGCCTTTATTTGGACAGGTTCGAATCCTGGTCGGTAATAATAGCTTTCAATGCTTATGTTGTTTAGTGCGTCCGCTAATCTTTAATTGTTTATTCTTCTTCTGTGAGCGCCAATCAATACATATGTGTTTATTTATAAACTGTCTTGGTTTTGGGTCCCTTTGGGCTCTAGTATGTTCACTGCATAAGAAATAGTGATAACGTTGGTGCAGCGAATCCTAGACTTTTTCACCGGTGTATTTCACCGGTGCTAACGGGGATCTGCCATTTCGCCGGAACTTTGCAACCCTGACACAAGCAGGATATCGCAGACAGAAACAGTAGGGATTGGACGTGTTTTGACATTTACAGACAATGCCTTTGTTTATAGACAGGGGAGAAATAATGTGGACACATATCTAGGGAACTGAAGATTGTGTTGGGGAAGGTGGGTAATAGTGCACGCTAACGGGTTCCATGACGACCCCTGAAGCAGTTGTATTATGATGGTCTTTAAATAATAGCATTGTTAGGGATGAGGTTACAGATATCACACTGAATGGCAGATCAAGAGAAATAACACAATTAAATACACTGCAATTACCTGTGGCACAACTTTATCTTTCAGGGCTTACGTATGAGAGGTCGTGTCAAAGGTGAGACAATGCACTAATGCAGTGGTTCTCAACCTTTTTTGACCCATGCACCCTTTCACAATATGTTCAAAATGTCATCCCTCTCTCTCCCTCTCTCTCTCCCTCTCTCTCTCTCTCTCTCTCTCTCTCTCTCTCTCTCTCTCTCTCTCTCTCTCTCTATATATATATATATATATATATATATATATATATATATATATATATATATATATATATATATATATATATAAAGCCGGTCTCCCTGGTCTAGAGTTTACACGACTTTCTCCATAATCCAGTATACTCTCATGAGTAACGTGACGTGCGCGAGAATTGGTAACAGTTCTCTCCGCGTTGGTAACTTACGGGGTATGTAAGCCAGTCGCTCAGAAAGCAATGGCAAAATACTGAACGTAATCTTGTCAAGAAATCAACAATCAGCTGAAAGATGCTGAAGTTGACAGCGATGTCCTGTAAAGGATACGCGAACAAACAAACAAATATTGCATATCCTTATTTACAGGACATCGCAGTCAACACCAGCATTTATGTCGCTGTGATCTCTTGGCAAGTTTACGTTCAGTAGTTTGCCAGAGCTTTCTGAACGACCGGCACCGATACCAACGCAATACCAACGCAACTCGGTCTGCTGCCAAATCGCGTGCGGCTGTATTTAGAACGCTGGTATAAGCGGGATTACGAACCTCGTTTATAAGCCCTTCGCCACAGAAATCGGCATATATATATATATATATATATATATATATATATATATATATATATATATATATATATATATATATATATATATATATATCCAAACACACACATATATATACACACCCACACGCTCACACGAAATTGAAGAAAGGGGGACGATCGCGTTTTGTGTGGTCCTGAAGCAAGTTTGAGTCTGCCAATCTGTGGTCTTAATTGCCCCCCCCCCCCTCCCCCTGGAAACTCTACAATATCCCCCGGGGGCGGGGGATGGGGAGGAATACCTCACCGGTTGAGAACCACTGCACTAATGGAACTAATGGTGGCTGGGGAGGACATTAGGCAGAGACTATTGTACATTCCCAACCAACGATAATTTCTTGCAGTGATTGGGTATGGTCTGGAGTTGCTGACAATATCACACAACCAGCAGGAGCATCTTGCGCACAGAGGCTATGAGATTCATTTTGGACATACTCCCCTTGTGTACATGCGACACGTACTTGCTATGCCGTCTGTATACGATAGGAACACAGTACTCCATGTACACAATTACACATTAGAATGGCAACAGACACTCTACACGAGGTTCTTTTGGGTGACCCCAGGGGACACTGGTTGAAGAGAAGCAGTTGATGGATGAGACTGGTTGAAGATACTATCAGACATGTTCATGAAATTGGTCAGAAATCAGGACAGGGGACAGGAATGGGCCATGTTGTCAGCAATGGATGCCGTGAGACAGAAGCCTTCGTGCATCAGCTGATAGGTGGTACCAACTCATGCCAAGCCAGGTGATAATACACACAGGTGGATATGTGGACAGAAGTATTTAGTGGGAGCGGCTTCGTTGCGATGGTTAAGGTATACGGTATAAAAAAGGAGAGTCTCGCTTTTAATATCACGACTTACAGCATGAGAATGGAGATGAAGGCTGTTATAACGGCGTTCCGATGTCTGGGGAGTAGTACAGTCAGACATGTTGTGTTTGTAAAGGACTCATAGAAAGGGATTTGCATCGATCAACAAGACAAAGGTCAAGAACATATCATGCCAAGGGCATGCGAGTGTGCGAGGAAATGAAGAAACTGATAGACTGGCTACTGCCGCTTCTGCCTGCTGCCGCTTCTGCCGTCTAAAACTGATAAGGTGACGGCTCTATGGGACCGACTGGGAAGTACAGGAACACAGTGACATGGTCCCACACAGGAACACAGTGACAGGGTCCACACAGGAACACAGTGACAGGGTCCACACAGGAACACAGTGACAGGGTCCACACAGGAACACAGTGACAGGGTCCACACAGGAACACAGTGACAGGGTCCACACAGGAACACAGTGACAGGGTCCACACAGGAACACAGTGACAGGGTCCACACAGGAACACAGTGACAGGGTCCACACAGGAAAAGCTTATTATGCGGGGAATGAGCAGGCGGTCTGGATGGCATTTAGCGCATAAGAAATAGTTCCAGCGGATGTGTAATCAGATTGTTATCGGTACCATTAACATGGGAACCTTCATTGGCTAGTGTATGTGGGAATGCGCAATGATCTTGATTCTTGAGCGTCTATTGAAAATTTAAAGGATCCAGCCGTCTCCGTGGCGATGGCTTTGCGCACGCGATTCGTAATCCCTCTTACCCGCGTTCGAAACACAGCGGTGACCGATTTGGCAGCAGACCGTGTCGCGCTGGTATTAACGTGTTGGTATGGTAGCCGGTCGTTGAGAAAGCAAAGGCAAACAACTGAACGTACAACTTGCCAAGACATCAAAAACGCCAGTAAAATGCTTGTGTTGACTGCACCGTCCTGTAAAGGATATGCAACTTTAAAAAACAAAAGGCTCCACCTTGAAGCATATTGGGTTTTTGATGCTAGCCCGGTATTTTAATAGACCAATAGGTCCTGGATGGATGATGACGCCATGACCACGTCGGCCGCCCGGTTCTCCCACAATATTTCCTGGTATCTACTTCAGGCTACATCTGTGTGCCAGCACAGGCCCATGCGGCAAGTACAAGAAGCCCCTTTAACCAACACAGAGCTGGCGCGGTCAGGCGCTAGGCGCAGAGGGAGGGTAACTAATATATTGACTAACTAACTAATAACATGTCGACTAACTAACTAAATAAGAGGTCAATGTAAAAATGAAATCAATAGATTGATGGGGATTCGAATATATGACTACATGACCTGCAGGCGAAAATGCTAACTACTGCGCCATCGCGACAGGGCATTGGTATACTGCGTCCGATTTATTCTGTCCATACTTGTCGTGTCTGTGGGCTAGTAGTAATCAACTGTGCAGTGTCTAGGTCACCTGTGTTGTTTCTTGTAGTAATCAGCTATGCAGTGTCTAGTTCACTGTCGTGTCCTCCTTTACAGTGTCGTCCCTGGAGTGAAGAGAGTCGACACTCACATTATAATATTTCTTTTTTCCCTCTCAATATTCTGGAGAATCCACCAGCTTCCGTCCAACACACTCCATCAGCCTATGGACACCTTTTCCTATCACTCTCTCACTGTCGTACTATGCCCCTCTCATACTTCCCAACGCAACATACTCAACAACTCTTGCTTCTAGAAATTAATAAAGATTAATTTATTAAAAGAAAAGTGTAACGTGTATGAGACGTGTATGCGAAGAAAATGTGTGACGTATTCTATAAAGTGTGTAGAATCGGACTCTCAGACAACAAGCCAGTCAGCTGATCCCAGCAAGGATAGACCACAGCACGTTACGTCAGAACATGTACATCTCACCCAGTGCCGAAACCATCTTGCCGGATACTGCTTTGCCTCTGTAGACCTCTGGTAATCCAATTTCATGATCATCAGAAATAGACACCGGTGGTATTAACAGTTAATCATGGACCGGTTGCACCCTACACAATGTCCGTTCCTATCGTTCCTTAAAAAAAACTGCACAAGTCCTTTGTAGTGTGTACACAGTCATTAATGTTAATTGTTAATGTGATTGATCCTCACTCGTGTCTATCTAGCCTCACGTATAATGTCTTGTGTTCTATTACACGAGATTATATAACACTAGGTAACTATTAGACTGTTCTCATTTAGTTACTACTGTCTGATGCTGTGTGGTGCATCAGTAATCATCACTATCTTTGGTGAATCAACTTCCTCCTAGCTTCAGTTACGTTCTGTATGCAACTTTATTGATTGTTGAACTGGTGTTCTTCCGAATAGGATTGGATTCTTTCTCAAAAACTTGTTGAGTTTCCTTGGATCTGGTAGGGAACCTAGGATAGAAACAACACATCTGGTGATAGTACTAGTCACTGATCCTTTCGGCTGAGTGTAAGCCTATCACCTTGCTTAATGATCTTTAGCTAACTAGACTTAGTCATAGAGCACATTAGCTACCCACCTAGAGCCGAATCAGGCTATGACAAAGAAAAAATCAGCAAACAGAATGCGGAACCCCGCCCACCAGGGACACCTACGGGAAGATCCCAATTATCCCTCATTACTCAATTCTCAACTAGTAAAGCTTATCCACACTTCACTAATCTATTCTTAACTAGCAGAGTTAATATCACTATTCTACTCTAACTAGTTTCCACTAACAGTGCTAATCATCACACTATAGTTTTAACAAGGCTTCAGTCTATAGTAATTAGAACGAATATATTATAATAGGTTATACCTTAAATGGCACTACTGCAGTCCTATCAATTATATCTACATCTGCCATGATAGGCACGTGTAAAATTAAGTCACTAATTAACACACGGTAGATATTATTTCCACTAAGCACTGCAGTGCCCTGGCACTCCGACTAGAGCATTTTCAAGTCCCCCTAGTTGGTCCCAACTCGGGTTTATATGGCAAACTACCAAAGTTGGCCACGTGACGTTATCCTTTATGCCCCCACACAGGTGGCACCTTGGCAGATCATCCCCTGTCAGGGATCCATCCCCCCTCTGGCTCCCTCCATTTTAGATCTGTCATCACTGGTTTAGATTCCCAAAACAAGCCAGCGAGTTCCTGTATACCCCCAACAACAGTTGCCAATAACCCCGTCAATCTTCTCGATGTTCCGGAAACCAAGAATTGACATATGCACTGTTACTTCCGTGCTAAGTACTTCCGTTTTCCCTCTGATATGTTTATGACTAGTCAAAGTGATATATGATTCAGCACACTCACTTCCTCCTCACTCACCACCAAATGTGTATATGGGCTGACCCCACTGCTTCCATTTGTATTCAAATGTTGACAAACTGCCACGGCGCTGCCGGGATCTGTCTCCATCACCACCAAATGTTCCAAATCCGTTAGAGATGTACACGTGGAGCTACAAATAATGTCCTGGGATTTTGACATCCGCTTTGTTTTTTCCAGTTAGTAAAAATAGTTGTCGCTGGCAGATCGTCCGCTTAATCAGAAAATCCTCTATAATAATCAACCGGTTAAACACACGGTTTTATTTTGTGACATAGGCCCCCTCCTAAGAGAGTAGTCCATCTCACTCTTCTCCACCGTGAGTTTAATCCATATGATTCATTCTTCTTCTTCAGGAGCTGGGTGTCTTGACAAGAAATCCGCTCCAACATTTTCCTTCCCAGGAATGTACTCCACGGTGAAATTATAAGGTTGAAGTAACAACGACCACCGCATCAAACGTGCGTTGAGCTTCTGAGAAGTAGCCAGGAACATCAGGGGCTGATGATCCGATTGGACCCGAAACTTAACTCCATACAAATAGGGCTGGAATTTTTGCACTGCCCATACGAGGGACAAGCACTCTCTCTCTCGACGGTTGAATAATTCCTCTCCGCCTGTAGAAGTTTCTTACTTGCGTATGCCACAGGTTGCAAAACCGAAGCATCGTCTTTTCCTTCCTGTAACAAAGCGGCTCCAATTCCAATCGCACTCGCATCTGTTCTCAACACAAATGGTTTGGAAAGGTCAGGGAGCTGTAATACAGGTTTGCTGACCAAGGCCTCCTTTAACTGACTATAGGCATTCTCACATTCTGGTGTCCAAATGATTTGATCCGGGAATCCCTTTTTCAAGGTTTCCGTCAACGGAGCTCCCAATTCAGTGAAATGTGGGATAAATTTGTGGTAGAACCCACACAACGAGAGAAAAGATCGCACATCCTTCTTCGTTTTTGGCCTTGGTGCATTTCTGATTTTCTCCAGGTTCTTCTCTTCTGGAACAATGTGTCCTGGAGTGATGGTGTGACCTAGAAATTCCAGAGTCTGGTAACCAATCATGCACTTGGTTGGACGAGCAGTAAGCCCTGCTTCCTTGAGCCTATTAAACACTCTCTCCAAGGATTGTAAGTGGTCATCCAGGCTGTCACTGGAAATCAGAATATCATCCATGAATGAGATGATGGATGGATCCTGTAACGGATCTAGTAAAGTCCTCATCATGCGTGTAAACACACTGGGTGCATTGCTGAGTCCAAAGGGCATGACCTTGAATTCGTAGTGTCCACTGGGTGTACTGAAAGCTAACAGTGGTCGAATCTCCGGTTTGACTGGTATCTGATAGTACCCCCGACTCAGATCCACCTTTGAAAAGTACCGAGCCTTATGGAGCCTAGCGAATAACTGAGTTGGATTCGGCAAAGGTTCCACCTGAAATTGTGTGTGACTGTTCAGAAGTCGGTAGTCTATACACAACCGGTGTTCTCCACTTGGTTTGCGTAACAAAACTACCCCCGCATTGTATGGGGATGTGGATGGTGCAATCACGTCATCCTCCAGCAGTTTTTGTATTTCCTCCTCCAGGGCCTTTTCTTTAGAGAATGGCACTGGGTAAACCTTTTGGCGAACAGGCTCCTGTGTGGTCAAAGTCATCTCAAACTCCACCAACTTCGTTCGTCCTGGTTTATCAGTCAGTATCTCCTTATGAGACTTGAGAACCTGGGTTATCCTTTCCCTCTCCTGGGAGGTCAGATCAGGGTTCACTTGCACATCCCTATAGGTTTCCTGGTGTACTAAGGGATATTCCCTGCCCCCGCTGGTTCCCACTTCTGTCTCCACTGCAACTGCCATTGCCATGAGGTGCGCTGCCTTGTCTCCGGGTCTCTCTTCGTATTTCCGCAAGAGATTGATATGGAAAATCTTCGACTTTCCCCGGATCCGGATCTGATAGTTGGTTCTGGATATCACCCTTTCCACAGGAAATGGTCCTTGCCAACCTATCTCCAGTTTGTTGTTTCCCGTTGGGAGTAGCAACAAGACTTTGTCTCCCACCTCTAGAGATCTTTCTTTAGACCTACGGTTGTAGTAAGCCGCATGTCTTTTTCTGGCCTTTTTCAAGTTTTGATTTGCCAGAGTCCATCACTTGTGGAGTTTTTCTTTCAGTTCCTCCACGTATTGATAGGATGAGATCACTTCTTCTGACGTCCCCTCTTCAGTCCAACTCCTCAACATGGCTTCCAACGGTCCTTTGATTGGACGACCAAACAGCAACGTAGCGGGTGGTAGTCCTGTTGAGCCATGAGGAACTTCCCGACAGGCAAAGAGCGCTGCTGGGATATATTCATCCCACCTATTAGGTTTTTCCTGCGCTAGTTTCCTGAGCATTGTCATTAACGTGCCGTTGAAACGCTCTACTTGTCCATTGGCTTGAGGGTGGTAAGGGCTGGTATGTATGTGGTTAGAGTGAAACACCCTAAATACCTCCTCCATGAGTTTTCCACAAAACTGAGATCCATTGTCCGTCAGAATTTGATCCGGAAAGCCTAATCTGGTAAAGGCCTCCATCAGTGCGTCCGCCACTCGTTTCGAGTCAATCGTGGTCAACGGTATAGCCTCACCCCACATTGTACAGCAATCCACCATTGTGAGTATATACATGTTCCTCTTCCTAGTCCTGGGAAGTGGACCCACGATATCGATGGCTACCCTCTCGAAAGGAGAGTTCATGATGGGCATCTCACCCAACACCACCGGTGCTGTCCAGTGTTTCGGTGCCACCCTCTGGCACTCAGGGCATGACTTCACATACCGACGCACATCATCTGTCATTCCCGGCCAATAGTAGTGGCAGGAAATCCGCTGCATGGTGGCGGCAATACCCATGTGTCCACTAAAGGAGATGGTATGCCCCATATGAAGAATCTGGGACCGGTGAGCTTTTGGGACGACCAACTGACCGTATAGGTTGTCTCCCCTTCCTGCTCTCCTGTAGAGTATCCTATTCTTCATGTAGTACTGCCCCCGTCCTGGTGGATCAGCACTTTTCTGCAGCTTTTTGTAGCAAGGACGTAAAGTATCATCCTCACTCTGGGCAGTTCGTAGCTCCCCCGGCATTGGGTTAGTCACAATTGCGTCTGCCTCTTCCGTTTTCGTCTGAGAGCGAGTCTGTATTGCTCCCATATGGATTGGCTCCCTGGGCATTCCCAGAAAGACATACCGGCAACCTAGGATGACTGGAAAAATGGGATCGGTCAATACAGCGGCCTTGATGGTGCCGGTGACGTACCTTGACCGAATCTCCACATTAGCAATGGGCAACTTCATGACTACAGCACTCTTCTGTGCAGGCTGTATATCCAAGGTTTCACCTGTGAATTGTTCTGGATGTACCAGATCCGCAGAAATCACGGCCTCCCCGTCCAGTCCTGTGTCGTATAAACACTCCACTTGACGACCGTTAACCTCTACCAATTCCACTACAGGTGGTTTTTCCTGGTCTGGAGTCTCTTCCTCGGCCTCGACCTGTTCGGTGGGCTCCACCTTAGGTTTTCCTGAGCACCCGACGAATTGAGTGTCTCCTGACTTTCCCCTGCAGTCAATAGCATTGTGCGTGTTTGACTTGCATTGGTTGCATCATTTTCCTGTCCTAGATTTTCTATTGTCGGACTTGAGTGAGCTCTCCTGGTGGCGAGCTTCCTTGTTGACCTTGGCATTTTCCGTGACAACCTCCTTGGAAGTCACTTGACATGCTGCAAAGTGAGGGTTCTTAGCCTTTGATTTGCAGTCCCTCGTATTGTGAGAGGGTGACTTACAAATTGAACACCACTTCTCCGACCACGGTCGTTTAGGTGTAGAGCTTGAAGTGCTCTTGCTTCCCTCCTTCTTCTTCTCTGAACTATCCTCTGATTTTTGCACATAAGGTTCCCACTTTTTGGTTCCTGAGTTTTTGGCTTTCTTCTTGTCATGTTTCTCTTGACTTTTTGTGTTGGTGGAAAGGTTTTCCCCTGCCTCCCCATGTACCTCGACGAACCGTTCTGCTAATTTAGTCACGAGGTCAATACGTTCCGCTCCTTGTTCTCCCAGGAACGTCCTGAGAGGTTTAGACATTTGCTTCTTCAGCTGGTCGACTACCATGAGCTCTTCCAGACTCTCATAGTCATGTGCGAACCCAGCCAAATCCATCCACTTATGGAGATAAGATTTTAGACGCAAACTGTAGGCGGCAAACAACTCCCCCGGTTCTCGTTTCGCTGCTCGAAATTTTTTCCGGTAGGTATGTGACGTAACCTCAAATCGTTTCAGCAGAGCCGTCTTTAACTCGTCATAATTGTTCTCATGTCCTGGTGGCAGGCGAGTATAAACCTCGTATCCGGTCCCGCGTAATCCCTGGGATAGCTTAAGATTCCATTTGTTACGCTCCAGACCCATAGCAACTGACATAGCCTCGAAGCGTTGAAGGTACTGGTCAATCTTCTCTTTGTCCTCCTCGTAGACCGCTAAAGGAAACTTCATAGCATGGTACCCATGTCCACCTACTGGTGTTGATCCTGGGATGGAGGAACCTCCAACTGCTCCCTCAGTTTCTCCATTAGATTGACTTTTCAACTCGAGTTCCCTCATCCGGTACTCGTGCTCCCTTTTCTGTGCTTCCTGTTCAGCTTCTAATTTCCTAGCTGCTTGCTCAGCTTCAAATTTCCTAGCTGCTTGCTCAGCTTCCAATTTCTTAGCTGCTTGCTTAGCTTCCAATTTCTTAGCTGCTTGCTCAGCTTCCAATTCCATCCTTCTCAATTCCAGCTCGGCCTTTCGATCTTCCCTTTCTGCTTGACGATACTCTCTCTCCACTTCCTGTATGTAATCCGTTAGAGCAGACCCCGCCAATCCCATTTCTTCCCCCCCTTGCCTTTAATTCTGCTGTGCTAAGTTTAAGGGTGGCCATTATACAGAGAGGTAAGCTAGCAGGTCTAGTACAATATAACTGCAAATTACTATACAGATATATGAACAAGTACTATAAATCTAGATATACCACACACAGCACATTCACGCAGTGACAAGAGTAGAATCAGGACCACAGACCTATGCAGACGTGTGAAGTGTGAACAGGTAAGATATTAGTCCTAACCCCTATCCACATTCACTCTAGCTGGATTCTCCAAAATGATATCTCCCTCTAATAACTAAGGATCCCGTGTCAAAAGACCCCGTTGTCAGAAGATCCCCCTGTCAAACGTTCCTGCTTGCAGGAGATCTCGCTGTCCAAGGATTCCGTTTACGGGAGATCCCGCTGTCCAACGATTCCGTTTACGAGAGATCCCGCTGTCCAAAGATTCCGTTTACGAGAGATCCCGCTGTCCAAAGATTCCGTTTACGAGCCCCCAATAATGTCGTGTCCTCCTTTACAGTGTCGTCCCTGGAGTGAAGAGAGTCGACACTCACATTATAATATTTCTTTTTTCCCTCTCAATATTCTGGAGAATCCACCAGCTTCCGTCCAACACACTCCATCAGCCTATGGACACCTTTTCCTATCACTCTCTCACTGTCGTACTATGCCCCTCTCATACTTCCCAACGCAACATACTCAACAACTCTTGCTTCTAGAAATTAATAAAGATTAATTTATTAAAAGAAAAGTGTAACGTGTATGAGACGTGTATGCGAAGAAAATGTGTGACGTGTTCTATAAAGTGTGTAGAATCGGACTCTCAGACAACAAGCCAGTCATCTGATCCCAGCAAGGATAGACCACAGCACGTTACGTCAGAACATGTACATCTCACCCAGTGCCGAAACCATCTTGCCGGATACTGCTTTGCCTCTGTAGACCTCTGGTAATCCAATTTCATGATCATCAGAAATAGACACCGGTGGTATTAACAGTTAATCATGGACCGGTTGCACCCTACACAATGTCCGTTCCTATCGTTCCTTAAAAAAAAACTGCACAAGTCCTTTGTAGTGTGTACACAGTCATTAATGTTAATTGTTAATGTGATTGATCCTCACTCGTGTCTATCTAGCCTCACGTATAATGTCTTGTGTTCTATTACACGAGATTATATAACACTAGGTAACTATTAGACTGTTCTCATTTAGTTACTACTGTCTGATGCTGTGTGGTGCATCAGTAATCATCACTATCTTTGGTGAATCAACTTCCTCCTAGCTTCAGTTACGTTCTGTATGCAACTTTATTGATTGTTGAACTGGTGTTCTTCCGAATGGGATTGGATTCTTTCCCAAAAACTTGTTGAGTTTCCTTGGATCTGGTAGGGAACCTAGGATAGAAGCAACACATCTGGTGATAGTACTAGTCACTGATCCTTTCGGCTGAGTGTAAGCCTATCACCTTGCTTAATGATCTTTAGCTAACTAGACTTAGTCATAGAGCAGATTAGCTACCCACCTAGAGCCGAATCAGGCTATGACAAAGAAAAAATCAGCAAACAGAATGCGGAACCCCGCCCACCAGGGACACCTACGGGAAGATCCCAATTATCCCTCATTACTCAATTCTCAACTAGTAAAGCTTATCCACACTTCACTAATCTATTCTTAACTAGCAGAGTTAATATCACTATTCTACTCTAACTAGTTTCCACTAACAGTGCTAATCATCACACTATAGTTTTAACAAGGCTTCAGTCTATAGTAATTAGAACGAATATATTATAATAGGTTATACCTTAAATGGCACTACTGCAGTCCTATCAATCATATCTACATCTGCCATGATAGGCACGTGTAAAATTAAGTCACTAATTAACACACGGTAGATATTATTTCCACTAAGCACTGCAGTGCCCTGGCACTCCGACTAGAGCATTTTCAAGTCCCCCTAGTTGGTCCCAACTCGGGTTTATATGGCAAACTACCAAAGTTGGCCACGTGACGTTATCCTTTATGCCCCCACACAGGTGGCACCTTGGCAGATTATCCCCTGTCAGGGATCCATCCCCCCTCTGGCTCCCTCCATGTTAGATCTGTCATCACTGGTTTAGATTCCCAAAACAAGCCAGCGAGTTCCTGTATACCCCCAACAACAGTTGCCAATAACCCCGTCAATCTTCTCGATGTTCCGGAAACCAAGAATTGACATATGCACTGTTACTTCCGTGCTAAGTACTTCCGTTTTCCCTCTGATATGTTTATGACTAGTCAAAGTGATATATGATTCAGCACACTCACTTCCTCCTCACTCACCACCAAATGTCTATATGGGCTGACCCCACTGCTTCCATTTGTATTCAAATGTTGACAAACTGCCATGGCGCTGCCGGGATCTGTCTCCATCACCACCAAATGTTCCAAATCCGTTAGAGATGTACACGTGCAGCTACAAATATTGTCCTGGGATTTTGACATCCGCTTTGTTTTTTCCAGTTAGTAAAAATAGTTGTCGCTGGCAGATCGTCCGCTTAATCAGAAAATCCTCTATAATAATCAACCGGTTAAACACACGGTTTTATTTTGTGACATTCACCTGTGTTGTTTCTTGTAGTAATCCAGTGTGCAGTGTCTAGTTCACCTGTGTTGTTTCTTGTTGTAATCAGCTATGCAGTGTCTAGTTCACCTGTGTTGTTTCTTGTAGTAATCAGCTGTGCAATGTCTAGTTCACCTTTGTTGTTTCTTGTAGTAATCCATTGTGCAGTGTCTAGTTCACCTGTGTTGTTTCTTGTAGTAATCAGCTGTGCAATGTCTAGTTCACCTGTGTTATTTCTTGTAGTAATCAGCTATGCAGTGTCTAGTCCATATGTGTTGTTTCTTGTAGTAATCCATTGTGCAGTGTCTAGTTCACCTGTGTTGTTTCTTGTAGTAATCCATTGTGCAGTGTCTAGTTCACCTGTGTTGTTTCTTGTTGTAATTAGCTGTGCAGTGTCTAGTTCACTTGCGTTGTTTTTTGTTGTAATAAGCTGTGCAGTGTCTAGTACATCTGTGTTGCGTGTGGTTGTAATCCATTGTGAAGTGTCTAGTTCATCTGTGTTGTTTCTTTTAGTAATCCATTGTGCAGTGTCTAGTTCACCTGTGTTGTTTCTTGTAGTAATCAGCTGTGCAATGTCTAGTTCACATGTGTTATTTCTTGTAGTAATCCATTGTGCAGTGTCTAGTTCACCTGTGTTGTTTCTTGTAGAATTAGCAATGCAGTGTCTAGTTCACCTGAGTTATTTCTTGTAGTAATCCATTGTTCAGTGTCTAGTTCACCTGTGTTGTTTCTTGTAGTAATCAGCAATGCAATGTCTAGTTCACCTGTGTTATTTCTTGTAGTAATCAGCTGTGCAATGTCTAGTTCACCTGTGTTATTTCTTGTTGTAATCAGCTATGCAGTGTCTAGTTCATATGTGTTTTTTGTTGTTGTAATAAGCTGTGCAGTGTCTAATACATCTGTGTTGCGTGTGGTTGTAATCCATTGTGAAGTGTCTAGTTCATCTGTGTTGTTTCTTGCGATAGATGTTATATTTTTGGAGGTTTCCTTTGATGAGTGATGCAATGATTCATGCAAAATTTCCTACTGCTCATGAATAGTCTGTATCATGTCCGTTGCATGCTGACTATGAAAGTAGTGATAAATGATGTTCTATGGTGTAGTCATTCGTTCAGGCTCGTGTTCCCATCTGCCATGAATGTTTCATTCACAGTCTGTACCTAGCTGAGCTGTGTCGTCTACACTTTCTAGCACTAGCTGCGGTGAGGAGACTAATGTTGGTTGTTTAAACATAAGCGTGTTAGCATAAAAGGGAAATCCTGTTCTTGACTTGATCGAGCCAGTTTTCTGGGAGCATGATGTTACTACCAGCTGTTGCCTGTTATCATATTCTGTCGTCTTAATCATTGCATCGGTCTTCATATTGTGCCGTCTTACTCAGTGTGTATGTCGTTCGTCGATATTATTGCTTTCACCAGAACTTCCAGTCACTTTTGAAAGCTTTAGTTAGTGTATCTCACATCTGCATCGAGTCTCCTGGTAGCAAGTTCGGGCAAGACATCTATACTATTCTTCCCTATAATATTCATTGCAAAAGGGTAAATAGCCTTTTTTCACACCATGAGCCATATGAGATATATGGTGGTGGCTCCATATTTTAGACTCATCATTACTCGTCATGTGACGTGGTCAATAACACGAAAAATACCCCCTCATAGTATATGCTTATTTCTTGATCTATGGAATGTCCTTGATAATTGACCTTACAGTGGCATTTCCTGACGTCTTCTATGGTCATGCCGTTGTTGTTGCATGCGTCATTTCCTAGTGACTTTTCTCCATGTCCCTAGCCACTTAACACAAGCATCTCTAGCCTTCTCGTGAGATGTCCGAGCGGTGTGTACAAGATGTGTGTGCTGATTGTCTACCATCATAATAAGGAACTACGGTAACTCTCTTGCAATCTCGCAGTGTGGGAAGTATGTAGTCCTCGGAAGGTCAATTCCACTGTTAGCCAGACACATGTCTTTCCCAACATGCTCAACGGCAGGCGAAGAGACATATTGGTCAGCATCATATCAGACGGTGCATAAAAGCACTTATGCGTGTAGAACTTCAGTGTAGGTCGCTAGTTCACCTATATCCTTCAATTATAACCGTTTAACTCAAGCACTGTCATACATTTCTCGTGATACGTCACACGTAGCAGTATCTACTGGAGGTATACATAAGATGTAGCCAATGTCTATTCATGTGATACGTGACACGTTGACAATGTCTACTCAGATGAATTATTGAAATCTGTCTGACCAATAGAAGACTGAGAGAACAAGTAGACAGACCAAACAATACAACGGGTGACGTCAGTGTTCCATTTAGTCTCACTAGTTTCAAACTTTAACATTCTCACCCATAGGAACGCGCATACTAAATGTTTGAGTCCATCGGAATTCTTCTTGGACCAGATAGAACTGAATTATCTGAATATTTATTTTATCTCTAGAGTCGTCCGAGCAAGCCAACTTATTTTCTGTCGCCGCCGTCTTCCGGAAATGCCGCTTCGTGTTGTTCACGTCCTCTGAGATTAAACAGAATTGAAAAGCAGGGAGGATGGCCAGCTTCCGGATCCTCGCTTCAAAACCACACTCTTCAATTTGAGAACTATAGTGGAAAAATCTGTCTAGAAAAGAAAAGCCAATGTCTTGCCGGACACGGGGACTCTGTGTGATCTCTTTCTTGTCGGCCTAAAGAAAGCCTTCGCGGTTAAGAATGCACATCTTTATTAAACCAGCTAGGATACTGGCAGACTCTAAACACGAATATTTACTACGTTCTCCAATACTGTTTACAATGAGTTTAATTAATTTGGCGTCAGATAATACCCGTATTTTCTTTTTATAGTTTTCGACGTATGGCGTTGGTGATCATATCTGTCCACAGCCTTCTCTCTCATGAGCTGCCAGTCATTCCTGATACTGATATTTCTCAATGTCATGTTGTGAAAATCTCCAATATCTTCTCTCTTGGTCACCCTTCCCTTTCCCGTTGTGACGACATACTTCAGTTTTGCCTTGTGAACTGTATAATTAACTTTCAAATTAGACGAGCCTGCCCGGAACAGAGCATGTATCATGTGTGTGTTTCTGGTATATATATATATATATATATATATATATATATATATATATATATATATATATATATATAATTATATATATATATATATATATATATATATATATATATATATATATATATATATATATATAGAGAGAGAGAGAGAGAGAGAGAGAGAGAGAGAGAGAGAGAGAGAGAGAGAGAGAGTTGCCAGACACGTGGGCACCAAAAGGAGGACATAATAAGACAAAAAGGAGGACAAAGGAGGACATATTAAGACAAAAAGGAGGACATATTGAATGTTTCATTTAAATCGCTCCAGATTAAACCCACAAGCAGTACAATTTTATTACAATAGCTGCCAATAAATTTTTTATCATAGCAGGTGGTTGGTTTACTGAAAGAACATATTATTTCAGAGCAGTAAACAGCCTCAACAGCCTCTCAACAGCTGAAACAAACTTAGCCATCTAGTTTTAGAATGATAGAGTAGTTGCTGATAGTTAACGTTGACATAGACACAAAAATCCTTTAAAGTTTCTGTTCTGACAGTGTATATAGAAAATTAATTGAATATCTTCAAGACAATAGATTCAACGTCAATCTGCATTTAATGTGCGCCGTGGGATGCAGTTGTGCAGACCATGAGCAGAACACACAACGCCTACTAATGGCTTGCTCAAGGATTCCTTGAAATGCGAGAACACATTTCTACCTTCCCTTCTGTTAATGCCTCCAAAATTCACATTGGCATTGTCACCAGCAAAAGCTACACGTTTGGAGTACACATCATGTTTCAAGAGTGTTCTCAAAATATACTGTGATATAGTTTCTGAGGTTTCATTTGGTGTGTTGTCTAACTCGAGAATCTTAGTTTGGATTCCACCTGCTTTCCAGTCAAAGTACTGAACAACGATCGGAAATAGTTCTGCGAACCGTGATTGCTAGCATCTGTCGAAAGACCGAAACATGAAATACCACTTACAGATGTATCCAATTCATCAACAGTGTTGGGAACAACCACCTGGTTTATTATTGCTTTAGTCTTTGTGTTTGCACAAGCAATATTTTTAGCAATTTCTGAATCTTCAAATAATGTGTGCATCAAACCAGCTGTGCAGAAAGACTGATGATGACAAACTGTATCAAATGCCAAAGTTGTTTCAGCCGCATGGGCTTTCAGCAACACATTTGAGTACTTAGGCTGAAAAAATAGACGCATATTTGGATTCTCCCCGGTTCTATGTCAGCTATATACTGTGTTGAGTTTCTTTGTGGTATCAATTAAAGGTAACATGGACACTCTTGGAGATGCAGATAGTGCTCGTCCTTTGGCTGGAGGTCCTCCAGAAATTCAGAAAAAAAACTTGGATGGAGGGCTTCCGGAAATTCGGGAAAATGTTTGGCTGGAGGGCATTCAGAGATTCAGTGAAACCCCTCGTTTGATGGTCTCGGGAGATTCAGTGAAATCCTTGACTGGAAAGCCTCGAGAGATTCAGTGAAATCCTTGACGGAAGTGTCCCTTAGAGATTCAGTGAAATCCTTTGCTAGAGGGGCCTCGAAAGGTTGTGAAATCCATGGCGGAGGGCCTCGAGAAATTCAGTGAAATTCTTGGCTGTAAGGCTTCCAGAGATTCAGTGAAATCCATGGCTGGGAGGCTCCCAGAGATTCAGTGAAATCCTTGGGAGAAAAACTGCCATTTACTGCCAATATAGTACCTTGCGGTGTATGGCAGAGGGGTCCTTGAGCCTGAGGAATTAAGGCCGCCTGGCTAGTGTAGTCGCCGCGAATGTACAGGTTAGGATTTTCTTTTTGCCCCCCAACAGAAAAAAAAAAACATCCCACACCTTACCGTTTTTTTTATCCTTGTGAGAATCTCCAGATATTCAGTGGGAAAGAAAAAACATGTGTTTATCCTAGACCAGTGGTTCTCAACCGGTGGGGCACGGGCCACATTTTTTATAGGAAGGGGGGAATGACGTTCTGAAAATATGGTAAAGGGGGGCACGGGCCAAAAAAGTTTTAGAACCACTGTCCTAGACGAATAATTTTAACAAGATAAAAAGTTCGAACCAGTGACAACAACGACGATCTTCCGTGAGAACAATGTTGTTTTTAAGGTTTTGAAGAATGTTGTTTCCACTAAATTAGGCAAGTAAATTTGTGAATTGTAATTGTATTTAACCTTGTAAGAATTAATGTAATGTTTTCTTCAAATTGTCTTGTTTTCTAAAATTATTACTGGCAATTTCACAACACGTAGCCGGGAGACTTAGAAAGTCTTCGAGTGGCTCTTGGTAGTAATTTGTTCATAAAAGACACATGAGAAAAGTGACCAGGCTCGCGGAGACCTGGGGATTCCATCTTCCGAATCAGCATTATTGATTTCCATATTAGACCTCTGGAGAAATGGGTATTATCAATGTTTGTTGACAAGAAACCACAGAAGTGTCTGCTTGTGTTGAGCTGTGTGCTTTCATTTGTATAAGTATGTTTGGCCATCATCTCGCCAATCATTATCCTACTTTAATCTGTCACCGATATATTCTACAGTGAATCAATCAGGTGCTGTCTCCACAATGGAGAAAAAGGACACGCTGTTTCTTTTCCTTTGTGTGCGCACTGACAAACTGATGTTTCTCCATCACGATGTTATCTTCCCCCTTCCATCTCTTGATGTTATTATCACACTCTCATCTGTTGATGTTTAACTTTCCACTTCCATCTGTTGATACTATCATCCCACGATCATTTCTTGGTGTTATCATTCAACGTGCATCTCTTGTTAATACCTTCCCACTTCCATCTCATAATGTTATTATTTCACGTCCATCTCATGATGTTATCATCCTGTGTCTATCTCATGATGTTAGCATACCAAGTCCATCTTATGATGTTATCATCCTACGCCTATCTCATGATGTTATCATCCCACGTCTCTCGGGTGTTATCGTTTCACGTCTGTCTCATACTGTTACCATCCCATTTTCTTGTTTGTCTTCAATGTTTCAGTCAGAATGATTTATTTTATAATTGTGCTTCTGCTTCTCCGTCCACCTTTATACAGAAATATAAATCAGTCCATCGAAAGCAGCAGTTTACTTAAGCTTGTTGCCATCACACATGCCTCTAGAAAATGTTCCACACCCTCGACATTGCCATCACACACGTCTCTATGAAATGTTCTACACCCATTGTCACATTAGTGCTTGTAATTTAAGCATCCCCGACTCCCATTGTCACATTAGTGCTTGTAATTTAAGCATCCCCGACTCCCATTGTCACATTAGTGCTTGTAATTTAAGCATCCCCGACTCCCATTGTCACATTAGTGATTGCAATCCCAGCATCCCCGACTCCCATTGTCGCATTGGTGATTGTAATCTAAGCATCCCCGACTCCCATTGTCGCATTGGTGATTGTAATCTAAGCATCCCCGACTCCCATTGTCGCATTGGTGATTGTAATCCCATCATCCCCGACTCCCATTGTCGCATTGGTGATTGTAATCTAAGCATCCCCGACTCCCATTGTCACATTGGTGATTGTAATTTAGGCATCCCCGACTCCCATTGTCACATTGGTGATTGTAATTTAGGCATCCCCGACTCCCATTGTCGCATTGGTGATTGTAATTTAGGCATCCCCGACTTCCATTGTCGCATTGGTGATTGTAATTTAAGCATCCTTGACTCCCATTGTCGCATTTATGAATGTAATCTTAACATACCCGACGCCTTTTGTCGCATTGGTGATTGTAATCTCCGCATCCCCGACTCCCATTGTCGCATTGGTGATTGTAATCAAAACATCCCTGACTTCCATTGTCGCATTGGTGATTGTAATCTCAGCATCCCCGACTCCCATTGTCGCATTGGTGATTGTAATCAAAACATCCCCGACTCACATTGTCACATTGGTGATTGTAATCAAAACATCCCCGACTCCCATTGTCGCATTGGTGATTGTAATCAAAAGATCCCCGACTCCCATTGTCGCATTAGTGATTGTAATCAAAACATCCCCGACTCCCATTGTCGCATTGGTGATTGTAATCCCAGTATCCCCGACTCCCATTGTCGCATTGGTGATTGTAATCTAAGCATCCTTGACTCCAGTTGTCACATTGGCGATTCTAATCTAAGCATCCCCGACTCCCGTGGTTGCATTAGTGATTGTAATATAAGCATCCCCGACTCCCATTGTCTCATTGGTGTTTGTAATATAAGTATCCTTACTCCCCTTGTTTTATTGGTGATTGTAATCTAAGCATCCCGAACTCCCACTGTCGCATTTGTGGTTGTAATCTAAGCATCCCAGACGACTCCCATTGTTGCATTGGTGATTGTAATCTAAACATCCCCTACTCCCACTGTCGCATTGCTGGTTGTAATCTAAACATCCCCGACTCCCCGCCCTTTCAGATACGATTTTAGTTATAGCAAGAACGGTCTGTCGGTGGCAGGCAGTGAGAATTTGGAGTGTTCCAGGATAAGCCCAATTCGCATTGCAAGATGTTGCTTCACCGTGGGCCATCGATGTGCTGGTGCTGAGCTCCGCAGCAGCTTCCTAC
The DNA here is from genome assembly GCA_014155875.1 of Cepaea nemoralis. Taxonomy (NCBI): domain Eukaryota; kingdom Metazoa; phylum Mollusca; class Gastropoda; order Stylommatophora; family Helicidae; genus Cepaea; species Cepaea nemoralis. The sequence continues at coordinate 22,050 of JACEFZ010019644.1, forward strand.
TGTTCTCCAATAATCTGGGCATGTCCTAATTACTGCATCTCTTAGATCAACGTCCTCCTGGTACTCTGACTTCTAAGGATATTGTGTCTACACTAAGTAATCTGTCAACACAAAGCATATTTGGGCATGATCAGCGTCAAGTGTGTCTCTAGACTGGCTATCCATTTCTTGGGTCAGCATTAATACTAACACAACCTTCACACAAAAAAAACAAAAAAAAAAACTCAAAAACGAGCTCTTTCTCGACGTATTGCTTTCTTTAGTGAAGTGAATATCTCTGAGAGTGACTTCTCAAACAAAACACACAATTTGACATTTGCAGAATGGGATTTGCAAGTGTGACGATACTACGTGCATAAAACATGAAACAACTCCCGTCACCTCGGATTTGAGTGTGAAACGAAAGCAATAACCGCAAAAGTACTTCGACAAAACAACTACCATCGCATAAAACTATATTTTCAAACATAATTTATAATCCAACCAGGAGCCGACTTTTCCTGGAAGCTACACATTTCGCAACTGGGAAATAAAAAACACGGGTTATGTGAAATAAGTCAAAGCGGCGAAAATAAATGGATGGAGATTTGAATATATATGCACAATGTGAAGAGTCATTAGACGTAGACAGTCAATATTTTTTGGGCACGTTATGAGAAGAAATGACTTGGAGAACTTGGTGACAACTGGCAAGATCGAAGGAAAGAGACCAAGGGGAAGACCGAGAAGTAAATACTTGGATGGCTTGGCCATATAGCATGGTCGAAACAGGAACACGGAGCTGATCCACGACTCTGGTGATCGAGTGAGATGGCAGAACAAGACCGCCCACGCTTATCAGCATGGCATGTGATGGATGAGATGGAAGCTGTGGAATAAATAACATTTTCCCCGATAAGCATGTTATAAATAGAACACCTTTCGACTGACGTCATTTACTGCCCGAAGATGCGATTACCACGTTTAGTGATAATCACAGATAGTGTACATCTAAATATCAAAGCATGGCTCTACAAGATGGCGTCCATATTAGTGACTGTCTTACACACAGGCTAGATAATATATCACTAGTACTGGTGACTGTCTTACACACAGGCTAGACAATATAGCACCAATGTTAGTGACTCTTTACACATAGGCTAGACATTATATTACTAATAGTGTTGTGACTATCTTTACACACATACTAGACAATATAGCACCAATATTGATGACTGTCTCAAACACAGGCTAGACAAAATAGCACCAATATTGATGACTGTCTTAAACACAGGCTAGACAAAATAGCACCAATATTGATGACTGTCTTAAACACAGGCTAGACAAAATAGCACCAATATTGATGACTGTCTTAAACACAGGCTAGACAAAATAGCACCAATATTGATGACAGTCTTTAAACACAAGCTAGACAATATAGCACCAATATTGATGACTGTCTTAAACACAGGCTAGACAAAATAGCACCAATATTGATGACTGTCTTTAAACACAAGCTAGACAATATAGCACCAATATTGATGACTGTCTTAAACACAGGCTAGACAAAATAGCACCAATATTGATGAA
>JACEFZ010019645.1:0-20960 GCA_014155875.1 Cepaea nemoralis
AAATCTCAAAACCAAAAGGCTTAATCAAACAAGAAAGGGGTCTTTTCCAACGAATGGCTTAGATACAACCGAATGGCTCTAATCACACACGAATGCTCTAGTCACACACCAAGGCTCTAATCAACACCGAATGCTCTAGATCCCCACCGAATGGCTCTAGATCCCAAACCGAATGGGTCTAGATCACAACGAATGGGCCCAATCACACGAATGCCCCTAATCACCCCGAAAGGGTCTAGATACACCCGAATGGCTCTAGATCCCCCAAAAATCCCCACGAAAGGGTCTAGATAACCAGAATGGCTCTAGATCACACCGAATGGGTCTAGATCACACAGATGGCTCTAGATCACCACCGAATGGCTCTAGATCACACCCGAAAGGCTCTAGATCACACCGAAAGGCTCTAGATCAACCGAATGGCTCTAGATCACACAGAAAAGCTCTAGATCACCACAGAAACTCTAACACACACAAAACCCAAAAACACACAAAGGAACACACACGCGAATGGCTCTAGATCACATCACCGAATGGCTCTAGATCACACACTGAATGCTCTAGATCACTCACCGAATGGCTCTAGATCACATCACCGAAATGGCTCTAGATTCACACACCGAATGGCTCTAGATCACACATTTGAATGTCATCTACATCACCGGGGATGGCTCTAGATAACACCACCGGGAATGGCTCTAGATCACACACCTGAAATGCCTCTAGATCACACACAGAATGGCTCTAGATACACACATTGAATGCCTGTAGATCAAACTGGATGGCTCTAGATCACACACCGAATGGCTCTAGATCAGACACCGAATGGCTCTAGATCACCCCGAATGGCTCTAGATCACACACAGAATAGCTCTAGATCACACACCGTATGGCTCTAGATCACACACCGAATGGCTCTAGATCACATACCGATTGCCCCGAGACCATACTGGGAAATGCCCGCAGACACACACCCATATGTCTCTAGATCACACCAGGCTCCCACACAGATAACTTTCACACATACAAACCCGTTTCTTGGTATTCATTATATTCCACATGTACAACTTCAATGGCGACCAGGTGAACTGGGCACCGCCCACAAGGGGCAAGTACTGTAAACTGACGGAGTTTATCTAAATCATTATTATATAACTGACTCCACCCTTATGTTCTCTCTCTCTCTCTCCCTCTCTCTCTCTCTCTCTCTCTCTCTCTCTCTCTCGTTCTCTCTCTGGTTTTTTTCTGTCTAGTTTGTTACTCCTCAGATTATTTTCATTGCACATCGAAGTAGTGCCCCGGTCCCAGCCTCAGTAACTCCCTCGTCGTGTAGCGGTCGACGAACCAGTTCTGTGTAGGTTGACTATTCTTTTATGAATAGCACGGTTGTCTGGCTTTCCCCATTTTAACTTGATGATCTTGCTGTCTGGTCAAGTTTACACATTCATTCATCACTTAATCCATTCAATCGTCCCGCCTCTCATTCTCTTTGACATTCATTCTCTTTGTCTCCTCAGTGCTAATCAGCGCTCTAATCTGCCGCGTCTCCAACTTCCTTGCATCCCTCCTCTCTCTGCCCCCCCTCAATCTCCCCCCCCCCTCTCTCTCTCTCTCTCTCTCTCTCTCTCTCTCTCTCTCTCTCTCTCTTTCTCTCTCTCTCCCTCTTGTGTTTGCTGATTCCATTTCTTGAAACGCACGCAGGTCAGCATGGCCGAAAGGATAAGAAAGCGCGTTCTTAAACCTCCGGTGTACTGATGACGTAGTAAAGTTTTCAACTCCTTCACCGGAGATTCGAATAAAATGTTGACTTCTCGTCCTTGATTTGTGGATGTAAATTACAAGTACCTCTGAAGTCAGAGTGGGTCCGACTGATGGCGAGAGACACTGGTATATAGGGAAAGCTAATCCACTAGCAAAATTAAATCCAGTGCTGCTAGACGTAGTGTGTATGAACTACCCTTAAATTCAAAGCGAGCGAGGGAAAAATTAAAAAATCAGTGATATTTCCCCAGCCTGTCTCTCATCCTTCTCCGGTATTCTAGAACTAAATGCGACTAAACCCCACTATTTCATTTACCTTACACCGCATCCTTTCCCATTACCCCTTCTCCCACTGCCGACCCTTTACTAAACCCTCTCCCCTGTTATGAAACTTATCTGTTTCTCTCACCCTACTCCGCCATCTCTCTCCTCTCCCATGTTCTCCTCTTTAATATATTAAAAGGGTTAAGTGGGTAAGGAATCCGTGACAGGTCTAGCTAACCGGTATGGAATTCACTAGACTCTAGAAAAATTATGCTCATGAATCATGGAGGAAATGTTCTTGTCACATGCGCTGGAACTTGAATGACCCCACGACACCTAAAGGCACAAGTGGAAGACAACAACATCACCATCATCCTCATCATCATCAACAATAACAAATGAAATGTCTCATATGTTTCACTTACCTTACTCATCTCTCTCTCTCTCTCTCTCTCCTCTCTCTCATCTCTCTCTCTCTTCTCTCTCTCTCTCTCTTCCATATCTCCACTTAAAACTGTTTCACCTACCCTACTCCGATCTCTCTCTCTCTCTCCTCTCTCTCTCTCTCTTTCTCTCTCTCTCTCTCTTCCTTTCTTCCACCCATCTCCCCATTAATGAAACGCCTCTGGTTCACCTACCATACCCTCTATCCCTCCTCGTCAAGGGACACGCCTATTCAATTTTTAACCCTTTGAAAATAAAGTTCCTTTGGTCTCTATACCCTCCTTCCCCGCCCCAAACTCTTCCTTTCACATTCGTGAACCAAATTGGATTTAACTATCGCTCTGAGTCACATATCCCACTACCTTATTTTCTCCCTTTAGCTCTTGTGTCCTTGTACTAATTTTTACTAAAGAGACTCTCTCTCTCCCCTTCTCCCCCCTTCCCCTCCTCCCTCCTCCACCTCCTCCTCCAACCTCCAGTCCCCCCTCTCTCCCGACCAGCCATGTACTAAAGCTTAACAAACGTTCACCGAGCCACCGGTATCGCCTTTTAAAAGAATCGCGACCAGTCATTCGACATTTTGCACAGATCGATTCGCCGAAGACATCAAGCTATAAGTATCGCTGCTATTTCTATCAATTGCAGTAATCGATTCATATGGTCTGTGACCGCGGTCATGTGACAACCAATAACAGGACAGTTTAGAGTTGGCTTCGTGCTTTCTTACCGCGTAAACCCCACTCCGTATCTACCACTTCCTCTCATTGTTATGGTTTCAACATGACCCAAGCTTGTCTTTTTGTTTGTCCATGTGTTACCATCATTATCATCACTATGTTCAAGTGCCGTGTTGACTTTCTCTCCCACGTATAGACAAGGGCGCGAGCACACACACACACACACACACACACACACACACACACACACACACACACCTTTTAAACCCTTGGCTGTCAGAACAACCGACTATATTTCTGTCTCCCACAGAAAACCTGAGTGGGTTGGTGGGGGGGGGGGGGGTGATGTGTGTGTGGGTGGGAGGATGTGTGGTCGAGGGATGTGTGGATGGGTGGTTGGTGTGCGTGGGTAGGTGGAGGATGTGTGGGTGAGGGATGTGTGTGCAGGTGGGGGATGTGTGCGTGGATGTGGGCGGGATGTGTGGGTGGGTGGGGGATTGGTGTGTGGGTTATGATGTGTGGTTGTGGGATGTGTGGGTGGGTGAGTTATGTGTGTGTTGGTGGCGGATACGTTATTGGGGGATGTGTGGTGGGGATGTGTGGTTGAGGGATGTGTGGTTGGGTGTGTATGAGTTGAAGAATGGGTGGGGGTGTGTCTCATAACATGGTAATATGCATTGTTTATGTTTATAACATTCATTTGACAATATTTGTGTCCTATGTGAATGTATCATGCACTGTTGATGAGCGAAGGATGAGTGATTGGGAGGGCCGAATGTAAGATGGGCCTGCATGCCCAAGTTGTGACCCTTTGAAAATAAAGCTTAATCAACCATTCAATTTCTCTCTCCGCACACACACAAACGCGCGAACATACACGCACCTTTAAAACCCTTGGCTGTCAAAACAATCCACTATTTTCTTTCTCTTTCACAAAAAACTCCGTCTCTCATACAGACACATGCGCGCGCACGCACAGACCCAATCAGCTGATTTGGCCAGACTGAGACCAATGTTGAATCTTCGATGACACTGTGGACAGTCAATTCTGTGACCTACTCGATGTCCCGAAGACCTATCGGCGTTAACGACAGGATTGTTTCTGCTATGTACGACCTTGAAGTCGATCCACTCGGCACCTTAGTGCCTGACACTTTCCAGTATTTTACAGAGTTTCGGTAGCGTATGAAGCTGGTAACATTAGCACAGGGAACATTTTACAGTGTCGGTAGCGAATGAAGCTGGTAACATCAGCACGGGAACATTTTACAGTTTCGTTAGCGAATGAAGCAGGTAACATAGCACAGGGAACATTTTACAGTTTCAGTTAGCGAATGAAGCTGGTAACATCAGCACGGGAACACTTTTACAGTTCGTTAGCGAATGAAGCTGGTAACATCAGCACGGGAACATTTTACAGTTTCGTGTAGCGAATGAAGCTGGTAACATCAGCACGGGAACATTTTACAGTTTCGTTAGCGAATGAAGCTGGTAACATCAGCACGGGAACATTTTACAGTGTCGGTAGCGAATGAAGCTGGTAACATCAGCACGGGAACATTTTACAGTGTCGTTAGCGAATGAAGCTGGTAACATCAGCACGGGAACATTTTACAGTTTCGGTAGCGAATGAAGCTGGTAACATCAGCACGGGAACATTTTACAGTTTCGTTAGCGAATGAAGCTGGTAACATCAGCACGGGAACATTTTACAGTTTCGTTAGCGAATGAAGCTGGTAACATCAGCACGGGAACATTTTTACAGTTCGTTAGCGAATGAAGCTGGTAACATCAAGGCACAGTAAAATTTTACAGTTTCGTTAGCGAATGAATGCTGGTAACATCAGCACAGGAACATTTACAGTGTTCGGTAGCGAATGAAGCTGGTAACATCAGCACAGGGAACATTTTACAGTTGTCGTAGCGAATGAAGCTGGTAACATCAGCACGGGAACATTTTACAGTGTCGGTAGCGAATGAAGCTGGTAACATCAGCACGGGAACATTTTACAGTTTGTCGGTAGCGACATGAAGGCTGGTACCATCAGCACGGGAATCTACGTTTTCAGTAGCGAATGAAGATGTAAATTCAGCACGGGCCCTTATACAGTCTGTAGGAATGAAGGTACATCAGCACGGGAACATTTTACAGTTTCGGTAGCGAATGAAGCTGGGTAACATCAGCCACAGGAACATTTTACAGTTTCGTTAGCGAATGAACGCTGGGTAACATCATCGCACGGAACATTTTACAGTGTCGGTCGCGCATATGAAGCTGGTAACATCCAGCACGGGAACATTTTACAGTGTCGGTAGCGAATGAAGCTGGTAACATCAGCACGGGAACATTTTACAGTTTCGTTAGCGAATGAAGCTGGTAACATCAGCACAGGAACATTTTACAGTGTCGGTAGCGAATGAAGCTGGTAACATCAGCACAGGAACATTTTACAGTGTCGGTAGAAAATGAAGCTGGTAACACCAGCACAAGAACATTTTACAGTGTCGGTAGCGAATGAAGCTGATAACATAAGCACAGGAAAATTTTACAGTGTCGGTAGCGAATGAAGCAGGAACATTTTACAGTTTCAGTAGCGAATGAAGCTGGTAACATCAGCACAGTAACATCAGCACAATGGATAAGACCGCTCGTTCGTAAACATCCGGTGTGCTGATGCCGAGTTAGCGGATGTAACCTCTACACCGGTCATTTGGACTAAAACTTTGATTTCTTGATTGACTTGGTGACGTCAATAACAAGTACCTCAGAAGTCGGAGTGGGTTCGCCTGATGGCGAGGGACATTGGTAATAAAGAAAACTAATCCACGCGCAAAAACCAGTCCAGTGCACTAGAAGTGGTTACGTGTAAAGACTTAAAAAGTCGCTGGAGCTACGGAGTTCGTGCTTTGTGCGACGCTTTGTGCGACGCGTTCCGCGCGGTGGAAAGAGACTGAGCCATATGGGATAAAACCCCGGTGCAATAAAATCAACCTTGTCGACTTTTAAGCCACTTTTTTTTTAAACGACATGTAAAGACTACGCCTAAGGTCAAAGCGAGCGAACGTAAAAAAAAAAAAAACGTTACCACAATTTGATTTAAAATGGACATTTCTCTGCCCTAATTGAAACATTTATGGCCATACTTAGATTAATTGAATGAGCCTTGTCTTAACGCACCCCGGGACTGGAATATGACAATATGGACCTTTTCGGGACCGATTTGCAACTATGAAAGGAAACTATCATTCTTAGTCCCAATGTCACAAATTGGGCACACAGGCCCGTCACACACACACACACACACACACACACACACACACACACACACACACACACACACACACACACACACACACACACACACACAGAGTGAAAGAAATATAGAAAGAGAAAGAGTGACAGAAAGAGTGAAAGAAAGAGAGAGAGAGAGAGAACGCGATATATAGAGATAAAGAAAGAGAGATGTATGTGAGAGAAAGAGAGAGTGAGAGAGAAAGAGAGTGATTGAGAGAGAAAGAGAGAATAAGAGAGAGAGAATGCGAGAGAGAGAAAGAGAGTTAGAGAAAGAGAGTTAGAGAAAGAGAGATAGAATAAGAGAGAGAATGCTAGTGAGAGAGAGAGGGAGGAGAAGAGAGAGAGCGAAGAATAGAGAGAGAGAGAGAGAGAGAGAGAGAGAGAGAGAGAGAGAGAGAGAGAGAGAGAGAGAGAGAGAGAGAGAGACGCTGCTCCAAATATGCCATGACCCGAGACTTCAACCGAATACCGGGACACGTAATGATGAAGATAGGAACAGAATTCTTCCAGGGTCATTTCTTGCCTGCACAGCCGACATATTGAGCACGTTCATGTGGTTATCCGCCTCGCTTATCTGCCCCTAGTTTACAGGAAGAATCTATTAGTTGCCATGCATGGCCGCCATGTTTATTGTGTTTCGTGTTATTATGTTCGGCATAAAATTTGGTGGAACTGCGGTAAAGCTGTGAAAGTTTAAACAATATATAATGACACAAAGTAGTGCAGCTTTACATAACAGAGTTACGACACATACAGAACGTTGCGGCGGTTAGCCTTCATCAGCAAACAAACACATTCACAAACACAACATACAGTCAAGGAGGACTCCTGTGACTACATTAGAAGGTGATGACAGGACGAGAGGAACAAATGCATGGAAAAATGGAAGCAATGAAGAGAAAATGAGAATTGACAAAATGTTAATTGAAAAGAATGTTAGTCGAAGAAAATGTTTAATAGAACAACTGTTTATAGAGAAAAAAAACTGTATACTCACCTCACGTACGGACCTGTGAATGTCTGCGGAAATCTCGGGTGTATTTGTGTAATGGTGCTGGATGTTACGGTACAGTGAGCACATAGAAAGAAGGGGGCGGGGTAGGAGGCGTGTAAAATTGACCACGACCCCATTGTGTTGTTGGTCTGGGTGGACTGGTGTGCAGGAACACGCGTACTTACATAGACACACTTCAACAGACAAATGCTAGTGTATGTGGACATGCAAGAAGAGAGAGAGGGAGGAGAGAGAGAGAGAGAGAGAGAGAGGAGAGAGAGAGAGAGAGAGGAGGAGCGAGAGAGAGAGACAGAGAGAAAGACAGAGAGAGACAGAGAGAGGAAAAAGTGCCTGCGACCTACTACATGGGTATATTGTAACCTACGAAATAGTAAGTATGGTTGCTAGTCATACAACGCGCTTCAGGAGCCCCTCGCCCAGTCCTAGAGTTGTTGGGGTTGTGTAAGATCCAACCACTGGCAATGCACGTGAAGAAGGGTATGCACAGAGAAGCCAGATGTGAGAGGAGAGAGAGAGGGAGAGAGAGAGAGAGAGAGGAGGCGCGAAAGGGGGGAAGAGGGGGAGAGAGGGAGAAAGAGAGGGGGAGAGGGGGGGAGAGAGAGAGGGAGAGAGAGAGAGGGAGAGAGATAGAGAGAAAGGGAGAGAGAGGGGGGGAGAGGAAGAGAGAGAGGGAGAGAGAGGGAGAGGAGAGGGAAAGAAAGAGAGAGAGAGAGAAAGGAGAGAAGAGAGAGAGAGAAGAGAGAGAGAGGAAAAGGCCTGTGATATACCACATGAGGCGTGGGGGCGCGTCGGTCTACGTGTATGACGTTTCCCTCGTACTAAACCCTAGAAATGTCAGTATGGTTGATTATTGCACAGTACACTTCGGGAGCCTCTCGCCCGGTTTTTGAGTTGTTAGGGCTGTGTGGATATAACCACTGGTAATACAAGTAAAGTGGGTGGGCACAGAGAAGCAAGATGAAAGGGAGAGAGAGAGAGAGAAAGGAGAAAGAGGAAAGTGCCTGTGATATACCCATGAGGCATGTGGGGCGCGTCAGTCTACACGTACGACGTTTCCCTCGTACTGTCCCCTAAAACCACGGGTAATACAAGTGAAGTGGGTAGGCCAGAGAACAAGATGTAAGGAAGAGAGAGAGAGAGAGAGAGAGAGAGAGAGAGAGAGAGAGAGAAGAGAGAGAGAAGAAAAGAGAGGAAAACTGCATGCGATATACCGCATGAGGAATGCGGAGTGGGTAGGTCTACAATGCGAGGTTTCACTCCTACTGTTCTCTATGGAATAGCGGCATAAGGTTAATTGCTATACCACGAACGGATCAAATCTTCCAGTGGTTGTGTTTAAAATCAGACCACCGGCAATATAGTTGGAATATGTGGGTACAGAGAAGCCTGATGGAGAGAGAGAGAGAGAGAGAGAGAGAGAGAGAGAGAGAGAGAGAGAGAGAGAGAGAGAGAGGAAATGTGCCTACGACACGACCTGATGTATGCGGGGTCGGTCGGTCTACAAATACGAGGCTTCACTCATACTGTTCCCTATGAATTCGGGGCAGTAAGGTTGATTGTTTAAAACGTATTTGAGGATCAAATCATCCAGTGGTTTTTTAAAAATCAGATCCCTGGCAATATAGTTGGAATATGTAGGCACAGAGAAGAAAGATGGAAGAGAGAGAGAGAGAGAGGAGAGAGAAAAGAGAGAGAGAGAGAGAGAGGAAAAGTCCCTACGACCGCCCCTGATGTATGCGGGTCGGTCGGTCTACAAATACGAGGCTTCACTCATACTGTTCCCTATGAATTCGGGGCAGTAAGGTTGATTGTTATACAACGTATTTGGGGGTCAAATCACTCAGTGGTTTTTTAAAAATCAGACCCCCGGCAATATATTTGGGGACATGTAGGCACAGAGAAGCAAGATGGAAGAGAGGAGAGAGAGAGAGAGAGAGAGAGAGAGAGAGAGAGAGAGGGGAGAGAGAGAGAGAGAGAAATTGGAAAAGTGCCTACGACACCCCCCTGATGTATGCGGGGTCGGTCAGTCTACAAATACGAGGCTTCCCTCATACTGTCCCCTATGGAATAGAGGCAGTAAGGTTGATTGTTATACAACGTATTTGAGGATCAAATCACCCAGTGGTGTGTTGAAATCAGACCACCGGCAATATGGTTGGAATATGTGGCACAGAGAAGTGAGATGGAAGAGAGAGAGAGAGAGAGGGAGAGAGAGAGAGAGAGAGAGAGAGAGAGGAAAAGAGATAGAGATTGGAGAAGTGCCTACGGCACGCCACGGATGTGTATGGGGTCGATCGGTCTACATATACGAGGCTTCACTCATACTGTCCCCTATGAATAGAGCCAGCAAGTTGATTTTTATACAAGTATATGAGGATAAACCCCCCCCCCCCCCCCAGTGGTTGTTTTATTGAGGCTGTGTAACATCCACCCCCAGCAATATAGTTGGAATAGGTAGACAGGAAAAGCAAGAGGGAAAGAGAGAGGAGAGAGAGAGAGAAGAGAGAGAGAAAAGAGAGAGAAGAGGAAGAGAGAGAGAGAGTTTGGAAAAGCCTACGACACGCCACACATGGCATAGGTAGGCACAGAGAAGCACTATTGTTGAGAGAGAATGAGCGAGAGAGAGAGAGAGAGATTGAGAGAGATCGAGAGAGAGATCGAGAGAGAGAGAGATCGGAAGAGAGCCTACGACACGCCACACATGACTATATGTAGGCACAGAGAAGCACGATTGTTGAGAGAGAATGAGAGAGAGATTGAGAGAGACAGAGATTGCAAAAGAGCTTACGACACGCCACACATGGTATAGGTAGGCGCAGAGAAGCACGATCGTTGAGATTGAATGAGAGAGAGATTGCGAGAGAGAAAGAGAGAGAGAGGGGGGGGCAGAGAGAGATTGGAAAAGAGCCTATGACACGCCACACATGGCATAGGTAGGCACAGAGAAGCATGATTGTTGAGAGAGAATGAGAGAGAGAGATAGAGAGAGAGAGAGATTGAGACCGAGAAAGAGAGAAAGAGAGAGTGAAGATTGGAACAGGGCCTACGACCCGTCACACATGGCATAGGTAGGCACACGAGAAAGCACGCTTGTTGAGGGAGAATGAGAGAGAGAGATTGAGATTGAGAGAGAGAGAGAGAGAGAAATTTGAGAGAGAGTTTGGGAAAAAAGTCTACGACACTCCACCCATGGCATAGGTAGGCACAGAGAAGCACGATTTTTGAGGGAGAATGAGAGAGAGATTGAGAGAGAGACAGAGAGAGAGAAAATAGGAAAAGAGCCTACGACACGCCACACAGGGCATAGGGGCACACGCCACACATGCATAGGTAGGGCAGGGAAGCACAATCGTTGAGATTGAATGAGAGAGAGATTGAGAGAGAGAACGAGAGAGAGAGGGGGAGAGAGAGTTTGGGAAAGGGAGCCTACGACACGCCACACATGGCATAGGTAGGCACAGAGGAGCCCGATTGGTAAGAGAGAATAAGAGAGAGAGAGAGAGAGAGAGAAAGTTTGAACCGAGAAAGAGAGAAAGAGAGAGAAAAGTTTGGGAAAAAGGGGCCTACGACCCGTCACACATGGCATAGGTGGGCACAGAGAAGCACGATTGTTGAGAAAAAGTGAGAGAGAGAGAGATTGAGAGAGAGAGAGAGAGAGAGATTGAGAGAGATAGATTGGAAAACAGCCTATGACACTCCACCCATGGCATAGGTAGGCACAGAGAAGCAATTGTTGAGGGAGAATGAGAGAGAGAGAGAGATTGAGAGAGAGACAGAGAAAAGATTGGAAAGACCCCACGACACGCCACACATGGCATGGGGGCAGGGTAGAGGATAAGTTGGAGGCCGGAAAGGGGTGTTTCGGAGGGGTGGAGCAACAGAGTGGGGAGGGGAAATGACTACGATTAGATGAAACTATGTTGGGTGTTGAGGCCGTGTGGTGTTAGGCACCCCATAGTGAAATGAGCCGGTTTTCTGTATTCTTGCGATGTTGCGGACCAGAGGAGCAGGACTGGATGCCAGTGACCTGGACATCGGAAGCACCTTGAGGGTTGGCGCTATTGAAGGGGTGGAGACAGGCTTGCTCTCGTTGGTTTTGATGTCCATCAGATTTTGGGCGGAATCTGTCGGCTAGCATGAGCCCTTCTCCCAATGTACTTCATATCACACCTTTTGCATTTATGGCGTAAATGATGTTGCGACTGGGCAGGAAAATTTTCTGTGATGCGTAAATTGCCTTTGGGGAATCGCACTACTGGAGTGTGGATCCATATGGGCAGGTCTTGCATCGAGATCTCAGGCAAGCCTTATTTCCCTAATTGTGAGGGTGGGGTGGAAATCCCTGTACTCTATTGTGGACGAGTACATCTCTGAGGTTACGGTCACGTCTGTAGGCCACTAGTGGTTTCTCTGAAAATATCGCGCCTGGTAGTAGAGTCAGCTTGAAGGATAGATAGATGTCGAAAGAGGATATTCTTGACTGAGAAATTATGCGGATGTAGGTAAGAGAAAGTACCGGTCGAAGGTTTTTTGGTCTAGGTGCAGAGGTGAGAGCCTCTGCGCGGCTAACGGGTAGAACCGGCGGAAGGCTGATGATAGGACATGATCCGGATAGCCACGAAGCCTGAAGAAGTCCCACATTTCCTGAGCCTTGTGCTGAAAATCCTCATCATTTTGCATAGTCGTCGAAGGCGCAGAAGTTGAGAATAAGGAATAGCGTCTTTGCAGGCGGAGGGTGAGAGGAGGTGTAGAGTAGAAAGGCGTGAGAGTCAGTCGGTTTGTAGTAGACCGTCGTGGTGAGACCATGGGTCCCAATAGAAACGGTAATGTCTAAGAAGTTGACAGAAGTAGAGGAAATATGGAAGTGAGTTTGATAGAAGGATGAAAGGTGGAGAAGAAGTCTATGAATCTTTCGAGATCCGCCCGTGGCATACAGGTGACACCAACACCATCATCGATGTAACGCCTGTATAGGTTCAGGGATTCTACCGTTGTAGAGTTGCCATATCTGGTACTCAAGGTGGCCCATAAAAGGCATGCGTAGCTAGGGCCCATTTTAGTACCCATTGCAACCCCGCTGATCTGATTGAAGTACTGGCCGTTAAACTCAAATGAGTTGAGAGTAAGGACCAGCTCAGCCAGGCGCAGAATAGCGTCCGTGGCAATAGTAGGGTTGGGACGCCTGTCAAGGAAGAACTTTATAGCTGAGAGACCATCATTATGTGGGATAGACGTGTACAATGAGGTCACATCAAGGGTGAAGATGTGATACTGGGTATCAGACGTGAATGTTATAGATTCAAACGTCGCTATCGCATGGTTGGTGTCTTTCAAATATGATGGGAGGTCACCAACCAGCGGTTGGAAAATTCTGTCTAAGAACCCGGATATGTGCTCAGTGGGGCATGCACAGGCTGATACGATCGGTCTGTCCGGATTGTTCAGTTTGTGTGTTTTGGGCAGCATACAAAACATTGATCTGCCCAAGCAGCTGTCATACTTATTTAAAGACTTGGCTGCTGGGGGAAGAAGCCCTTGTTGGATCAGCGCAGAAGTGACCAGTTTGACCTGGTGGTTATTGTCGACTGTGTCATCTGTTGGGCGTGGTTGGTAGAAAGACCCACCACGCCCAACAGATGACACAGTCGACAATAACCACCAGGTCAAACTGGTCACTTCTGCGCTGATCCAACAAGGGCTTCTTCCCCCAGCAGCCAAGTCTTTAAATAAGTATGACAGCTGCTTGGGCAGATCAATGTTTTGTATGCTGCCCAAAACACACAAACCTGAACAATCCGGGCAGACGATCGTATCAGCCTGTGCATGCCCCACTGAGCACATATCCGGGTTCTTAGACAGAATTTTCCAACCGCTGGTTGGTGACCTCCCATCATATTTGAAAGACACCAACCATGCGATAGCGACGTTTGAATCTATAACATTCACGTCTGATACCCAGTATCACATCTTCACCCTTGATGTGACCTCACTGTACACGTCTATCCCACATAATGATGGTCTCTCAGCTATAAAGTTCTTCCTTGACAGGCGTCCCAACCCTACTATTGCCACGGACGCTATTCTGCGCCTGGCTGAGCTGGTCCTTACTCTCAACTCATTTGAGTTTAACGACCAGTACTTCAATCAGATCAGCGGGGTTGCAATGGGTACTAAAATGGGCCCTAGCTACGCATGCCTTTTTATGGGCCACTTGAGTACCAGATATGGCAACTCTACAACCGGTAGAATCCCTGAACTATACAGGCGATACATCGATGATGGTGTTGGTGTCACCTGTATGCCACGGGCGGATCTCGAAAGATTCATAGACTTCTTCTCCAACTTTCACCCTTCTATCAAACTCACTTCCCATATTTCCTCTACTTCTGTCAACCTTCTTAGACATTACCGTTTCTATTGGGACCCATGGTCTCACCACGACGGTCTACTACAAACCGACTGACTCTCACGCCTTTCTACTCTACACCTCCTCTCACCCTCCGGCCTGCAAAGACGCTATTCCTTATTTCTCAACTTCTGCGCCTTCGACGACTATGCCAAAATGATGAGGATTTTCAGCACAAGGCTCAGGAAATGTGGGACTTCTTCAGGCTTCGTGGCTATCTGGATCATGTCCTATCATCAGCCTTTCGCCGGGCTCTACCCGTTAGCCGCGCAGAGGCTCTCACCTCTGCACCTAGACCAAAATACCTTCGACCGGTACTTTCTCTTACCTACCATCCGCATAATTTCTCAGTCAAGAATATCCTCTTTCGACATCTATCTATCCTTCAAGCTGACTCTACTACCAGCGCGATATTTTCAGAGAAACCACTAGTGGCCTACAGACGTGACCGTAACCTCAGAGATGTACTCGTCCACAATAGAGTACAGGGATTTCCACCTCCACCCTCACAATTAGGAACTAGGGCTTGCCTGAGATCTCGATGCAAGACCTGCCCATATGTGATCCACACTCCAGTAGTGCGATTCCCCAAAGGCAATTTACGCATCACAGAAGAATTTTTCTGCATCAGTCGCAACATCATTTACGCCATAATATGCAAAAGGTGTGATATGAAGTACATTGGGTAGACGGGTCTCATGCTAGCCGACAGATTCCGCCAACATCTGATGGACATCAACACCAACGAGAGCAAGCCTGTCTCCACCCACTTCAATAGCGCCAACCATCAAGGTGCTTCCGATGGTCCAGGTCACTGGCATCCAGTCCTGCTCTCTGGTCCGCAACATCGCATGAATACAGAAACCGCTCATATTCACTATGGGGTGCCTAACACCACACGGCCTCAACACCCAACATAGTTTCATCTAATCGTAGTCATTTCCCCTCCCCACTCTGTTGCTTCCACACCTCCGGATATCACCCTTGTCCGGCCTCCAACTTATCCTCTACCCTGTCCCCTATGCCATGTTGTGGCGTGTCGTAGGCTCTTTTCCAATCTCTCTCTCTCTTTCTCTCTCTCAATCTCTCTCTCTCTCATTCTCCCTCAACAATCGTGCTTCTCTGTGCCTACCTATGCCATGGGTGGAGTGTCATAGGCTGTTTTCCAATCTATCTCTCTCAATCTCTCTCTCTCAATCTCTCTCTCTCTCACTTTCTCTCAACAATCGTGCTTCTCTGTGCCTACCCATGCCATGTGTGACGGGTCGTAGGCCCTTTTCCAATCTTCTCTCTCTTTTTCTCTCTTTCTCGGTCTCAATCTTTCTCTCTCTCTCATTCTCTCTCACCAATCGGGCTCCTCTGTGCCTACCTATGCCATGTGTGGCGTGTCGTAGGCTCCCTTCCAATCTCTCTCCCCCTCTCTCTCTCGTTCTCTCTCTCAATCTCTCATTCAATCTCAACGATTGTGCTTCCCTGCGCCTACCTATGCCATATGTGGCGTGTCGCCCCTATGCCATGTGTGGCGTGTCGTAGGCTGTTTTCCTATCTTTCTCTCTGTCTCTCTCTCAATCTCTCTCTCTCTCATTCTCCCTCAACAATCGTGCTTCTCTGTGCCTACTTATGCCATGGGTGGAGTGTCGTAGACTTTTTTCCAATCTCTCTCTCAATCTCTCTCTCTCTCTCAATCTCTCTCTCTCATTCTCCCTCAACAATCGTGCTTCTCTGTGCCTACCTATGCCATGTGTGACGGGTCGTAGGCCCTGTTCCAATCTTCACTCTCTCTTTCTCTCTTTCTCGGTCTCAATCTCTCTCTCTCTCTCTCTATCTCTCTCTCTCTCTCATTCTCTCTCAACAATCGTGCTTCTCTGTGCCTACCTATGCCACGTGTGGCGTGTCATAGGCTCTTTTCCAATCTCTCTCTGCCCCCTCTCTCTCTCTTTCTCTCTCGCAATCTCTCTCTCATTCAATCTCAACGATCGTGCTTCTCTGCGCCTACCTATGCCATGTGTGGCGTGTCGTAAGCTCTTTTGCAATCTCTGTCTCTCTCAATCTCTCTCTCTCTCTTTCTCATTCTCTCTCAACAATCGTGCTTCTCTGTGCCTACATATAGTCATGTGTGGCGTGTCGTAGGCTCTCTTCCGATCTCTCTCTCTCTCGATCTCTCTCTCTCTCAATCTCTCTCAATCTCTCTCTCTCTAGCTCATTCTCTCTCAACAATAGTGCTTCTCTGTGCCTACCTATGCCATGTGTGGCGTGTCGTAGGCTCTTTTCCAAACTCTCTCTCTCTCTCTCTCTCTCTCTCTCTCTCTCTCTCTCTCTCTTTCTCTCTCTCTCTCTCTCTCTTCCATCTTGCTTCTCGGTGTCTACCTATTCCAACTATATTGCTGGTGGTCTGATGTTACACAGCCTCAATAACACAACCACTGGGGGGGGGGGGGTTGATCCTCATATACGTTGTATAAAAATCAACCTTGCTGGCTCTATTTCATAGGGTACAGTATGAGTGAAGCCTCGTATATGTAGACCGATCGACCCCATACACATCCGGTGGCGTGCCGTAGGCACTTCTCCAATCTCTATCTCTTTTCCTCTCTCTCTCTCTCTCTCTCTCTCTCTCTCTCTCTCTCTCTCTTCCATCTCACTTCTCTGTGCCCACATATTGCAACCATATTGCCGGTGGTCTGATTTCAACACAACTACTGGGTGATTTGATCCTCACATACGTTGTATAACAATCAACCTTACTGCCCCGAATTCATAGGGAACAGTATGAGTGAAGCCTCGTATTTGTAGACCGACCGACCCCGCATACATCAGGGGCGAGTCGTAGGCACTTTTTCCTCTCTCTCTCTCTCTCTCTCTCTCTCTCTCTCTCTCTCTCTCTCTCTCTCTCTCTCTTCCATCTTTCTTCTCTGTGCCTACATATTCCAACTATATTGCCAGGGATCTGATTTTAAAACTACCACTGGATGATTTGATCCTCAAATACGTTGTATAACAATCAACCTTACTGCCCCGAATTCATAGGGAACAGTATGAGTGAAGCCTCGTAATTTGTAGACCGACCGACCCCGCATACATCAGGGGCGTGTCGTAGGCACTTTTCCTCTCTCTCTCTCTCTCTCTCTCTCTCTCTCTCTCTCTCTCTCTCTCCATCAGGCTTCTCTGTACCCACATATTCCAACTATATTGCCGGTGTCTGATTTTAACACAACCACTGGAAGATTTGATCCTCAAATTCGTGGTATAGCAATTAACCTTACTGCCTCTATTCCATAGAGAACAGTAGGAGTGAAGCCTCGCATTTGTAGACCTACCCACTCCGCATTCCTCATGCGGTATATCGCATGCAGTTTTCCTCTCTCTCTCTCTCTCTCTCTCTCTCTCCTCTCCTCTCTCTCTCCTCTCTCTCTCTCTCTCCTTACATCTTGCTTCTCTGTGCCTACCTACTTCACTTGTATTACCAGTGGTTGTATCTCACACAGCCCCATCAACTCGTACACTGGACGAGTGGCTCCTGAAGTGTGCTTTGTAACAATCAACCATACTGACTATTTCATAGGGGACATTACGAGGGAAACGTCGTACGTGTAGACTGACGCGCCCCACATGCCTCATGTGGTATATCACAGGCACTTCTCCTCTCTCTCTCTCTCTCTCTCCTTACATCTTGCTTCTCTGTGCCCACCCACTTCACTTGTATTACCAGTGGTTATATCTCACACAGCCCTAACAACTCAAACACTGGGCGAGAGGCTCCTGAAGTGTACTGTGCAATAATCAACCATACTGACTATTTCATAGGGTTCAGTACGAGGGAAACGTCGTACACGTAGACCGACGCGCCCCAACGCCTCATGTGGTATATCACAGGCACTTTTCCTCTCTCTCTCTCTCTCTCTCTCTCTCTCTCTCTCTTTCTCTCTCTCTCTCTCTCTCTCTTTCTCTCTCTCTCTCCCTCTCTCTCTTTCACCCTCTCGCTCTCTCCCTCTCTCTCTCGCTCTCACCTCTCTCGCTCTCTCTCCTCTCTCACTCCCTCTCTCTCGCTCTCTCTCTCCCTCTCTCACTCCCTCTCGCGCTCTCTCTCCCTCCCTTGATCTCTCTCTTGCTCTCCCCCTCTCTCGCTCTCACCCTCCCTCACTCTCTCTCCCTCTCTCTCTCCCTCTCTCTCCCCCCTCTCTCCCTCCCTCTCTCTCTCCCTCTCTCTCTTCCTCTCCCCCTCTCTCTCTCCCTTTCTCTCTATCTCTCTCCCTCTATCTCTCTCCCTCTCTCTCTCCCCCCCTCTCTCTCTCCCTCCCTCTCCCCCCTCTCTTCTCCCTCTCTCTCCCCCTCTTTCCCCCCTTTCGCGCTCTCTCACTCACTCTCTCTCTCTCTCCCTCTCTCTCTCCACTCACATCTGGCTTCTCTGTGCATACCTTCTTCACGTGCATTGCCAGTGGTTGGATCTTACACAACCCCAACAACTCTAGGACTGGGCGAGGGGCTCCTGAAGCGCGTTGTATGACTAGCAACCATACTTACTATTTCGTAGGTTACAATATACCCCATGTAGTAGGTCGCAGGCACTTTTCCTCTCTCTCTCTCTCTCTCTGTCTCTCTCTGTCTGTCTCTCTCTCTCGCTCTCCTCTCTCTCTCTCATCTCTCTCTCTCTCTCTCCTCTCTCTCTCTCTCTCTCCCTCTCTCTCTTCTTGCATGTCCACATACACTAGCATTTTGTCTGTTGAAGTGTGTCTATGTAAGTACGCGTGTTCCTGCACACCAGTCCACCCAGACCAACAACACAATGGGGTCCGTGGTCAATTTTACACGCCTCCTACCCCGCCCCCTTCTTTCTATGTGCTCACTGTACCGTAACATCCAGCACCATTATACAAATACACCCGAGATTTCCGCAGACATTCACAGGTCCGTACGTGAGGTGAGTATACAGTTTTTTTCTCTATAAACAGTTGTTCTATTAAACATTTTCTTCGACTAACATTCTTTTCAATTAACATTTTGTCAATTGTCATTTTCTCTTCATTGCTTCCATTTTTCCATGCATTTGTTCCTCTCGTCCTGTCATCACCTTCTAATGTAGTCACAGGAGTTCTCCTTGACTGTATGTTGTGTTTGTGAATGTGTTTGTTTGCTGATGAAGGCTAACCGCCGCAACGTTCTGTATGTGTCGTAACTCTGTTATGTAAAGCTGCACTACTTTGTGTCATTATATATTATTATGTTCGGCAGACATTGCGCTATTTCAATTCTGGTTTAGAGAGAGGAGTGGCTTTGAGACCGGTGCCCGCCTCTGGCTCATGTAGAATGAATAAGAATCACATAAATGACGGACAATGAGTAATGAAATGGTCAAGATATTGGAGGCAGTGGAGTTGTGCTTTTCTGCCGACATATCTCGGACAGAAGAAAATACGACGACGAGCTATTGATAGTTGGTGGTCTTACAAGAACACTCGTCAAAATCATAATGAAAAGACAATTAAAATATGTATCAGTCATGTCAAAACAATAAATGAACACGAGAAATTAGCCTTCGGTGAGGAAATGTTGGACGAGAGAGACAGAGGAAGGTAGAGTAAGAAGTATCTGGGAAGCTTAACGGGCAATACAATAAAGAACAATGTAAAATGTGTTAACATTATCCCATTAGCCGGCTCCGTGGGAAAGACGATACGTAATTCGTTCGTAATCTCGCATACTTCTTTCGAAACACAGCTGGGGGAATGTGGGCAGCGGACCGCCTTGCGTTGGTTTATTTTATAAAATGGCATATGTCGGTCGTTCAGGAAGCAATGGCAAACTATTGAACGTAAACTTGCCCAGAGATCATAGGCAGCCAAAAAAGGCTGGGATTGACTACGACGTCCCGCAAAGGATATGCAACTAGCTTTTTTAATCCAACTATCAGGCGACAGAGAAGATAAGAAAGTCAAGATTACCAGTACATGTTACAGTCAGGGTACCTAAAGCTGCAGCAGCAGCATCAGCAGCAGCAGCCGCAGCAGCAGCAGCAGCAGCAGCAGCAGCAGCAGCCGCAGTAGTAGCCGCAGCAGCCGCAGCAGAAGAAGAAGAAGAAGAAGAAGAAGAAGAAGAAGAAGAAGAAGAAGAAGAAGAAGAAGAAGAAGAAGAAGAAGAAGAAGAAGAAGAAGGAACCTGACAAGAAGAAGAAGAAGAAGAGGAAGAAGAAACCTGGTATTATTATACTCTGTTTTCTCCCACACCTTTGCTCATGGGGTAGCTGGCTAACGCCTGGACTTTTCGTATAAGGGCGATGTACTAAAGGGATGCCTGCGGCTATTTAAAATTCCTATTCAATATTTGATCCATTCGTAACTTGTAGAATTCCAATACCAGACCTTAAGTGTGCAGATGACACGGTCCTCCTCTCAAATAGCTCTGAACGAGGGAGTCTCAGTGGCGAAGTGGTTACGCCGCCTACCTCGAGCTTCGAAGGTTGTAGGTTCGATTCCGGCTCACGTAGTTAAGTTCACAAGTGCAATTTCCTCGGAGACTCCCGAGGCTCGTCACTGGAGCTGTAGAGTTCGTGGTTTGTGCGACTCTTTTCAGGACGCGCTGTGCTGCGGAAAGCGACGGAGCCATATGGGATAAAACCCGGTGCAATGTAATTGATACTCTTGTCTTTTTAAAATCTGTTTATAGCTCTGAATGTTTGAAAGAGTTGATCCTGTATGTCAAGAGACACAGCTAAAATCACAATCTCTGCCTGAACTTACACAAAACAAAACAACAACAATTATACGTTTGGCGCTAGTTCTCATTTCTGTTGACTTCCATATGTTTCCTGTTGCACAACCGGTTCATTCAATCCACTGATAGTCACCAAACGCGTTGATCGTTTAAGACGTTTCAGTCACAACAAGGATAGGGACGCAGAGGTGTTTCCAAGGCACCAGGGCCGGGTTATATACTGGCCAAGACCTATTGACGCGTCCTCGTCGAGCGTCCTGGGCAACAGGTCCCTTTGGGGTCCTGGCTAAAGTCAATAGGATCGCCGATTCCTCCGAAGTCAGAGAGTGTCTGCCTGTACGGCGAGGAACCACCAGTCTGCACACCAATAAGCCAGACATTGGGCAACGG
>JACEFZ010019646.1:0-7500 GCA_014155875.1 Cepaea nemoralis
CACGGAGCCCAGGAGCGATATACTTTTTATATAAGGATTTTACTAGGTCAATCCAGCACCACACTCCAGAAAAACGACTCAGTTACCACGTAACCCACTACTCATAGGATGCAGATGAGAAAGTTCTCAATGCACTGCATACTGAAAGAATGAGACCAGTCCTTTCCTTGTGGTGTTGTCAAAGTCTCTGAGGTTTCCATTCGCTGCTGTTACTTCTGCTTCTCTTTTGCTAGGTCATTTAAGTTTTGCCTTTTATCTTCACTTATTCGCATTCTAACACCATTTGTAGCATTAATGTATTTTTTAATGCCCTGAATTTAGTAGATTTGGATTTACTCTTTCTTAAATCTTTTTTTTTTTTTTCCAAATTTCTGACAGGTTTTGTAAGGGGTTTCGAGTTCCTTTTTCCAAGGACTTCTATACATGATTCGTTCCTAATGCCGTTAACTTACTGCCTGTTTTCCGTACTCACCTCATCTACCAACTTTTGCAGGACATGGTACTTATTATATTATATGGTATTTTTTAAAATTATTTTATTATAGACTGTGGCCATGCATTGTTCCTTGGCTTCTTGGTTTCTGAGATATCCTACATTGTGAAGATGTCCTTATTTATGAGATGTTATGAATATCTTGATATCTTTCTTCAACTTAATTGGTTTCATGGATGGCAGAATTTGGAGGTTCAACAACCGATAAATGAACACGTTGATAGAGACCAGGCAACGGCGTACACCTGCAAATATGTGCATCGGAGAGAGAAGTCTGATTGGGAATTCTCAGCTGGAGTCAGGGGGAAGGTCGTTGTTGAGGAAAATGGACCCTGTAGGGTCTACAACTTCAAATACGAAGATTGACACGGCTGCGATCTTTGAGGTTAGGTGACCAGCGGGTACTCGAGTCACAAGAGCAAGCATAGTGTCTGATCCACAGTCTACATTGCTTAAAGCTTATCAGTGTATGGCGATCTGAATCTACTGCACCTGCACCTCTAAAAACGTTTGCGTGTTGTGGAGATGGTATAATGTTTTGTCAATACAAATATAATTCATTTGATTTTTTGGATTTTGGTCTGGTGATACCCATTTTTTCTGTACACTTGTATGTGTAAAAACGCTGCTTCCTATGACATATTGATTCACTGCGCAAAATTGGTGGATAATTCTCTATTTTCTTTCATTACCCCAAGTCAGTCTTTTTCTGTGATCTCTGTATAACCTGTATTATCCGGTCAAATCTTGACATTCATGTAGCACATTAAAATGTTGGTATTGTAATGCCTTTTATTACATTACTTCCTTTAAGTTTCATGTAAAACTACTCCTTAACGAATTCAATCTTATCATATTTTGGTAGATCACTTTCGTGCTTACATTATTTTTTTTTCTGTATCTAATCACTGCTGTTATGTTAAATCTTACTGCTTTAATCTTTAATAGTCATGTCCCTGCCTATTTAGATAGCACTAGGACCACTTCTTCACTGTGACAGGCATTTTCCTATGTAAGGCCTGATGACAACACTGATTCTCTCGTGCTTTGAAACGGTCTACCTGCTCCCCCTCTGTCTTGTTTCGAATAAAGTTAAACTACTAATTTTATAATATTTCATTTCGTTTCCACCTGTGCATGTCGTCCCAAATGCGCACACAGTTCTAACATTCCAAGTGTCAACTTCGGAGATCTTCCCTAGGGGAAAGGAGATAAGTCGGCAATCCAGACTCCTTACGACCTTCTCCGCGTCGCATCATATTTCTTCTAGGAGAAGAGGTTCTTTTCGTGTTGGTTGGCTGGGGATTTTTCTGTCCACTTCTTTAGGCTTGTTCATTGTTAGTTGGATTTTGTAGCTAAAGTGTTTTTACGGGATTAAGTAGCCAGTGGAGATCAGCGTGGCCGAATGGATAAGAGCACTAGTTCTTAAATACCGGGTGTGCTAATGTCGAGTTCAACCCCTACATCAATCAGCTGGACTAAAATGGTATCTTATCGTCCTAGACTTGGGGACGTAAATTACAAGTACCTCAGAAATCGGAGAGGGTTCGCCTGATTCCGAGGAACATTGGTTATATGGAAAGCTAATCTCACACGTAAATATCAGCCCAATGCACTAGAAGTAGTAATATATGTGCTGGCTACGCTTGAGTTCAAAGAGAGCGGCAAAAACATTTTTTAAGTAGCCAGTTCAACGCTAACCCTCATTAGTCGCCTTCTACGACATACATGGTAGGTTGCATTGTCACTATTCTTGTTTCCCATATGGGCCTGGTAACAAACGAACCAGGGTGTGTTCTAATATTTTTTTTTGCGGATTCTATACAGCTGTTTAACTTTACTCTTCTCCCCCCAAGACCATTAAACCGTTGACACTCGGGGTTTTCTTTCAGACTTCTACATTGTCCAATCCTTTATTGGTTTGCAGACATATGATCGCTTTCAGTTAGTTAATGAGCGTTGACTTCGGGTTATTTTGCTATGACTGGCATTTCTTGATTCTGAATTCTATTTCCTGGAGAATATTTCTTCCGCCATTTTCCGATGTGTCGCTACTGGCCACAAGCGTCCATGATGGCCATCCTACATATGTAAAACAACTAGGGGTAAGGAGATCTTTTCACGCCGTGAGGGTCATTGGATGTATTGAGCTAGACGTATATTCTATATACTGGATGGCTGCTCAGTTGTGAAACAATCTTCCACAAGAAATCAAAGACACCACCAATTATTATACATACAGTCGCTACTTGTTTGAACACTATATCAGTACAGATTACATGCCCCTCTAAAAACAAAAACGAAAATAATGGACAATTATCTCAAACGACAACTAGCTAATAAGCATTCCCTACTGTATGGTACGTTACACATTTTCCATGCGTTTTAATGCATATTGTTCTTTTGTAGACTAAGATTAGCTTCACGAGTGATGTTGAATGAAATAACGTATGAGAGGAAATAGAGGAGAAGGGCAGAATGTGCCCAATTCTTAACCCTTTGAAACTAAAGTTTGTTCGTTCGTTTCTTCGTTCGTTCGTTCGTTCGTTCTTTCGTTCGTTCTAGACAAATCACTTCCGTGTGTGATTTGGTCGGTTGTACATTGTGTGCCTTTACTTCCCATGAAATGTCGTGGTAGTCGTTTTAGGTTTCATCGACCTGAGAGGCTAGGTCAATGAATAAAATTTTAGGTTTCGTCGACCAGACAAGCTAGGTCAATGAATAAAATTTTAGGTTTCGTCGACCTGAGAGGCAAGGTCAATGAATAAAATACTATTGGTTAATCGGATTAAGGTAGATAACAACTGTTCCGACAGGCACTCATGGTCGCCAGTGCTCTACCGTGACTCCCATCTGTTTATGTATGTACAGATGTGTGTGTGAGTGTGCGTGCGTTCGCGCGCGCGTGTGTGTGTGTGTGTGTGTGTGTGTGTGTGTGTGTGTGTGTGTGTGTGTGTTATTGTCGACAGATCATCCTCATTTCACATCATACCATTCAGTCCATAAGTACTCGGATCCCCTCCTCAGTAAATCCCGCAGCGTGTAGCAGCTAACGACACCACTTCTATGTTGGTTTATTAATCTTCTTTGTCTTCCTGCGTAGTGTTCTTGTTTGGCCACACCTCTTTTAATTTTCTGTTTTCGCATCCTCACCACGGTTGTAGATTCACAGTCATCACTTGGTTCTTGTGAACAATTTACCTCTCGTAAAGCATTCAGAATGTCAGCCTGGTCCATGGCGCGTCCACCTTCCACAGTAGCTTTACCTGCGAGCTTATCAGCCCGCTCATTTCCTTGATCATGAACATCCGCATGCCCTGGCAGAAAATAAAACTAATCTTTTCCAACCGAGACCGCTCCAGAGACAGCAACTACTCTCTTCGGACCCACCCCATCTCTATCTTCTTGAGCATGCTCATTGAGTCGCTAAGGAAACATGTCCTAGTGAATGTCTGTGTCTCGAACCATGTTATTGCTTTACCTACTGTCATGAATTCCATAGTCAGGCTACTTGTGTTCAAAGAAAAAGCACCAGAATCCTCCTTCACAATTCTCCCTCCAGCTTGGGCCGTAAAGGCCCATGAACTTCTCACTCGTCGAACGACCGACCCATCTGTGTAAATGATAGCATCACCATCTAACGAATTCTTGAAGATCAACGCTTGTACTTCCGCCTCCACAGCAGCCGAATTTTCTTGCCTGCATTTTCTGTCTAGTTGGATGCAAACTGAAAAGGACGTAGATAAATCGGTTGGCAGTTGTAACCACTCCTTGCCAGGTTCTAAGGCCTCAGGTGAACACACCTGTTAAAGTATGTCTTTGGCTTGACCCATCCACGACCTTCCTCTTTTTAACCTGCTGTCTTTTCTCTTTTTAACCTTCTGCCCTTTACCTTCTTAATTTCACTGTGCAGAGGACGTTTGCATTGACTCTGAGGTAGACACATGCTCTGCAAATTTGTATTCTGTCTCCAATAGTTGGAAAATCAAGAAGATAGCGCATAGTCCTGCATGCTGTATCTCTTGTACAACCAAGAATAATACGCATAGCTTCGTTCTGTATCCTTTCCATCCTTTCCATCTGCTTACGGCTGAGAGACAGGATCGCCATCGCATACTCAAAAACAGACATGACCAGCCCCTCGTATAGAAGACATAGATGGCGCTGGTCACAGTTTGCTGTCGCTATCACCCGCATCGCAGCCAAACGTCGCTTGGCCTTTGTTATCACCTGGTCTATGTGCTCATTATACGCAAGGCTTCGATCAAAACGTATCCTCGGGTAATTCATTGCCTGTGTTCTTTCCACAGTCTCTGAAGACGGATTAACAGTTGGTGTTGGAGTGTTGACAATATGGTTATTCAAAGAGAACCATGTCACTGCTGCCTTCGTTGGTGTCATGGAATTACTGGAGACGCCGACCAGAATGATGGATTGCCAGAGACAGCCGTCTCTAGGCGCTGCAACCCTTTGTTGTTGGGAAAGGTTTTCCCCAGATCAAACGCCGACCAGAATTCTTTGAGTGCAGGGAAAGGTTTCCCTGATCAAAAAGGGACCAGGCGGTATATTGTTACCCGACCTGAGACTGAGAGAAAAAGAGCTTCTCGGCACCCGGTTTCTGGCCAAGTGAGTGACGTATTCAGACACAGTTCTCAGCAGTCGGGATAAAATGTTTGCAATCAGTGCGCCAGATGGATTCAAACGAAATGGAGTGTTAAGCTATTCCCGTTCCAATTAGGAAAAGAAACTACATTTGTCCTTAGTGCGAATTTGTGGTTTCAATTCGGGACAGGAATAGATGACATAAGGTATGAAAAAGACAGAGTTTATGTATAGGTAATTAAAGGCAGGTACTTGACTATGCACAATTGGGAGATACTTGGAATTGAGCGTAGTGATGGGGCGTTGTGTGAACCTATTCTAAGAGCGTCGGCAGCTGCAGGCTGATGCGTTGCTTAAACTAGGTTGAGTTGTATATCGTTTAACTCAGCAGGTTAAGATCAATGTTGTGGGATTATATTCAGTGAGATTGAAGGTGGTTGAGGGAATAAAGGAAATGTCAATGATAGGATCTTCCGGTAGGGTGTCTACTGGGGTTTCTTCGCTTTCCTTTAGTCTTTCCTTTTCTTACCACGTCTCACGCCAATGTGATGAACTCATCTGCCTTATGCCAGAGTTTAGTTCTATGTTGATCAGGATATAAATATCTGAGTGCGGC
This sequence comes from Cepaea nemoralis, assembly GCA_014155875.1. Taxonomy (NCBI): domain Eukaryota; kingdom Metazoa; phylum Mollusca; class Gastropoda; order Stylommatophora; family Helicidae; genus Cepaea; species Cepaea nemoralis. The sequence continues at coordinate 5,712 of JACEFZ010019646.1, forward strand.
CTTCGGCCTACACTCACATATAGTAGGTCCGAATCGGGTTTCTCTCAACGAGTGTTCTCTCTTCGACAGGTTCTACTGTATCTGAGAACTTACGGACAACTCAGAGAGGTGGACAATGGCAGTAACACCGAGTGCAGTTCTGCTAAATGGCCTCTGCAATGGGACACTGTTCCACAAATCATGGTCTCGTCTGAGACACGAGTGTTGATCATAAAAAGGGCGAGTTTGTCAGTGGTTGAGTGCCCAAAACAGTTGATTTTAATTAACTGTAAACGCCTCCATTGACAATGACAGTAGTAGGTAGAGAAGTTGAATAGTGAAGAGAATCATTCAGTAACATTGTCCAACAAGACAGAAAGTTTTTGAGATCGTGTGAGATACATGAAAGTGTTCCTAGGTCACAGGATTTCTATAAACGTATCAGATACATCGTGTGTTCTGAATTCATGGACATTTGTCTACCATATTCAACATTAGTAACCAGGCACCCAGACTATCCACGACCAATTAGAAGAAGTCGGCCCCTGGCCGGAGAGACGCTTCATTTGGTGAACTTGTGTTGTAGTATGGCCGGACACTATGATGAAAGATCCTGAACTGACTGGTCTCATCTCACATACACAATAGACTATACTACAGATGTTCTATATGCATACATTGCACACACGTGACACTTTTCTTTATTAAATTATTTATCATTTGTTAGAAGCCAGAGTTATGTGGTATGTTTTGGAGGAATATGAAGAGGGGTATTGTCCCGTTGTAAGAAGTGAGAGAGATAGTGATCCAGAGACTGAAGGGGTTGTGTAGACAGAGGTCCATTAGATTCCAAGGCTGATGATATAGAATTAAAAGAGTGTGCTTGTTGATTCCTCTCACCCCAGGGACAACAGGTGGCAGTTGGGTTGACCATTGCCCCAGATTCTACACACCAAGTGCCTATGCGATTGAGGTTGATTTGTAGTTCCACAGCAACCCGATCTCTATCCTTACTCTGAAGATACACTAACACATCGTCGGCATATTACAATGTCCTCCCCGGTCCAGTGATCTGCTCGCTGGTAATTCTCAGAGTGTAGACCCTGAAAAGCACCGGAGTAATGGTGATCACTGTGGCAGGCCCGGCTATATTGTTGTTGGTTATGAAGTCCAATTGCCACATCTAAAAACTACTTTCTGTTGGAAGAGGGCTGCAGTGATCCAACTATGGAGGAATGGACTTATTTTGGGTTCAAGCAGCTGAAACATTTAACAAATTCAACGATACTCTATTGTACGCATCCTCAAGATCAATCACGGCAGCACATGTTTGAATTGTCGCATTTGCGTCTGAGGTTCTGGCACCGGCCCGTCAACCTTGTCTGTTACGTCGTGGACTTAAAAGGACGCGCCTTAAAAGTCGAAAAGGTTTGTTTACCTTATGTGCGGTGCACACTCGCTCGTCCGCAGTTTTGAATAATCCAGAAAACAACACAGTAACCCAACACGCTACAGAAAACACTCAAGGGCTGATTCGCTCAGATGCACGAACTCCGTAGCACCGGCGAAAATCTTGAAAAGAAACTTCTAGTTTACATCCTAGCACAGAAATCACACGCACGAGATGCAATTATCCACCTCCTACGTGAAAAATGGAGCGGTTTTGACATCACACAACCGTCCGCCGCCATCTTGATCGGAACTCGTGTGTGTGTGTGTGTGTGTGTGTGTGTGTGTGTGTGTGTGTGTGTGTGTGTGTGTGTGTGTGTGTGTGTGTGTGTGTGTGTGTGTGTGTGTGTGTGTGTGATAT
>JACEFZ010019646.1:12500-23558 GCA_014155875.1 Cepaea nemoralis
GATTGGAAGAGATAGGACAAGTGGCTGGGCGCCTTATAGCTGGAATCGGTACAAATGTCTATAAAATGATTGTAAAGGATAACTGCAGGTGTCTGTAAGATAATTAGAAGGAATATATGCAAATGTCTGCAAAATTATTAGAAGGAATATGTACAAGTGTCTGTAAATCTATTAGAAGGAATGTGTGCAAATGTCCGTAAAATTATTGGAAGGGATAGGTACAGCCGTGTATACGATGACTGCAGGACTGGTGCAGATCTGTGCACAGTTCAATGAAAAAGTGTAAATTCAATGATCGTGTATGCCACATGTCTGAATGATTGGTGTATATGTGTGCAAGATGAATGAAAGTGTGATGCTGGTATAATCCACGAGTTTGAAAGATTGGTGGAGTTGGGCGCAAGATGACCTAATAAGTCATTCAGATGTGTTCACGTTGGCTAATAGATCTATGCAGGCGTACAAGGTGACTGTAAGAGGCACTATGACTGTAAATGATAATTGCTGCAGTGTGCAGTATGACTGAGAAATCTCTACATATAAATACATAGAACTAAACTTGTAACCGCCCCACTCAGACAAGTACTTAAGTAGTTACCGTGTCAATGGAATTTTTATTCTGAGACTATAATCATTTAGAGTTATCATGTATACGACTATTAAAATTAGTTATAGCCACAAAGATGAAAGAATATCGTAAGCTGATCGTAATAATGTAAATCAAGCAGCACTGAAAGGAAGTGTGTAAACCGAGCACGTATCTTAATGTCGTTCTCGCCATGAGCACTTCAGATATACACGTGGGAACATCGCTTAAATTTATTGGTAAACTGAAATTACTCCGCCCTTGTGACAGCCATTTTGCGTCAGCACAAATTGTGTACGTGATTTATGCAACGTCATCCGTAACGGACTTTGTAAAGTTTTCTCAGTTGTTGTCTTCATTAAGTTTTTCTTTTCTTTTTTCCGGGGATATTAAACAGGTATGTCGGCGTCTGCGATTTAGGGGATAATGAAACGCAGTTTCAAGATTCCCCGACATACTGAGTCGAGAAATCAAAATCATTCCCCAGAGAGTTGAAAGCAGGTCGTTTGCGTTGATTTCGATGATATGAGGCGTCTGTTGTTAAAAAAGCAATGGCAAAACTACAGAACGTAAAATTGTCTAGCAAGTCACAAACAGCCAATACATTCCGAGGTTGACTGCAACGTACTGTAAAAGACTTAAAGTAAGTTTAACTACACAGGTTTGGTATTTCTGTGAATTATTTATAACCCAACAGGAGCCGTGTCAGCTCAGTGGCTAGCCCGCTTGCCTGCCTGCCCGGTAATCACTTGTTACAATCATCATCAAGTGCCTTGCCGGCTGCCGTGGGCGATCATGCCTCTCCACAAATTACGATCTCCGATGTCATGGATCAATTCGTGTGCTGACTCCCTTCCGCGCTATTACACAAGACTGTCAAAAATCTTCTCACGCTTTCTTCCCCTATTTCACTTTTCGCAAATCTTTCCGGTTGTCACAACATGTTCCAGTTTTTGTCTTCTCATAAATGGCCACACACAAAAAACAATGACTGCCTCTTTCTGATGTTTGTGATAAGTTGTCTTTGCGACTCAGCTTCCCTTAAAATGTCTTGATAGCTCCATTTGCTTGTCCAGTTAATTTCCAACATTCTTCTATAAAACCACATCTCCAAGGCTTCCGAGGATTTGTTCGCCTGTTTACTAACTGTCCAAGATTCACTGTTGTATGTTAAGACTGATTCTATGTAACACACACGAACCTTTTTTCTAACTTTCAAAGACAGTGACTTATTGCACAAAAGATACTTCATTTCATAGAATGCAGTTTTTGCCTGTCCTTTTCTATTCTTTATCTCAGTGATGCATCTTTCAGCTGATGTTACCCGTGTGCCTAGTTATTTGAATTTACGCACTTGCCCAAAAATAACGTCCTGTACTTTAATTTCACATTTAGGCACAATCTGTTTCTTTGATACCACCATGACTTCTGTCTTTCTATTACAGGAGGAATTTTACAATTGGCTAACGCTCCCAGATTGACCCAGTCTAAAATAAGTGCCGAAAAATGACTTGGGAAGGTAAAGCTACCGCTGTGATATTGACAACATCACATACTGAGTGCCGATTGGTCGATACAAATATGGGGCTAGTACCCACAAACCCCGGGAGTTTCACGGCATGCGAATGGGTTCTTTGCTTGACCTTCTTATTTTACTGATATACACGAAATACACGTTTGATATTTCTATCGTAAAACCACATTTCGGTGTTATTTTTTTTTCTTTTTTCTTTTTTTTTTTAAAACCGCTGACTCCATTTTCTTGACATTCAAGAAACGCTTCTTTTTATGTCTACTCTATAAGTACAATGTCCAACAGCTGTTGCAGATCTTTTGCGTTTTGTCTGTCAATAATGTGTCATCTGTTTATACTTCAACAATATTGCTGCTACTACAACTTCAATTATTATTATTACTTTTATCATAATCGACATCGTCGTTAATATTATTGTTGTTATTATTATTGATTTAGGGCTGAATCATGTCCTACAACTGGGCGCTTCCGCCGGGTGGGTGGTGGTGAAGTAGTGTCCACATATAGAGAGGTTTGTCGAGAATATGTTTAATAAGCGACTGTGGACTAACATTGGACCTTTATCATAAGCCAGATGTCCTGCCTCTGTCGTTGCCATCTGTAAGTTATTTATGACATCATGAATCCATCTACGTTGTGGTTCTCTTCTTCTTTGCTTTCATGGTAACCTCCCTGTATAAACATTTTTTTCAAGCCATTCCCATCTCTTCACATGCCCGAAACATTTCAATTTTCCCAATTTAATCTATCTTAATAAAGAATATTTTGTAATAATAAGCTCTTGGGAGATAGATCTGATTCTTCTATTTTTCGCCCAAAGAATTGTTAATACTCTTCTGAGACGCTTATATTCAAAGGAGCTTATGTGCTTTTCGTTCGGCTCTCGTCGTTCGCTACAGGATGGAAAGACTGACCACCTATTCCTCTGTGCACTAAAGTATAAAAATATGATGGCCCTAAAACTTCACATATCAACAGCAAGTTCCAACTGATGATGTTCGATATGTGCATTTCAGCTGATTTGTGAAATGCCCAAGCTTCACACTCGGATGTTTCCGCAGAAGATGCGCATGTTCTCTGCATTATAACTGTCGTTGCTCTATCAGTTGTTACTTTTGCGTTACATTATGTGAAGAAAGTTGTGACAATCGGTGAAACTGAGGAAATTGCAGACAGTGGTAGCTAGAAGAAGAAAGCACTAAATGAGATTCCAAAGCGGCATAGAAGACCATTGCAGTCGAACTTATCAAGAACACAGAAGACCGGTGGTTGTGGCGGAACGTGGTTGCTAGCACTGTCTAGCATACAGCACGATGAGGCTGGGGAATTTTTATAAAGTGCAACATAGCCGAAAGAAACAAGATCAGCGTTGATACAAACGACAGCAATGCATTGGTTGTCAATGATAGCACTAAACAGCACACATGGAAGCAATAGAAGTAGGGATATTGTGACTGTGGACGACCCAATTCTCATTCTTAACTGCGAAATTGCCATTGGATGATTTATCGTCTTAAGTGATTTCCTGTATCTTCCATGGGCTTATATCGCTGAAATGTTGTCATTGTGAAATGTTGTCTCACTTAAAATATCAATACAGTAGTTTACGCTAAGGAACATCCTTTAATTTGCTATATAATACAACATGTCTGCCACCATTATAACAACTTGTAGGTCATAACTGTGACACCCATTCTTCTAATATTCTGCCATCCATTTGTGTTCGGTCAAAACCTACGTTTTGCTCGGCATTTAATCTGTTATGTTCCTGGCAATGGCGTACAGGTCATCTGATCCCTGAAAGAAAACTTGTATTTATAGCCGCGAGACTTCTGTAACCACGTTGTTGTTGTTGTTGTTGTTGTTGTTGTTGTTGTTGTTGTTGTTGTTGTTGTTGTTGTTGTTGTTGTTGTTGTTGTTTTCTTTCCTTCGCTTTGACCTCAAACGTAGACCATACACGTGCTACTAATTCTAGTGCACTGGACTGATTGTTTAATGTGGATTAGCTTTCCCTACTACCAATGTCCCTCGCCATCTGGCGAACCCACCCCGACTTAGAGATGCTTGTAATTTACGTCCCCAAGCCAAGGAAGAGAAATCAACATCGTAGTTCAACTGATCTGTGGAGGGGTTGAACCCGCTACCTCAGCATCAGCACACCGGAAGTTTAAGGGCGTGACCACTTTTCTCCCGATCCGGTACTGAAAGCGCCATCTTTACGTGGATTGTAGTGTAGCGCTATCCGTCCCCTCTCCAAACTCAGAAACCATGGGCTGTGCCAGACCTGTACATAAACTCAGAAACCATGGGCTGTGCCAGACCTGCTCATAAACTCAGAAACCATGGGCTGTGCCAGACCTGTACATAAACTCAGAAACCATGGGCTGTGCCAGACCTGTACATAAACTCTGCCGAGGGACATATCAGGTTGTATCGAGATCAAGAATCAAGACGGCAAGTACAGACAAGCTGGGATCATATCCAAGCTGGCAATGGTTCATCCACGGGTGTTAGGTATTTTTTTGTCAACATACTCCAGCTTGATTCCCGGAGAGACCGCTGATTATAAAAAGGAAACATTTCGCTCCACAGCTTGAAGTAATGTCTATACCCTTGGGTCATTTATAATTAACATTTAACATTGTGGAGCAAGAGCTAAACTATTGTATTTGATTGAATCTATGTGAGAAGATTTACTGTATGTGTAGCATGCTCCATTAACTTTAGACACTTCATTGTAAGTAATCATATGCCCTGATCGTTTGAGAGACGTACCTAGTCCACAACAAGGATACAGATAAGTAACGTTTATATTTATATTCTCATGTAGTGTTTTTCATGTAGTTGTGTCGGTTTGTTTATTCTGTGCTGACGAAAGCTTTAGCCGCAGCGTTCATTTTATTACTTGTAATCGTGTTTTAGTAAAGCTCACTGTCTACTTGTCGTTTTTTTTTTTTTTTTTTTTTTTTGTGAATCATTCATAGTTCATTAACTGTACAGCTTTACAGCTGAGATTCCGGCAACGACACTTACCAGAAAAACCCCCAACAGCCACTACAAATACCCACTAAAATTGGTCAAGCTGCATCTCACACTGGATTAGCATCATAAACACTTGAGCGACACAAGAGAGTACATGTGAGTGGCATTGTTGTCTGTTTAGAACACTTGTGTGCGATGCCGTACAATTTAAATTTGTTTTCGATACCATCTCACTGTGGAATAACAGGAAATAAACAGGATAATCAGCTGGGAAAACAAAAGGCTAACCGCAACCTCCCAACCGTCAGGCTAAAGGGAAGCATACTACAAAGCAAACAAAACTCCAAATATTCACCACACGGGGATATTCTAAGGCAGTCTAATGTGTAAAGAGTAAAGAGAGTGGACATATTTAGACTACAGGCTGGTCAACACAGAGTTGCGAGACACACACACACACACACACACACACACACACACACACACACACACACACACACACGCGCGCGCATATATCATCATCATCGTCAATATCGCTAAAATTTAAAAACAGTTCTATTTGCGAATGTAAATATTCCCAACAGACGTGAGAAATAAATGCTCAGGTAAAGACGTGCACTCATGGAAAATTGGAGGCAAGAAGTAGAAATCAGAAGATACACTGGAAAACAGAAACAGTGACAACCATGAGCACACTAGAATTCTGGTCTCACCGAAGAACAAGTGTACTTTAACATTCCGCCAGCTTTATTTATTGATTTCTAAGCATTATAACATTCCGGACAAGCTAATATGTGTTTAGTCTCCTTCATCAAATGTCGTTAGGTGTTTATGCTGGTCTTTCCAGTAAAGCCCTGGGTGAAGACATGTCGAGTTCGTCGCCTCATGCACACTTCCTTGATGGAACCATACTACAATCCAAGCTTTAGCATCCTTAAATAAATTGCTTCGTGTACCATTGTGTTTTCACCTAGTAGTCAGCAAGCTGGTCTGCTGTATGAATGCATTCTCCACCGTGAGTGATCTGGCTATTGATACGCCTGACAAACTGGACAACTAAAATACGTGTCATTAGTATTCAAATCTAATGTCTATTTGAACGATCATCTACAGAGGAGTTTGTGCAGAGTCCAAATATAGGTATCTCAGTGAAATATGTTTCAGACATTAATCAAGCAATATTCAAATAAGATACTCGATTTTCAGACATTAATCAAGCAACAGTCAAATAAGAGACTCGGTTTTAAGAAATTAATTAAGCAAAGGTCAAATAAGAGATTCGTTTTCAGACATTAATCAAGCAATAGTCAAATAAGAGAATTGGTTTTCAGACATTAATCAAGCAAAGTGAAATAAGAGGCTCAATTTTGAGACATTAATCAAGCAAAAGTCAAATAAGAGACTCTCCCCCGATGTGTCTCCACCTTGCCGCGGTGGGGGGGGGGGGGGGGAGCTTGTGTGTCCCTCTGACCCCATGTGCTTGCCGATGGATGAAAACTACATATCGGACAGCTTATGGGATAGGGACCAGACTAAGAGAGACACAACCTGCTGCTCTGCGGGTAGACTGAGGTTAGGATAACAGTCAGAAGTTTAAATCAGGCGCACGAAGGCAAAAGATTTGGTCCGGACAATACTCTAAGGCTCTCTGTCGAGGGTTGAGGCTGAACGCTCTAAGCCACAAACCCTCGGATCTGAGAGCCGGGTCGATACCCACCCTCGAAAATAGAGGTGAGATACTGAGCAAGCTACAAGCCCAGGTCTGATACCTGTTCGAAGGCTCTCAGCTGGGGGATATGAGGGATTCCCGGATGAGAGGGCCTGGCCGTTTCTCGTTCACTGCTGCACGGAGGTAAGGTGCTGAGCCGGCAGCACATGTAGCCTACCTCGTGAGCGAGTACAAAAAGTCAGAAAAGTGCCCCAGTCGAATGAAATGGTTACGAAAACTGTCTGTATCTAACTCATAGAGAGTGTAGACAAAAGTGGAAAAACGTCTCAATAACACGAAATGGAACGCACGGCTAGCGAATCCATTGCGTGGTCCGAAGCAACAGCAAAAGCTTACCGAATGGATGTCGCCCGCAGTCTGACCGTTCCTGGTGTGTGATTTAGCGACCAGTGGCAAGCTGGATGCCCAACACACGGAAGTGAGGAACTAAAGCAGCCATGAGCACGACGTGGCAACTCCTTGGGTGAGCCCAGTATCAGAGCAATATGTGCCGGCTCTGCAATTATGGAAGCCTTCTTGGATAGCAAGGGAATGCCCATGGTCTGCCCCTGCCTTCCCTTGAGGGCCGACCACGATGTCATTGATCGTTCTATCTTGACCAGCTGAGATGTGGGCGACACCACGACAATAAGTCTAACGTGCCTCGAAACCCGAGGAAGGCTAACCTCATTAAAAAATGCCCGCCAGAAGTCGGAAGTGTCGTCCTACGGGTGGCAAACTAAAAATTGACACTACGCAATTACGTCCGAGTGAAATGTCTCGTCCGAATGTCTCTCGTGCTAGGAACAGCTCTGACTACCTAGTTTCCGAATGCCGCTCTTGTTCGGAACAGCTCTGACTAGGTAGTTTTCCGAATGTCTGTCGTGCCTGGAACAGCTCTGACGGGCGCAACGACAAGCACATGTCCGAAAACTCGCTGAGTGGATACCGTCTGCAAACCTGTCTGGTATGTGCGGGAATGGCCCGGGGCAAACGAAATGACCAATATATTGAAGTGAGGATTTAAAGCAGCCATGAGCAGGACGTGACAATTCCCTCGGTTAGCCCAGAACCAGGGCGTTATGTGTCGGCCCTGCAACTATGGAAGCAACCCTGGATGGCGGAAAATGCTATGGACTGTCCCTGCCTTCCTTTGAGGGATGACCGTTGTCTTCGACCGTTCAACCTTGGCCAGCTGTGTTGTAGATGGCACCACAAAAGTGAGAGTCTCCCAGGAATGCTACCTGGTCAAAAAAGCACGCTGTAGCCGGATGTGTTGGCCTACGGGTTTCGGCCCAAGGGCGCATAACAGACACACCGCAATCACATCTGAAAAAACACTCCGGATGAACGAAAAGAAGAAGAAGAAATAAGAGACTCGGCCACAACCTTGCTACTGAAGAAAATATATGTATCCTCGCTGGTGGTACTGATTTCTCGCACTGAGTTGAGATTCTCATAGTATGATCTAAAAAGAATATCGGAGTACGCTTGTCCGACAGATTTAGAAAACATCTCTTGGACGTAAATAGTAGTCCCTATAAACCGCTGTCAACACATTTCTAAAGTTCGTATCACTGTGGAATGTCTTATATCGAGCTCATTTTCTTCTCTTCTTCTTCTTTTTCTTCTTCTTCTTCCTCTTCTTCTTGTTTTTCTTGTTTTTCTTTTTTTCTTTTGTGGTCTTCTTCTTTTTCTTCTCTGCTTCTTCTTCTCATATTTCCTGTAGTGTGGTGTTGGTGATCATGTCTGTCACCAGCACTCAGTTTCTTATGTTGCCAGACATTTCTGATACTGATTTTCACTGCTCTTTCCATTTGAACCAGGGGCTCTCATGATTCTTATATAAAACCATATCTCCGCAGTCTCCAAATAATTTTTCACTCGTCTGCTAATTGTCCATGATTCACTCCCACACATCATGATTGGTTCAATCCAGACTTAAGAACTCTTTTCCTCACATCAATTGACAAAGATGATATCCAGGTCACGGCTATTAATTAAATTGTAAGCACCGCATGCAAGTGTTCGCAGGAATCCGGGAAATTGCCTCATTTTTCAGTTGGGTTTTCTTTCTACGTAAGACCTCAATACACAGTTTCATTTAACCAATACTTTTGTTTGTTTTGTTTTTTAAATTCAGATCCTCTCTTCCCCTCACTGGTCTATCATCTCTACTCCTCTGTTTGTGTACACTCCCCGTTCTTTGCCGTAACTTCCCTATAAAGATTTACCTTTCTCACAACACTCCCCCCACCTCATATTTATTTCAACCAAGGTTATATTTTCCCATTGTGTTACCGCCTGTCAACCGAAACACAGTTTAATTGTTATGCTCTAGTATTGTGACGTCTCCTGGATCTAAGCTAATTGATTTCCTTTGCATTTTTTTTTTATAATTGTATCAGTGTTTTTAGTTTTTGGGTGTTTTTTTGTTTTTTTTTAAGTCATTTTAGCCTATGTCCATTCTTTCACTTGTGCCTTTTATAAAGCTGACCAATTCTACTTTTTTCTCTCTCATTGTATCTTCACAATTTCACCCCATTTTATTTCTCGCAGGAAAGGTAGTCGCGTAGCAGATACTGATGTTGCGTCGTGAACTATTGGGCTTTCATATACATTAGACCTTGGCAAATGTGTGTTACAATGTTCCTTTTCGCCCCAGTCAATTCTGAACAGTATATGATGTACAGTAATGGAGGCTGGGTCCACCCCTGTACCGAACTGAATGAGAAAAGTTCAACCTTGATGCCACGGAGGATCATACCCGCGACCACTGTATTGATAGCTGAATGTATTAACTACTACACCACATACTGCAAATTCAGAGCCATAACGTGACTGCTAGAGTAGCCCACGAAGTAATATTTTGTTCAAATCATGCCATACCTTACACAATTGGTTATAGGTCATATGACGCCAGATGTACCGCTCTGTCGAAATTATTGACCTAACACATACGTTTAGGAGCCGCGGTACGGTAGTGGTTTCGAAACCGCATCGACCACATTTTAAAATTGACTCTACCCAGCCTAAAATGAGTCCCAGGAAATGTTCTGGGAAGTAAAGACGGCTGGTCAGATGCTGACCACATCACCCACAGACTGCCGATTGGTCAATGGAGGTATGGGCCTAGCACCATTTGCCTAATTCACGTTAAAGCGTGTGAAGAGTCCTTTACTTGTATGTGACAACAACAAGAACGTGGACCGAAGCAAGAGCATGATTAAGTCTGTGATGTGAAACGGCCATAACATTTTGTGAGCCTGAACGCACGAAGGATTAGGTTGTCGGTCTTCGTCTCTGTTAGGGACGACGAGTGCAGGCGTCCGACCCTCGTCCAACGGCGCTCATGACATTATCAACGCAACCCCTAGCAACTGCACTAACGCGCCCGTCATTTCCTAACCTACCGCCCTCAGTTTAATATACCAAATAATGGGCTTCACCATAAGTTTAATACCAGTAATGGGCTTCACCATAAGTTTAATACCACGTAATGTGCTATTGCCGGTCTCTCTGGCCGAGGGGTTACACCACTTTCTCCGTAATCCCATTTATTACGCAGAGTCTCGTAGCGGGCGAGAACTGGAAGCGGTTGTACCCCGGCTGGTGACTTGCGGGATAACTGAGCCGGCCGTTCAGAAAGCAATGGCAAACTACTGAGCGTAATCTTGCCAAGAAATCAACAGACAGCTGAAAGATTCTGTTGTTGACAGCGATGTCCTGTAAAGGATATGCGAATTTTTTTTTTTAAATGTGCTATGCCATACGTTTTAATACTATGTAATTGGCTTGTTTAACTGTTGCATGTTAACAGATTATGCGCCAAACAAAAAGTGGGTTTGGACCAAACACAAGTGGATGGAGGAAAATGGGAAGTAAGGGTGCGTCACAGTTATGACTTAAAAGTTGTTAATATGGTAGCAGACATATTGTAGTAAAACACAATGACAAAATTTCGGCGATATAAATCACATGGCAGATACGATAAGTCGCTATAGGACGGCAATCATCCCACGGCACGTAATCAGTTAAATCTTTCGGTCATAGGTGCAGGTAATAAGCATACTGAAGGTAAGCATGTATGTATCGCTTTCAAACTAGTTAGATGCGTTGAGTTGAGCTAAGAACCGACATCACTGCACTCAGGACATTCGCATGCTCGCTCCGTCCCCTCGTTCAACAGCCAGCGAAGAGTCATACTACTAATCGCTCCCACACATATCTGATTGAAAGTTCTCCTTG
>JACEFZ010019648.1:0-170000 GCA_014155875.1 Cepaea nemoralis
ATATATGACATGAGCTGCAGCACAATGGAGATGATGGCAGTGGTTCCCCCATCTATGTATGACATGAGCTGCAGCACAATGGAGATGATGGTCAGTGGTTGCCCCCATCTATGTATGACATGAGCTGCAGCACAATGGAGATGATGGCAGTGGTTCCCCCATCTATATATGACATGAGCTGCAGCACAATGGAGATGATGGCAGTGGTTCCCCACATCTATATATGACATGAGCTGCAGCACAATGGAGATGATGGTCAGTGGTTCCCCCATCTATATATGACATGAGCTGCAGCACAATGGAGATGATGGCAGTGGTTCCCCACATCTATATATGACATGAGCTGCAGCACAATGGAGATGATGGCAGTGGTTCCCCCATCTATATATGACATGAGCTGCAGCACAATGGAGATGATGGCAGTGGTTCCCCCATCTATATATGACATGAGCTGCAGCACAATGGAGATGATGGCAGTGGTTCCCCCATCTATATATGACATGAGCTGCAGCACAATGGAGATGATGGCAGTGGTTCCCCCATCTATGTATGACATGAGCTGCAGCACAATGGAGATGATGGCAGTGGTTCCCCCATCTATGTATGACATGAGCTGCAGCACAATGGAGATGATGGCAGTGGTTCCCCCATCTATATATGACATGCGCTGCAGCACAATGGAGATGATGGCAGTGGTTCCCCATCTATGTATGACATGAGCTGCAGCACAATGGAGATGATGGCAGTGGTTCCCCCATCTATATATGACATGAGCTGCAGCACAATGGAGATGATGGCAGTGGTTCCCCATCTATATATGACATGAGCTGCAGCACAATGGAGATGATGGTAGTGGTTCCCCCAACTATATATGACATGAGCTGCAGCACAATGGAGATGATGGCAGTGGTTCCCCCATCTATATATGACATGAGCTGCAGCACAATGGAGATGATGGCAGTGGTTCCCCCATCTATATATGACATGAGCTGCAGCACAATGGAGATGATGGCAGTGGTGCCCCCACTATGTATGACATGAGCTGCAGCACAATGGAGATGATGGCAGTGGTGCCCCCATCTATGATATGACATGAGCTGCAGCACAATGGAGATGATGGCAGTGGTTCCCCCATCTATATATGACATGAGCTGCAGCACAATGGAGATGATGGCAGTGGTTCCCCCATCTATATATGACATGAGCTGCAGCACAATGGAGATGATGGCAGTGGTTCCCCCATCTATATATGACATGAGCTGCAGCACAATGGAGATGATGGCAGTGGTTCCCCCATCTATATATGACATGAGCTGCAGCACAATGGAGATGATGGCAGTGGTTCCCCCATCTATGTATGACATGAGCTGCAGCACAATGGAGATGATGGCAGTGGTTCCCCCATCTATATATGACATGAGCTGCAGCACAATGGAGATGATGGCAGTGGTTCCCCCATCTATATATGACATGAGCTGCAGCACAATGGAGATGATGGCAGTGGTTCCCCCATCTATATATGACATGAGCTGCAGCACAATGGAGATGATGGCAGTGGTTCCCCCATCTATATATGACATGAGCTGCAGCACAATGGAGATGATGGCAGTGGTTCCCCCATCTATATATGACATGAGCTGCAGCACAATGGAGATGATGGCAGTGGTCCCCCATCTATATATGACATGAGCTGCAGCACAATGGAGATGATGGCAGTGGTTCCCCCATCTATATATGACATGAGCTGCAGCACAATGGAGATGATGGCAGTGGTTCCCCCATCTATATATGACATGAGCTGCAGCACAATGGAGATGATGGTAGTGGTTCCCCCATCTATATATGACATGAGCTGCAGCACAATGGAGATGATGGCAGTGGTTCCCCCATCTATGTATGACATGAGCTGCAGCACAATGGAGATGATGGCAGTGGTTCCCCCATCTATGATATGACATGAGCTGCAGCACAATGGAGGTGATGGTAGTGGTTCCCCCATCTATATATGACATGAGCTGCAGCACAATGGAGATGATGGCAGTGGTTCCCCCATCTATATATGACATGAGCTGCAGCACAATGGAGATGATGGCAGTGGTTCCCCCATCTATATATGACATGAGCTGCAGCACAATGGAGATGATGGCAGTGGTTCCCCCATCTATATATGACATGAGCTGCAGCACAATGGAGATGATGGCAGTGGTTCCCCCATCTATATATGACATGAGCTGCAGCACAATGGAGATGATGGCAGTGGTTCCCCCATCTATATATGACATGAGCTGCAGCACAATGGAGATGATGGCAGTGGTTCCCCCATCTATATATGACATGAGCTGCAGCACAATGGAGATGATGGCAGTGGTTCCCCCATCTATATATGACATGAGCTGCAGCACAATGGAGATGATGGCAGTGGTTCCCCCATCTATATATGACATGAGCTGCAGCACAATGGAGATGATGGCAGTGGTTCCCCCATCTATGTATGACATGAGCTGCAGCACAATGGAGATGATGGCAGTGGTTCCCCCATCTATATATGACATGAGCTGCAGCACAATGGAGATGATGGCAGTGGTTCCCCCATCTATATATGACATGAGCTGCAGCACAATGGAGATGATGGTAGTGGTGCCCTCTCTATGTATGACATGAGCTGCAGCACAATGGAGGTGATGGCAGTGGTTCCCCCATCTATATATGACATGAGCTGCAGCACAATGGAGATGATGGCAGTGGATCCCCCATCTATATATGACATGAGCTGCAGCACAATGGAGATGATGGCAGTGGTTCCCCCATCTATATATGACATGAGCTGCAGCACAATGGAGATGATGGCAGTGGTTCCCCCATCTATATATGACATGAGCTGCAGCACAATGGAGATGATGGCAGTGGTTCCCCCATCTATATATGACATGAGCTGCAGCACAATGGAGATGATGGCAGTGGTTCCCCATCTATATATGACATGAGCTGCAGCACAATGGAGATGATGGCAGTGGTTCCCCCATCTATTATGACATGAGCTGCAGCACAATGGAGATGATGGCAGTGGTTCCCCCATCTATATATGACATGAGCTGCAGCACAATGGAGATGATGGCAGTGGTTCCCCCATCTATATATGACATGAGCTGCAGCACAATGGAGATGATGGCAGTGGTTCCCCCATCTATATATGACATGAGCTGCAGCACAATGGAGATGATGGCAGTGGTTCCCCCATCTATGTATGACATGAGCTGCAGCACAATGGAGATGATGGCAGTGGTTCCCCCATCTATGTATGACATGAGCTGCAGCACAATGGAGATGATGGCAGTGGTTCCCCCATCTATGTATGACATGAGCTGCAGCACAATGGAGATGATGGCAGTGGTTCCCCCATCTATATATGACATGAGCTGCAGCACAATGGAGATGATGGCAGTGGTTCCCCCATCTATGTATGACATGAGCTGCAGCACAATGGAGATGATGGCAGTGGTTCCCCCATCTATATATGACATGAGCTGCAGCACAATGGAGATGATGGCAGTGGTTCCCCCATCTATGTATGACATGAGCTGCAGCACAATGGAGATGATGGCAGTGGTTCCCCCATCTATATATGACATGAGCTGCAGCACAATGGAGATGATGGCAGTGGTTCCCCCATCTATATATGACATGAGCTGCAGCACAATGGAGATGATGGCAGTGGTTCCCCCATCTATATATGACATGAGCTGCAGCACAATGGAGATGATGGCAGTGGTTCCCCCATCTATATATGACATGAGCTGCAGCACAATGGAGATGATGGCAGTGGTTCCCCCATCTATATATGACATGAGCTGCAGCACAATGGAGATGATGGCAGTGGTTCCCCATCTATATATGACATGAGCTGCAGCACAATGGAGATGATGGCAGTGGTTCCCCCATCTATGTATGACATGAGCTGCAGCACAATGGAGATGATGGCAGTGGTTCCCCCATCTATGTATGACATGAGCTGCAGCACAATGGAGATGATGGCAGTGGTTCCCCCATCTATATATGACATGAGCTGCAGCACAATGGAGATGATGGCAGTGGTTCCCCCATCTATATATGACATGAGCTGCAGCACAATGGAGATGATGGCAGTGGTTCCCCATCTATATATGACATGAGCTGCAGCACAATGGAGATGATGGCAGTGGTTCCCCATCTATATATGACATGAGCTGCAGCACAATGGAGATGATGGCAGTGGTTCCCCCATCTATATATGACATGAGCTGCAGCACAATGGAGATGATGGCAGTGGTTCCCCCATCTATATATGACATGAGCTGCAGCACAATGGAGATGATGGCAGTGGTTCCCCATCTATATATGACATGAGCTGCAGCACAATGGAGATGATGGTAGTGGTTCCCCCATCTATGTATGACATGAGCTGCAGCACAATGGAGATGATGGCAGTGGTTCCCCCATCTATATATGACATGAGCTGCAGCACAATGGAGATGATGGCAGTGGTTCCCCCATCTATATATGACATGAGCTGCAGCACAATGGAGATGATGGCAGTGGTTCCCCCATCTATATATGACATGAGCTGCAGCACAATGGAGATGATGGCAGTGGTTCCCCCATCTATATATGACATGAGCTGCAGCACAATGGAGATGATGGCAGTGGTTCCCCCATCTATATATGACATGAGCTGCAGCACAATGGAGATGATGGCAGTGGTTCCCCCATCTATGTATGACATGAGCTGCAGCACAATGGAGATGATGGCAGTGGTTCCCCCATCTATGTATGACATGAGCTGCAGCACAATGGAGATGATGGCAGTGGTTCCCCCATCTATATATGACATGAGCTGCAGCACAATGGAGATGATGGCAGTGGTTCCCCCATCTATATATGACATGAGCTGCAGCACAATGGAGATGATGGCAGTGGTTCCCCCATCTATATATGACATGAGCTGCAGCACAATGGAGATGATGGCAGTGGTTCCCCCATCTATATATGACATGAGCTGCAGCACAATGGAGATGATGGCAGTGGTTCCCCCATCTATATATGACATGAGCTGCAGCACAATGGAGATGATGGCAGTGGTTCCCCCATCTATGTATGACATGAGCTGCAGCACAATGGAGATGATGGCAGTGGTTCCCCCATCTATATATGACATGAGCTGCAGCACAATGGAGATGATGGCAGTGGTTCCCCCATCTATGTATGACATGAGCTGCAGCACAATGGAGATGATGGCAGTGGTTCCCCCATCTATGTATGACATGAGCTGCAGCACAATGGAGATGATGGCAGTGGTTCCCCCATCTATATATGACATGAGCTGCAGCACAATGGAGATGATGGCAGTGGTTCCCCATCTATATATGACATGAGCTGCAGCACAATGGAGATGATGGCAGTGGTTCCCCATCTATATATGACATGAGCTGCAGCACAATGGAGATGATGGCAGTGGTTCCCCCCATCTATATATGACATGAGCTGCAGCACAATGGAGATGATGGCAGTGGTTCCCCCATCTATATATGACATGAGCTGCAGCACAATGGAGATGATGGCAGTGGTTCCCCCATCTATATATGACATGAGCTGCAGCACAATGGAGATGATGGCAGTGGTTCCCCCATCTATATATGACATGAGCTGCAGCACAATGGAGATGATGGCAGTGGTTCCCCATCTATATATGACATGAGCTGCAGCACAATGGAGATGATGGCAGTGGTTCCCCCATCTATATATGACATGAGCTGCAGCACAATGGAGATGATGGCAGTGGTTCCCCCATCTATGATATGACATGAGCTGCAGCACAATGGAGATGATGGCAGTGGTTCCCCCATCTATATATGACATGAGCTGCAGCACAATGGAGATGATGGCAGTGGTTCCCCCATCTATGTATGACATGAGCTGCAGCACAATGGAGATGATGGCAGTGGTTCCCCCATCTATGTATGACATGAGCTGCAGCACAATGGAGATGATGGCAGTGGTTCCCCCATCTATATATGACATGAGCTGCAGCACAATGGAGATGATGGCAGTGGTTCCCCCATCTATATATGACATGAGCTGCAGCACAATGGAGATGATGGCAGTGGTTCCCCATCTATATATGACATGAGCTGCAGCACAATGGAGATGATGGCAGTGGTTCCCCCATCTATATATGACATGAGCTGCAGCACAATGGAGATGATGGCAGTGGTTCCCCCATCTATGATATGACATGAGCTGCAGCACAATGGAGATGATGGCAGTGGTTCCCCCATCTATATATGACATGAGCTGCAGCACAATGGAGATGATGGCAGTGGTTCCCCCATCTATATATGACATGAGCTGCAGCACAATGGAGATGATGGCAGTGGTTCCCCACTCTATGTATGACATGAGCTGCAGCACAATGGAGATGATGGCAGTGGTTCCCCCATCTATATATGACATGAGCTGCAGCACAATGGAGATGATGGCAGTGGTTCCCCCATCTATGTATGACATGAGCTGCAGCACAATGGAGATGATGGCAGTGGTTCCCCCATCTATATATGACATGAGCTGCAGCACAATGGAGATGATGGCAGTGGTTCCCCCATCTATATATGACATGAGCTGCAGCACAATGGAGATGATGGCAGTGGTTCCCCCATCTATATATGACATGAGCTGCAGCACAATGGAGATGATGGCAGTGGTTCCCCCATCTATATATGACATGAGCTGCAGCACAATGGAGATGATGGCAGTGGTGCCCCCATCTATGTATGACATGAGCTGCAGCACAATGGAGATGATGGCAGTGGTTCCCCCATCTATATATGACATGAGCTGCAGCACAATGGAGATGATGGCAGTGGTCCCCCATCTATATATGACATGAGCTGCAGCACAATGGAGATGATGGCAGTGGTGCCCCCATCTATGATATGACATGAGCTGCAGCACAATGGAGATGATGGCAGTGGTTCCCCCATCTATATATGACATGAGCTGCAGCACAATGGAGATGATGGCAGTGGTTCCCCCATCTATATATGACATGAGCTGCAGCACAATGGAGATGATGGCAGTGGTTCCCCCATCTATATATGACATGAGCTGCAGCACAATGGAGATGATGGCAGTGGTCCCCCATCTATATATGACATGAGCTGCAGCACAATGGAGATGATGGCAGTGGTTCCCCCATCTATATATGACATGAGCTGCAGCACAATGGAGATGATGGCAGTGGTTCCCCCATCTATGTATGACATGAGCTGCAGCACAATGGAGATGATGGCAGTGGTCCCCCATCTATGTATGACATGAGCTGCAGCACAATGGAGATGATGGCAGTGGTTCCCCCATCTATATATGACATGAGCTGCAGCACAATGGAGATGATGGCAGTGGTTCCCCCATCTATATATGACATGAGCTGCAGCACAATGGAGATGATGGCAGTGGTTCCCCCATCTATGTATGACATGAGCTGCAGCACAATGGAGATGATGGTAGTGGTGCCCCCATCTATGTATGACATGAGCTGCAGCACAATGGAGATGATGGCAGTGGTGCCCCCATCTATATATGACATGAGCTGCAGCACAATGGAGATGATGGCAGTGGTTCCCCCATCTATATATGACATGAGCTGCAGCACAATGGAGATGATGGCAGTGGTTCCCCCATCTATATATGACATGAGCTGCAGCACAATGGAGATGATGGCAGTGGTTCCCCCATCTATATATGACATGAGCTGCAGCACAATGGAGATGATGGCAGTGGTTCCCCCATCTATATATGACATGAGCTGCAGCACAATGGAGATGATGGCAGTGGTTCCCCCATCTATATATGACATGAGCTGCAGCACAATGGAGATGATGGTAGTGGTTCCCCCATCTATATATGACATGAGCTGCAGCACAATGGAGATGATGGCAGTGGTTCCCCCATCTATATATGACATGAGCTGCAGCACAATGGAGATGATGGCAGTGGTGCCCACTCTATGTATGACATGAGCTGCAGCACAATGGAGATGATGGCAGTGGTTCCCCCATCTATATATGACATGAGCTGCAGCACAATGGAGATGATGGCAGTGGTTCCCCCATCTATATATGACATGAGCTGCAGCACAATGGAGATGATGGCAGTGGTTCCCCCATCTATATATGACATGAGCTGCAGCACAATGGAGATGATGGCAGTGGTTCCCCCATCTATGTATGACATGAGCTGCAGCACAATGGAGATGATGGCAGTGGTTCCCCCATCTATATATGACATGAGCTGCAGCACAATGGAGATGATGGCAGTGGTTCCCCCATCTATATATGACATGAGCTGCAGCACAATGGAGATGATGGCAGTGGTTCCCCCATCTATATATGACATGAGCTGCAGCACAATGGAGGTGATGGCAGTGGTCCCCCATCTATGTATGACATGAGCTGCAGCACAATGGAGATGATGGCAGTGGTTCCCCCATCTATATATGACATGAGCTGCAGCACAATGGAGATGATGGCAGTGGTTCCCCCATCTATATATGACATGAGCTGCAGCACAATGGAGATGATGGCAGTGGTTCCCCCATCTATATATGACATGAGCTGCAGCACAATGGAGATGATGGCAGTGGTTCCCCATCTATATATGACATGAGCTGCAGCACAATGGAGATGATGGCAGTGGTTCCCCCATCTATATATGACATGAGCTGCAGCACAATGGAGATGATGGCAGTGGTTCCCCCATCTATATATGACATGAGCTGCAGCACAATGGAGATGATGGCAGTGGTTCCCCCATCTATATATGACATGAGCTGCAGCACAATGGAGATGATGGCAGTGGTTCCCCCATCTATATATGACATGAGCTGCAGCACAATGGAGATGATGGCAGTGGTTCCCCCATCTATATATGACATGAGCTGCAGCACAATGGAGATGATGGCAGTGGTTCCCCCATCTATATATGACATGAGCTGCAGCACAATGGAGATGATGGCAGTGGTTCCCCCATCTATATATGACATGAGCTGCAGCACAATGGAGATGATGGCAGTGGTTCCCCCATCTATATATGACATGAGCTGCAGCACAATGGAGATGATGGCAGTGGTTCCCCCATCTATATATGACATGAGCTGCAGCACAATGGAGATGATGGCAGTGGTTCCCCCATCTATGATATGACATGAGCTGCAGCACAATGGAGATGATGGCAGTGGTTCCCCCATCTATATATGACATGAGCTGCAGCACAATGGAGATGATGGCAGTGGTTCCCCCATCTATATATGACATGAGCTGCAGCACAATGGAGATGATGGCAGTGGTTCCCCCATCTATATATGACATGAGCTGCAGCACAATGGAGATGATGGCAGTGGTTCCCCCATCTATATATGACATGAGCTGCAGCACAATGGAGATGATGGCAGTGGTTCCCCCATCTATATATGACATGAGCTGCAGCACAATGGAGATGATGGCAGTGGTTCCCCCATCTATATATGACATGAGCTGCAGCACAATGGAGATGATGGCAGTGGTTCCCCCATCTATATATGACATGAGCTGCAGCACAATGGAGATGATGGCAGTGGTTCCCCCATCTATATATGACATGAGCTGCAGCACAATGGAGATGATGGCAGTGGTTCCCCCATCTATATATGACATGAGCTGCAGCACAATGGAGATGATGGCAGTGGTTCCCCCATCTATGTATGACATGAGCTGCAGCACAATGGAGATGATGGCAGTGGTTCCCCCATCTATGTATGACATGAGCTGCAGCACAATGGAGATGATGGCAGTGGTTCCCCCATCTATATATGACATGAGCTGCAGCACAATGGAGATGATGGCAGTGGTTCCCCCATCTATATATGACATGAGCTGCAGCACAATGGAGATGATGGCAGTGGTTCCCCATCTATATATGACATGAGCTGCAGCACAATGGAGATGATGGCAGTGGTTCCCCCATCTATATATGACATGAGCTGCAGCACAATGGAGATGATGGCAGTGGTTCCCCCATCTATGTATGACATGAGCTGCAGCACAATGGAGATGATGGCAGTGGTTCCCCCATCTATATATGACATGAGCTGCAGCACAATGGAGATGATGGCAGTGGTTCCCCCATCTATGTATGACATGAGCTGCAGCACAATGGAGATGATGGCAGTGGTTCCCCCATCTATATATGACATGAGCTGCAGCACAATGGAGATGATGGCAGTGGTTCCCCCATCTATATATGACATGAGCTGCAGCACAATGGAGATGATGGCAGTGGTTCCCCCATCTATATATGACATGAGCTGCAGCACAATGGAGATGATGGCAGTGGTTCCCCCATCTATATATGACATGAGCTGCAGCACAATGGAGATGATGGCAGTGGTTCCCCCATCTATGTATGACATGAGCTGCAGCACAATGGAGATGATGGCAGTGGTTCCCCCATCTATATATGACATGAGCTGCAGCACAATGGAGATGATGGCAGTGGTTCCCCCATCTATATATGACATGAGCTGCAGCACAATGGAGATGATGGCAGTGGTTCCCCCATCTATATATGACATGAGCTGCAGCACAATGGAGATGATGGCAGTGGTTCCCCCATCTATATATGACATGAGCTGCAGCACAATGGAGATGATGGCAGTGGTTCCCCCATCTATATATGACATGAGCTGCAGCACAATGGAGATGATGGCAGTGGTTCCCCCATCTATATATGACATGAGCTGCAGCACAATGGAGATGATGGCAGTGGTTCCCCCATCTATATATGACATGAGCTGCAGCACAATGGAGATGATGGCAGTGGTTCCCCCATCTATATATGACATGAGCTGCAGCACAATGGAGATGATGGCAGTGGTTCCCCCATCTATATATGACATGAGCTGCAGCACAATGGAGATGATGGCAGTGGTTCCCCCATCTATATATGACATGAGCTGCAGCACAATGGAGATGATGGCAGTGGTTCCCCCATCTATATATGACATGAGCTGCAGCACAATGGAGATGATGGCAGTGGTTCCCCCATCTATATATGACATGAGCTGCAGCACAATGGAGATGATGGCAGTGGTTCCCCCATCTATATATGACATGAGCTGCAGCACAATGGAGATGATGGCAGTGGTTCCCCCATCTATGTATGACATGAGCTGCAGCACAATGGAGATGATGGCAGTGGTTCCCCCATCTATGTATGACATGAGCTGCAGCACAATGGAGATGATGGCAGTGGTTCCCCCATCTATGTATGACATGAGCTGCAGCACAATGGAGATGATGGCAGTGGTTCCCCCATCTATATATGACATGAGCTGCAGCACAATGGAGATGATGGCAGTGGTTCCCCCATCTATATATGACATGAGCTGCAGCACAATGGAGATGATGGCAGTGGTTCCCCCATCTATATATGACATGAGCTGCAGCACAATGGAGATGATGGCAGTGGTTCCCCCATCTATATATGACATGAGCTGCAGCACAATGGAGATGATGGCAGTGGTTCCCCCATCTATATATGACATGAGCTGCAGCACAATGGAGATGATGGCAGTGGTTCCCCCATCTATGTATGACATGAGCTGCAGCACAATGGAGATGATGGCAGTGGTTCCCCCATCTATATATGACATGAGCTGCAGCACAATGGAGATGATGGCAGTGGTTCCCCCATCTATATATGACATGAGCTGCAGCACAATGGAGATGATGGCAGTGGTTCCCCCATCTATATATGACATGAGCTGCAGCACAATGGAGATGATGGCAGTGGTTCCCCCATCTATATATGACATGAGCTGCAGCACAATGGAGATGATGGCAGTGGTTCCCCCATCTATATATGACATGAGCTGCAGCACAATGGAGATGATGGCAGTGGTTCCCCCATCTATATATGACATGAGCTGCAGCACAATGGAGATGATGGCAGTGGTTCCCCCATCTATATATGACATGAGCTGCAGCACAATGGAGATGATGGCAGTGGTTCCCCCATCTATATATGACATGAGCTGCAGCACAATGGAGATGATGGCAGTGGTTCCCCCATCTATATATGACATGAGCTGCAGCACAATGGAGATGATGGCAGTGGTTCCCCCATCTATATATGACATGAGCTGCAGCACAATGGAGATGATGGCAGTGGTTCCCCCATCTATATATGACATGAGCTGCAGCACAATGGAGATGATGGCAGTGGTTCCCCCATCTATATATGACATGAGCTGCAGCACAATGGAGATGATGGCAGTGGTTCCCCCATCTATGTATGACATGAGCTGCAGCACAATGGAGATGATGGCAGTGGTTCCCCCATCTATATATGACATGAGCTGCAGCACAATGGAGATGATGGCAGTGGTTCCCCCATCTATGTATGACATGAGCTGCAGCACAATGGAGATGATGGCAGTGGTTCCCCCATCTATATATGACATGAGCTGCAGCACAATGGAGATGATGGCAGTGGTTCCCCCATCTATATATGACATGAGCTGCAGCACAATGGAGATGATGGCAGTGGTTCCCCCATCTATATATGACATGAGCTGCAGCACAATGGAGATGATGGCAGTGGTTCCCCCATCTATATATGACATGAGCTGCAGCACAATGGAGATGATGGCAGTGGTTCCCCCATCTATATATGACATGAGCTGCAGCACAATGGAGATGATGGCAGTGGTTCCCCCATCTATATATGACATGAGCTGCAGCACAATGGAGATGATGGCAGTGGTTCCCCCATCTATATATGACATGAGCTGCAGCACAATGGAGATGATGGCAGTGGTTCCCCCATCTATATATGACATGAGCTGCAGCACAATGGAGATGATGGCAGTGGTTCCCCCATCTATATATGACATGAGCTGCAGCACAATGGAGATGATGGCAGTGGTTCCCCCATCTATATATGACATGAGCTGCAGCACAATGGAGATGATGGCAGTGGTTCCCCCATCTATATATGACATGAGCTGCAGCACAATGGAGATGATGGCAGTGGTTCCCCCATCTATGTATGACATGAGCTGCAGCACAATGGAGGTGATGGCAGTGGTTCCCCCATCTATATATGACATGAGCTGCAGCACAATGGAGATGATGGCAGTGGTTCCCCCATCTATATATGACATGAGCTGCAGCACAATGGAGATGATGGCAGTGGTTCCCCCATCTATATATGACATGAGCTGCAGCACAATGGAGATGATGGCAGTGGTTCCCCCATCTATATATGACATGAGCTGCAGCACAATGGAGATGATGGCAGTGGTTCCCCCATCTATATATGACATGAGCTGCAGCACAATGGAGATGATGGCAGTGGTTCCCCCATCTATATATGACATGAGCTGCAGCACAATGGAGATGATGGCAGTGGTTCCCCCATCTATATATGACATGAGCTGCAGCACAATGGAGATGATGGCAGTGGTTCCCCCATCTATATATGACATGAGCTGCAGCACAATGGAGATGATGGCAGTGGTTCCCCCATCTATATATGACATGAGCTGCAGCACAATGGAGATGATGGCAGTGGTTCCCCCATCTATATATGACATGAGCTGCAGCACAATGGAGATGATGGCAGTGGTTCCCCCATCTATATATGACATGAGCTGCAGCACAATGGAGATGATGGCAGTGGTTCCCCCATCTATATATGACATGAGCTGCAGCACAATGGAGATGATGGCAGTGGTTCCCCCATCTATATATGACATGAGCTGCAGCACAATGGAGATGATGGCAGTGGTTCCCCCATCTATATATGACATGAGCTGCAGCACAATGGAGATGATGGCAGTGGTTCCCCCATCTATATATGACATGAGCTGCAGCACAATGGAGATGATGGCAGTGGTTCCCCCATCTATATATGACATGAGCTGCAGCACAATGGAGATGATGGCAGTGGTTCCCCCATCTATATATGACATGAGCTGCAGCACAATGGAGATGATGGCAGTGGTTCCCCCATCTATATATGACATGAGCTGCAGCACAATGGAGATGATGGCAGTGGTTCCCCCATCTATGTATGACATGAGCTGCAGCACAATGGAGATGATGGCAGTGGTTCCCCCATCTATATATGACATGAGCTGCAGCACAATGGAGATGATGGCAGTGGTTCCCCCATCTATATATGACATGAGCTGCAGCACAATGGAGATGATGGCAGTGGTTCCCCCATCTATATATGACATGAGCTGCAGCACAATGGAGATGATGGCAGTGGTTCCCCCATCTATATATGACATGAGCTGCAGCACAATGGAGATGATGGCAGTGGTTCCCCCATCTATATATGACATGAGCTGCAGCACAATGGAGATGATGGCAGTGGTTCCCCCATCTATATATGACATGAGCTGCAGCACAATGGAGATGATGGCAGTGGTTCCCCCATCTATATATGACATGAGCTGCAGCACAATGGAGATGATGGCAGTGGTTCCCCCATCTATATATGACATGAGCTGCAGCACAATGGAGATGATGGCAGTGGTTCCCCCATCTATATATGACATGAGCTGCAGCACAATGGAGATGATGGCAGTGGTTCCCCCATCTATATATGACATGAGCTGCAGCACAATGGAGATGATGGCAGTGGTTCCCCCATCTATATATGACATGAGCTGCAGCACAATGGAGATGATGGTAGTGGTTCCCCCATCTATATATGACATGAGCTGCAGCACAATGGAGATGATGGCAGTGGTTCCCCCATCTATATATGACATGAGCTGCAGCACAATGGAGATGATGGCAGTGGTTCCCCCATCTATGTATGACATGAGCTGCAGCACAATGGAGATGATGGCAGTGGTTCCCCCATCTATATATGACATGAGCTGCAGCACAATGGAGATGATGGCAGTGGTTCCCCCATCTATATATGACATGAGCTGCAGCACAATGGAGATGATGGCAGTGGTTCCCCCATCTATATATGACATGAGCTGCAGCACAATGGAGATGATGGCAGTGGTTCCCCCATCTATATATGACATGAGCTGCAGCACAATGGAGATGATGGCAGTGGTTCCCCCATCTATGTATGACATGAGCTGCAGCACAATGGAGATGATGGCAGTGGTTCCCCCATCTATATATGACATGAGCTGCAGCACAATGGAGATGATGGCAGTGGTTCCCCCATCTATGTATGACATGAGCTGCAGCACAATGGAGATGATGGCAGTGGTTCCCCCATCTATATATGACATGAGCTGCAGCACAATGGAGGTGATGGCAGTGGTCCCCCATCTATGTATGACATGAGCTGCAGCACAATGGAGATGATGGCAGTGGTTCCCCCATCTATATATGACATGAGCTGCAGCACAATGGAGATGATGGCAGTGGTTCCCCCATCTATATATGACATGAGCTGCAGCACAATGGAGATGATGGCAGTGGTTCCCCCATCTATATATGACATGAGCTGCAGCACAATGGAGATGATGGCAGTGGTTCCCCCATCTATATATGACATGAGCTGCAGCACAATGGAGATGATGGCAGTGGTTCCCCCATCTATATATGACATGAGCTGCAGCACAATGGAGATGATGGCAGTGGTTCCCCCATCTATATATGACATGAGCTGCAGCACAATGGAGATGATGGCAGTGGTTCCCCCATCTATATATGACATGAGCTGCAGCACAATGGAGATGATGGCAGTGGTTCCCCCATCTATATATGACATGAGCTGCAGCACAATGGAGATGATGGCAGTGGTTCCCCCATCTATGTATGACATGAGCTGCAGCACAATGGAGATGATGGCAGTGGTTCCCCCATCTATGTATGACATGAGCTGCAGCACAATGGAGATGATGGCAGTGGTTCCCCCATCTATATATGACATGAGCTGCAGCACAATGGAGATGATGGCAGTGGTTCCCCCATCTATATATGACATGAGCTGCAGCACAATGGAGATGATGGCAGTGGTTCCCCCATCTATATATGACATGAGCTGCAGCACAATGGAGATGATGGCAGTGGTTCCCCCATCTATATATGACATGAGCTGCAGCACAATGGAGATGATGGCAGTGGTTCCCCCATCTATATATGACATGAGCTGCAGCACAATGGAGATGATGGCAGTGGTTCCCCCTGTCTCTTATACACATCATCTATATATGACATGAGCTGCAGCACAATGGAGATGATGGCAGTGGTTCCCCCATCTATATATGACATGAGCTGCAGCACAATGGAGATGATGGCAGTGGTTCCCCCATCTATGTATGACATGAGCTGCAGCACAATGGAGATGATGGCAGTGGTTCCCCCATCTATATATGACATGAGCTGCAGCACAATGGAGATGATGGCAGTGGTTCCCCCATCTATATATGACATGAGCTGCAGCACAATGGAGATGATGGCAGTGGTTCCCCCATCTATATATGACATGAGCTGCAGCACAATGGAGATGATGGCAGTGGTTCCCCCATCTATATATGACATGAGCTGCAGCACAATGGAGATGATGGCAGTGGTTCCCCCATCTATATATGACATGAGCTGCAGCACAATGGAGATGATGGCAGTGGTTCCCCCATCTATATATGACATGAGCTGCAGCACAATGGAGATGATGGCAGTGGTTCCCCCATCTATGTATGACATGAGCTGCAGCACAATGGAGATGATGGCAGTGGTTCCCCCATCTATATATGACATGAGCTGCAGCACAATGGAGATGATGGCAGTGGTTCCCCCATCTATATATGACATGAGCTGCAGCACAATGGAGATGATGGCAGTGGTTCCCCCATCTATATATGACATGAGCTGCAGCACAATGGAGATGATGGCAGTGGTTCCCCCATCTATATATGACATGAGCTGCAGCACAATGGAGATGATGGCAGTGGTTCCCCCATCTATATATGACATGAGCTGCAGCACAATGGAGATGATGGCAGTGGTTCCCCCATCTATATATGACATGAGCTGCAGCACAATGGAGATGATGGTAGTGGTTCCCCCATCTATATATGACATGAGCTGCAGCACAATGGAGATGATGGCAGTGGTTCCCCCATCTATATATGACATGAGCTGCAGCACAATGGAGATGATGGCAGTGGTTCCCCCATCTATATATGACATGAGCTGCAGCACAATGGAGATGATGGCAGTGGTTCCCCCATCTATATATGACATGAGCTGCAGCACAATGGAGATGATGGCAGTGGTTCCCCCATCTATATATGACATGAGCTGCAGCACAATGGAGATGATGGCAGTGGTTCCCCCATCTATGTATGACATGAGCTGCAGCACAATGGAGATGATGGCAGTGGTTCCCCCATCTATATATGACATGAGCTGCAGCACAATGGAGATGATGGCAGTGGTTCCCCCATCTATATATGACATGAGCTGCAGCACAATGGAGATGATGGCAGTGGTTCCCCCATCTATGTATGACATGAGCTGCAGCACAATGGAGATGATGGCAGTGGTTCCCCCATCTATATATGACATGAGCTGCAGCACAATGGAGATGATGGCAGTGGTTCCCCCATCTATATATGACATGAGCTGCAGCACAATGGAGATGATGGCAGTGGTTCCCCCATCTATATATGACATGAGCTGCAGCACAATGGAGATGATGGCAGTGGTTCCCCCATCTATATATGACATGAGCTGCAGCACAATGGAGATGATGGCAGTGGTTCCCCCATCTATATATGACATGAGCTGCAGCACAATGGAGATGATGGCAGTGGTTCCCCCATCTATATATGACATGAGCTGCAGCACAATGGAGATGATGGCAGTGGTTCCCCCATCTATATATGACATGAGCTGCAGCACAATGGAGATGATGGCAGTGGTTCCCCCATCTATATATGACATGAGCTGCAGCACAATGGAGATGATGGCAGTGGTTCCCCCATCTATGTATGACATGAGCTGCAGCACAATGGAGATGATGGCAGTGGTTCCCCCATCTATATATGACATGAGCTGCAGCACAATGGAGATGATGGCAGTGGTGCCCCCATCTATGTATGACATGAGCTGCAGCACAATGGAGATGATGGCAGTGGTTCCCCCATCTATATATGACATGAGCTGCAGCACAATGGAGATGATGGCAGTGGTTCCCCCATCTATATATGACATGAGCTGCAGCACAATGGAGATGATGGCAGTGGTTCCCCCATCTATATATGACATGAGCTGCAGCACAATGGAGATGATGGCAGTGGTTCCCCCATCTATATATGACATGAGCTGCAGCACAATGGAGATGATGGCAGTGGTTCCCCCATCTATATATGACATGAGCTGCAGCACAATGGAGATGATGGCAGTGGTTCCCCCATCTATATATGACATGAGCTGCAGCACAATGGAGATGATGGCAGTGGTTCCCCCATCTATATATGACATGAGCTGCAGCACAATGGAGATGATGGCAGTGGTTCCCCCATCTATATATGACATGAGCTGCAGCACAATGGAGATGATGGCAGTGGTTCCCCCATCTATATATGACATGAGCTGCAGCACAATGGAGATGATGGCAGTGGTTCCCCCATCTATGTATGACATGAGCTGCAGCACAATGGAGATGATGGCAGTGGTTCCCCCATCTATGTATGACATGAGCTGCAGCACAATGGAGATGATGGCAGTGGTTCCCCCATCTATATATGACATGAGCTGCAGCACAATGGAGATGATGGCAGTGGTTCCCCCATCTATATATGACATGAGCTGCAGCACAATGGAGATGATGGCAGTGGTTCCCCCATCTATATATGACATGAGCTGCAGCACAATGGAGATGATGGCAGTGGTTCCCCCATCTATATATGACATGAGCTGCAGCACAATGGAGATGATGGCAGTGGTTCCCCCATCTATATATGACATGAGCTGCAGCACAATGGAGATGATGGCAGTGGTTCCCCCATCTATATATGACATGAGCTGCAGCACAATGGAGGTGATGGCAGTGGTCCCCCATCTATGTATGACATGAGCTGCAGCACAATGGAGATGATGGCAGTGGTCCCCCATCTATATATGACATGAGCTGCAGCACAATGGAGATGATGGCAGTGGTTCCCCCATCTATATATGACATGAGCTGCAGCACAATGGAGATGATGGCAGTGGTTCCCCCATCTATATATGACATGAGCTGCAGCACAATGGAGATGATGGCAGTGGTTCCCCCATCTATATATGACATGAGCTGCAGCACAATGGAGATGATGGCAGTGGTTCCCCCATCTATATATGACATGAGCTGCAGCACAATGGAGATGATGGCAGTGGTTCCCCCATCTATATATGACATGAGCTGCAGCACAATGGAGATGATGGCAGTGGTTCCCCCATCTATATATGACATGAGCTGCAGCACAATGGAGATGATGGCAGTGGTTCCCCCATCTATATATGACATGAGCTGCAGCACAATGGAGATGATGGCAGTGGTTCCCCCATCTATATATGACATGAGCTGCAGCACAATGGAGATGATGGCAGTGGTTCCCCCATCTATATATGACATGAGCTGCAGCACAATGGAGATGATGGCAGTGGTTCCCCCATCTATATATGACATGAGCTGCAGCACAATGGAGATGATGGCAGTGGTTCCCCCATCTATATATGACATGAGCTGCAGCACAATGGAGATGATGGCAGTGGTTCCCCCATCTATGTATGACATGAGCTGCAGCACAATGGAGATGATGGCAGTGGTGCCCCCATCTATATATGACATGAGCTGCAGCACAATGGAGATGATGGCAGTGGTTCCCCCATCTATGTATGACATGAGCTGCAGCACAATGGAGATGATGGCAGTGGTTCCCCCATCTATGTATGACATGAGCTGCAGCACAATGGAGATGATGGCAGTGGTTCCCCCATCTATATATGACATGAGCTGCAGCACAATGGAGATGATGGCAGTGGTTCCCCCATCTATATATGACATGAGCTGCAGCACAATGGAGATGATGGCAGTGGTGCCCCCATCTATATATGACATGAGCTGCAGCACAATGGAGATGATGGCAGTGGTTCCCCCATCTATATATGACATGAGCTGCAGCACAATGGAGATGATGGTAGTGGTTCCCCCATCTATATATGACATGAGCTGCAGCACAATGGAGATGATGGCAGTGGTTCCCCCATCTATATATGACATGAGCTGCAGCACAATGGAGATGATGGCAGTGGTTCCCCCATCTATGATATGACATGAGCTGCAGCACAATGGAGATGATGGCAGTGGTTCCCCCATCTATATATGACATGAGCTGCAGCACAATGGAGATGATGGCAGTGGTTCCCCCATCTATATATGACATGAGCTGCAGCACAATGGAGATGATGGCAGTGGTTCCCCCATCTATATATGACATGAGCTGCGGCACAATGGGGATGATGGCAGTGGTTCCCCCATCTATATATGACATGAGCTGCAGCACAATGGAGATGATGGCAGTGGTTCCCCCATCTATATATGACATGAGCTGCAGCACAATGGAGATGATGGCAGTGGTTCCCCCATCTATATATGACATGAGCTGCAGCACAATGGAGATGATGGCAGTGGTTCCCCCATCTATATATGACATGAGCTGCAGCACAATGGAGATGATGGCAGTGGTTCCCCCATCTATATATGACATGAGCTGCAGCACAATGGAGATGATGGCAGTGGTTCCCCCATCTATATATGACATGAGCTGCAGCACAATGGAGATGATGGCAGTGGTTCCCCCATCTATATATGACATGAGCTGCAGCACAATGGGGGTGATGGTAGTGGTTCCCCCATCTATATATGACATGAGCTGCGGCACAATGGAGATGATGGCAGTGGTGCCCCCATCTATATATGACATGAGCTGCAGCACAATGGAGATGATGGCAGTGGTTGCCCCCATCTATATATGACATGAGCTGCAGCACAATGGAGATGATGGCAGTGGTTCCCCCATCTATGTATGACATGAACTGCAGCACAATGGAGGATGATGGCAGTGGTTCCCCCATCTATATATGACATGAGCTGCAGCACAATGGAGATGATGGCAGTGGTTCCCCCATCTATATATGACATGAGCTGCAGCACAATGGAGGTGATGGTAGTGGTTCCCCCATCTATATATGACATGAGCTGCAGCACAATGGAGATGATGGTAGTGGTTCCCCCATCTATATATGACATGAGCTGCAGCACAATGGAGGTGATGGCAGTGGTCCCCCATCTATGTATGACATGAGCTGCAGCACAATGGAGATGATGGCAGTGGTTCCCCCATCTATATATGATATGAGCTGCAGCACAATGGAGATGATGGCAGTGGTCCCCCATCTATATATGACATGAGCTGCAGCACAATGGAGATGATGGCCGAGTGGTTCCCCCATCTATATATGACATGAGCTGCAGCACAATGAGATGATGGCAGTGGTTCCCCCATCTATGTATGACATGAGCTGCAGCAAATGGAGATGTGTATTGTTTCCCCCATCTATGTATGACATGATCTGCAGCACATGGAGATGATGGTAGTGGTGCCCCCAACTATATATGACATGAGCTGCAGCACAATGGAGATGATGGCAGTGTGCCCCCATCTATATATGACATGAGCTGCAGCAAATTGGAGATGATGGTAGTGGTGCCCCCATCTATATATGACAGGAGCTCAGCACAATGGAGATGATGGTAGTGGTTCCCCCATCTATATATGACATGAGCTGCAGCACAATGGAGAGTGAGGGCAGTAGTTCCCCCATCTATATATGACATGAGGCTGCAGCACAATGAGATGATGGCAGTTTCTCCCGATCTATATATGACATGAGCTGCAGCACAATGGAGATGATGGTAGTGGTTCCCCCATCTATATATGACATGAGCTGCAGCACAATGGAGATGATGGCAGTGGTTCCCCCATCTATATATGACATGAGCTGCAGCACAATGGAGATGATGGCAGTGGTTCCCCATCTATGTATGACATGAGCTGCAGCACAATGGAGATGATGGCAGTGGTCCCACCATCTATGTATGACATGAGCTGCAGCACAATGGAGGATGATGGTAGTGGTGCCCGCATCTATGTATGACATGAGCTGCAGCACAATGGAGATGATGGTAGTGGTTCCCCCATCTATATATGACATGAGCTGCAGCACAATGGAGATGATGGCAGTGGTTCCCCCATCTATATATGACATGAGCTGCAGCACAATGGAGATGATGGCAGTGGTGCCCACTCTATGTATGACATGAGTTGAGCACAATGGAGATGATGGCAGTGGTGCCCACTCTATGTATGACATGAGCTGAGCACAATGGAGATGATGGCAGTGGTGCCCACTCTATGTATGACATGAGCTGCAGCACAATGGAGATGATGGCAGTGGTTCCCCCATCTATATATGACATGAGCTGCAGCACAATGGATGATGATGGCAGTGGTGCTCTCCTCTATGTATGACATGAGCTGCAGCACAATGGAGATGATGGCAGTGGTTCCCCCATCCTATATATGACATTGAGCTGCAGCACAATGGAGATGATGGCAGTGGATTCCCCCATCTATATATGACAATGAGCTGCAGCACATGGAGATGATGGCAGTCGTTCCCCATCTATATATGACATGAGCTGCAGGCACAATGGAGGATGATGGCAGTGGTTCCCCCATCTATATATGACATGAGCTGCGGCACTAATGGAGATGATGGCGTGGTGCCCCATCTATATATGACATGAGCTGCAGCACAATGGAGATGATGGCAGTGGTTCCCCCATCTATATATGACATGAGCTGCGGCACAATGGAGATGATGGCTAGTGGTTCCCCCATCTATATATGACATGAGCTGCAGCACAATGGAGATGATGGCAGTGGTTCCCCCATCTATATATGACATGAGCTGCAGCACAATGGAGATGATGGCAGTGGTTCCCCCATCTATGTATGACATGAGCTGCAGCACAATGGAGATGATGGCAGTGGTGCCCATCTATGTATGACATGAGCTGCAGCACAATGGAGATGATGGCAGTGGTGCCCCCATCTATATATGACATGAGCTGCGGCACAATGGAGATGATGGCAGTGGTTCCCCCATCTATATATGACATGAGCTGCAGCACAATGGAGATGATGGCAGTGGTTGCCCCATCTATATATGACATGAGCTGCGGCACAATGGAGATGATGGCAGTGGTTCCCCCATCTATATATGACATGAACTGCGGCACAATGGAGATGATGGCAGTGGTTCCCCCATCTATATATGACATGAGCTGCAGCACAATGGAGATGATGGCAGTGGTTCCCCCATCTATATATGACATGAGCTGCAGCACAATGGAGATGATGGCAGTGGTTCCCCCATCTATGTATGACATGAGCTGCAGCACAATGGAGATGATGACAGTGGTGCCCATCTATGTATGACATGAGCTGCAGCACAATGGAGATGATGGCAGTGGTGCCCCCATCTATATATGACATGAGCTGCGGCACAATGGAGATGATGGCAGTGGTTCCCCCATCTATATATGACATGAGCTGCAGCACAATGGAGATGATGGCAGTGGTTCCCCCATCTATATATGACATGAACTGCGGCACAATGGAGATGATGGCAGTGGTTCCCCCATCTATATATGACATGAGCTGCAGCACAATGGAGATGATGGCAGTGGTTCCCCCATCTATATATGACATGAGCTGCAGCACAATGGAAATGATGGCAGTGGTTCCCCCATCTATGTATGACATGAGCTGCAGCACAATGGAGATGATGGCAGTGGTGCCCATCTATGTATGACATGAGCTGCAGCACAATGGAGATGATGGCAGTGGTGCCCCCATCTATATATGACATGAGCTGCGGCACAATGGAGATGATGGCAGTGGTTCCCCCATCTATATATGACATGAGCTGCAGCACAATGGAGATGATGGCAGTGGTTGCCCCATCTATATATGACATGAGCTGCGGCACAATGGAGATGATGGTAGTGGTTCCCCCATCTATATATGACATGAGCTGCAGCACAATGGATCTTATGGCAGAGGTGCCCCCATCTATGAATGACATGAGCTGCAGCACAAGGGGGATGATAGCAGTTGTGCCCCCATCTATGAATGACATGAGCTGCAGCACAATGGAGGTGATGGTAGTGGTTCCCCCATCTATATATGACATGAGCTGCAGCACAATGGAGATGATGGCAGTGGTTCCCCCATCTATGTATGACATGAGCTGCAGCACAATGGAGATGATGGCAGTGGTGCCCCCATCTATTTATGACATGAGCTGCAGCACAATGGAGATGATGGCAGTGGTTCCCCCATCTATATATGACATGAGCTGCAGCACAATGGAGATGATGGTAGTAGTTCCCATATCTATATATGACATGAGCTGCAGCACAATGGAGATGATGGCAGTGGTTCCCCCATCTATGTATGACATGAGCTGCAGCACAATGGAGATGATGGCAGTGGTGCCCCCATCTA
Organism: Cepaea nemoralis; assembly: GCA_014155875.1. Taxonomy (NCBI): domain Eukaryota; kingdom Metazoa; phylum Mollusca; class Gastropoda; order Stylommatophora; family Helicidae; genus Cepaea; species Cepaea nemoralis. The sequence continues at coordinate 24,674 of JACEFZ010019648.1, forward strand.
TATATGACATGCGCTGCAGCACAATGGAGATGATGGTAGTGGTTCCCATATCTATATATGACATGAGCTGCAGCACAATGGAGATGATGGCAGTGGTTCCCCCATCTATGTATGACATGAGCTGCGGCACAATGGAGATGATGGCAGTGGTTCCCCCATCTATATATGACATGAGCTGCAGCACAATGGAGATGATGGCAGTGGTTCCCATATCTATATATGACATGAGCTGCAGCACAATGGAGATGATGGCAGTGGTTCCCCCATCTATATATGACATGAGCTGCAGCACAATGGAGATGATGGTAGTGGTGCCCACTCTATGTATGACATGAGCTGCAGCACAATGGAGATGATGGTAGTGGTGCCCCCATCTATATATGACATGAGCTGCAGCACAATGGAGATGATGGTAGTGGTGCCCCCATCTATATATGACATGAGCTGCAGCACAATGGAGATGATGGTAGTGGTTCCCCCATCTATATATGACATGAGCTGCAGCACAATGGAGATGATGGCAGTGGTTCCCCAATCTATATATGATATGAGATGCAGCACAATGGAGATGATGGTAGTGGTGCCCCCATCTATATATGACATGAGCTGCAGCACAATGGAGATGATGGTAGTGGTGCCCCCATCTATATATGACATGAGCTGCAGCACAATGGAGGTGATGGTAGTGGTGCCCACTCTATGTATGACATGAGCTGCAGCACAATGGAGATGATGGTAGTGGTGCCCCCATTTATATATGACATGAGCTGCAGCACAATGGAGATGATGGCAGTGGTTCCCCAATCTATATATGATATGAGATGCAGCACAATGGAGATGATGGTAGTGGTGCCCCCATCTATATATGACATGAGCTGCAGCACAATGGAGATGATGGCAGTGGTTCCCCCATCTATATATGACATGAGCTGCAGCACAATGGAGATGATGGCAGTGGTGCCCACTCTATGTATGACATGAGCTGCAGCACAATGGAGATGATGGCAGTGGTGCCCCCATCTATATATGACATGAGCTGCAGCACAATGGAGATGATGGCAGTGGTTCCCCATCTATATATGACATGAGCTGCAGCACAATGGAGATGATGGCAGTGGTTCCCCCATCTATGTATGACATGAGCTGCAGCACAATGGAGATGATGGCAGTGGTTCCCCCATCTATATATGACATGAGCTGCAGCACAATGGAGATGATGGCAGTGGTTCCCCCATCTATGATATGACATGAGCTGCAGCACAATGGAGATGATGGCAGTGGTGCCCCCATCTATATATGACATGAGCTGCAGCACAATGGAGATGATGGTAGTGGTTCCCCCATCTATATATGACATGAGCTGCAGCACAATGGAGATGATGGCAGTGGTTCCCCCATCTATGTATGACATGAGCTGCAGCACAATGGAGATGATGGCAGTGGTGCCCCCATCTATATATGACATGAGCTGCGGCACAATGGAGATGATGGCAGTGGTTCCCCCATCTATATATGACATGAGCTGCAGCACAATGGAGATGATGGTAGTGGTTCCCATATATATATATGACATGAGCTGCAGCACAATGGAGATGATGGCAGTGGTTCCCCCATCTATGTATGACATGAGCTGCAGCACAATGGAGATGATGGCAGTGGTGCCCCCATCTATATATGACATGAGCTGCGGCACAATGGAGATGATGGCAGTGGTTCCCCCATCTATATATGACATGAGCTGCAGCACAATGGAGATGATGGCAGTGGTTCCCATATCTATATATGACATGAGCTGCAGCACAATGGAGATGATGGCAGTGGTTCCCCCATCTATATATGACATGAGCTGCAGCACAATGGAGATGATGGTAGTGGTGCCCACTCTATGTATGACATGAGCTGCAGCACAATGGAGATGATGGTAGTGGTGCCCCCATCTATATATGACATGAGCTGCAGCACAATGGAGATGATGGTAGTGGTGCCCCTATCTATATATGACATGAGCTGCAGCACAATGGAGGTGATGGTAGTGGTGCCCCCATCTATATATGACATGAGCTGCAGCACAATGGAGATGATGGTAGTGGTGCCCCCATCTATATATGACATGAGCTGCAGCACAATGGAGGTGATGGTAGTGGTGCCCACTTTATGTATGACATGAGCTGCAGCACAATGGAGATGATGGTAGTGGTGCCCCCATCTATATATGACATGAGCTGCAGCACAATGGAGATGATGGCAGTGGTTCCCCCATCTATATATGACATGAGCTGCAGCACAATGGAGATGATGGTAGTGGTGCCCCCATCTATATATGACATGAGCTGCGGCACAATGGAGATGATGGCAGTGGTTCCCCCATCTGTATATGACATGAGCTGAGCACAATGGAGATGATGGCATTGGTTCCCCCATCTATATATGACATGAGCTGCAGCACAATGGAGATGATGGCAGTGGTTCCCCCATCTATGTATGACATGAGCTGCAGCACAATGGAGATGATGGCAGTGGTTCCCCCATCTATATATGACATGAGCTGCAGCACAATGGGGGTGATGGCAATGGTGCCCACTCGCCATAGAGTGGATGTTAGGAACTCTCAAAGTAAACAGTGCAAACAAACTACGGGATACGGTTGGCGTAGGGACACGTAACACCAACTCAACGTTAACAACGGAAACATACGTGAACAAGGTGAACGGTCGTGCGTTGGAAATTGGGAACAAATTATTGTGGCTATTGGACGGTTGGAAGGCTAGCAGTGGACTCAAAGTGAATAACAGCTTGAAGCACATATTGGGAACTCCATGGATCCGAGAACGACGGGAAGAACCTAGACAGAATCGGATGAAGATGACTGCAAGGACGACCTGAATGAACGGAAGAAGGAGAAGTATTACTGAGTGACGACAAGGAAATGTAGGATAGGTTTTATTACTTAATGTCAGTGTATGCTTATATTAGATGCCATCCCGGCAACAACGCAAACTCTAATTGTACACCACAAAATGTGTCATGACTCAGTCAACTCCGTAATAAAGCGGTGTTAGTTTTCCTGAGCTCCGATGTTTACTTCGTATTTCAAAGTTCATCAGTGAATTCATAGACTGTTATTGTTACGCCGTTTTAATGAGCCAGTTTTTTTTGTAAGTTCGAACATATCCACATGGCAAATCACAGCGAAGACAGACATACGGCTTGGCAACCACTCTATGTATGACATGAGGAGCATGCCTGCGAGGTGATGACAGTTGTGCCCATAGTGGCAGTGAGCAACGCCATCCAGCAATTTCCCAGTGGTAAGGCACCAGGTCCCGACTCCATCCAGGCAGAGATATAAAAAGCAGGTGGACCGGTTCTAATAAGAGCTGCTTCAACAATTCTTTACAATCATATGGGTGAACGAAAGCATGCCTCAATATTTCAAGGACGCATCAATAGTCCACCATTACAAACGTAAAGGAAACCGCCAATCCTATATCAACCACCAAGGCATCTCCTTACTCTCAATTGCTGTGAAGATACTCGCCAGAATTCTACGAACGTGTGTCCAAATAGTGCGGTTATTTTATGATCGTATGCAGGCAAGAGTACGGGAAAATGGTGAACTGCCTGAGCGCTTTCTTATGACCATTCTTCTCAGCATCTCACTTAAGCTCACCTATCTGTCCACGTCTAAGATGTTTTGTACTTGATCACTAGCTTTGAACTCGACTGTAGTCCACACGGAACTGATTCTTGAGAATGGACCAGTTTTCCTTATTACCAGTGTCACCACCTTCAGGGAAACCCACTCCGACTTCTGAGGTGCTTGTAATTTACTACACCCAAGTCAAGAACAGGAAGTCAACTGTTAATTAATATTATTGATCTTTATTGTAGACTGCATTCTTTAACCTGGTTCTGTTGTTCCCCCTCTCTTAAACACAGGAAGAAACGTAGCCCTCCGGCAGTCCACAAGACAAAGTAGTAATTATGAAAATGCAAGAATGAGTTTCTCTGAGAACGCTGTAGATGGAAATTTGAATAACGATTATCGTGGAGGACATTGCAGTCATACCAAACATGAAAAAGTGACGGCAGAATGGTCTCTGCAGTTTGACCGACCGTATTCATTAAGTGAAATTATCATCTACAACAGAAATTGTAAGGCGTATCTGTATGGTTTCAGCCTTCTGTGTACGTCCATTCTTTCTTGTTGGGTATTTACAGCTGTGGAAGTCCATTCCCTTATGTTGAGTGTTCACAGATGTGCATGTATGCCCATTTATTATTGTTGGGTGTTTTCATTTGTGTAGATACATCCATTCCTTTATGTTGAGTGTTTACAGCTGTGTGTGCACGTCTGTTCCTTTATGTTGGGTGTTTACAGCTGTACATATACGTCCATTCCTTTATGTTGCGTGTTTACAACTGTTTATGTACGCCCATTCCCTGCAGTTGTGTGTTTACGGTCGTGTACGTACGTCCATTCACTTATGTATGGCGTTTACAGCTGTGTGTATCTAATTCCCTTAATGTGGGTGTTTACAGCTGTGTATGTACGTCTAATCATTTATGTTGGGTGTTTTTTTTTTAAAATGTTGTATATCCATTACAAGGTGATAGATACACAGTAGGAAACTATGGTTTAGGAGAGAAAAAGTAAAGAGGATACAGACTTGTAGAGTGGGCAAAAGAGCATGAAAGATTGTAGGAATCACCTAGTTTAAGCAACACCCTAGAAGATTATGGACATAGAGGAGTACTGATAGCAGGACTAGAAACCATATTGATTACATTCTGATTAGCAGTAGATTTAGAAATGCGTTAAGAATAGCAAAAATGTTCCCAGTGCTGATTGTTATACTGACCACAGATTACTTACAGAAACATTGAGGATTAAGTTACAGAAAGTCAAGTATATAACAGGAAACACTAAGTATGTTTTGTGTTAATTGAGAAATAACAAGGAAATACAAAACAAATTCAACATAGAAGTACAGAACAGATTTGATGCATTGTCTGATCTAGATATCCTATTCCAGGATGTGGGTGATCAATGGGAAATGGTGAAGAATTCATTCAGTTTGGCTCAGAAAAAAACTATTTCAAAATTAAAGGTGGGTCGTAAGAAATGGATGACAGAAGAAATTTTACAACTAATGGAAACAAGAAGACTCAACAAAAATAATTCTGCCAAATATGAAGAAATTCACAGACAAGTCAGAATATTATGTAAGGAAGCAAAAGAAGCATAGCTTGAGAAAAATTGCTTAGAAATTGAAAAACAACACAACAGTCACAATTCCAAATTAGTGCACAAAAGAATTCAGGATCTTACTAATAAAAGAACAAGTACAAAAGCAGGCTGTCTAAAAACTAAAGATGGCAAAATCATAATAGAAAAAGACCAGATTCCACATGTATGGACAGATTATGTGATACACCTTCATGATGATAACAGAGAGGAACAGTATGATATTCGATTTAATAATGAAGGATCGCCAATTTTGAAGATGGAAGTTCGAAATGTTCTTAAGCATATGAAAGCTGGCAAGGCCCCCGGTGCAGATAACATCACAACAGAAATGATTAAAGCTTTAGAAGAATATGGAATAGATCAAGTCACCAGACTGCTGAACACATTATATGATACCGAAGATAGACCTTTGGAATTATGTAACTCTGTATTTATTGCAGTCCCAAAGACATCAGGAGCCTTGGAATGTGATCAACATAAAAGAATTAGTATAATGAGTCACGTCACAACGATTTTGCTATGAATTATGATGCAAAGAGTGATGACGAAAATACAACTTGAAATAGGAGAAGAACAATGTGGGTTTGTAGAAGGAAAGGGTACAGTGAATGCTGTGTATATGCTTCGATCAGTTATTAAACGGGCTATAGGAGTAAAAGCATTGTCCAGACAGAAACACGGAGCTGATCCACGACTCTGGTGATCGAGTGAGATGGCAGAACATGACCGCCCACGTTTACAGGCATTGCACATGATGGATGGATGGATAGGGGTAAACAAGGATATACATCTTTGTTTTATTGACTACACAAAGGCTTTCGATAGAGTTAGACATGTCAACATGGTGGATATTTATCTACAAATTGATGGGAAATTCATTACACTTATAAAAAAACAAAAAAAACATATATTGGAAACAACAAGCTGTCATAAAAATTGATAATGAAGTGGGACAATATCAGCCTATTAAGAGAGGTGTTAGGCAGGGATCTGTAATATCTCCAGATCTATTTTCCCTATACTGTGAAAATATTTTCAGAAATGTAGAAGATATAAATGGAATCAGCGTTGGAGGACGAAACATCAATAACTTTATCTATGCAGATGATACAGTATTGATTGCAGACAATTAGCAGTAGTAGATGCGGTTGTTGCACACTGTGAACAACTGGGGTTATAATTAAATTGTAAAAAGACACACATTGTGGTCGTCACTAGGAAGAACGAAATACCACAATGTAATATACAAGTACATGGGAATATTCTTCACCAAGTGAATCGGTACAATTATCTGGGAACAGTCATAACATCTGATGGGAGATGCCTTGATGAGATTAGAACAAGAATCGCCATGGCGAAAGTAGCCTTTAGCAAGATGAAAAACATTCTGACCAATAAAAAGATGTCAATTGAAACGAGAAAAAGAATGTTGATTGGATACATAAAACTTGTTCTTTTGTATGGATGTGAAACTTGGACAAAGAGCAGTCAAGCTGAAAAACATCTGATGGCGCAGAAATGTGGTTTTTGAGGAAAATGCAAAGAATACCATGGACTGACAGAAAAACCAATGACCAAGTACTACAGGAGACAAATGAAAATCTTAAATTGATTAGAGAAATTAGACATAGACATTCAAAATGTTTTGGACATGTTATTGGAAGAAATGGATTGGAAAACTTAGTGACGTCTGGCAAGATCGAAGGGAACAGACCAAGAGGAAGACCGAGAAGAAAATACCTGGATGGCTTTGCCACATGGCATGGTCAAGACAGAAACACTGAGCTGATCCACGACTCTGGTGATCGAGTGAAATGGCAAGTCATGACCGCCCACGTTTTCCGGCATGGCACATGATCGATCGATTTATCCCTTACAGGACGTTGCAGACAACACAAGTATTTTTCAACTGCCGTTAATGTATTAGGCCAGATGTTACGTTCAGTAGTTTGCCATTTCTTTCTGAACGACCAGCTCACATACCCCCGTAAGTTACTAGCGCGGCGTGACCCGCTGCCGATTATCGCAGCTGCTATTTTCCCCATGTGGATATATGGGATTAAGAACAATGTCGTTAAACACTTGGCGAATGGAGATCTCCAACCGGGAGAATATGTTGAGTGTTTACAGCCTTGTATATACGTCTATTCCTTTATGTTGGGTGTTTACAGCTGTGTATGTACGTCCATTCTATTATGTTGGGTGTTCACAGCTGTGTATGTACGTCCATTCCTTTATGTTGGGTGTTTACCGCTGTGTATGTACGTTCATTCCTTTATGTTGGGTGTTTACAGCTGTGTATGTACGTGCATTCCTTTATGTTGGGTGTTTACCGCTGTGTATGTACGTCCATTCCTTTATGTTGGGTGTTTACAGCTGTGTATGTACATCCATTCCTTTATGTTGGGTGTTTACAGCTGTGTATGTACGTCCATTCTTTTATGTTGGGTGTTTACAGCTGTGTATGTACGTCCATGCTACTACTACTACTACTACTACTACTACTACTACTACTACTACTACTACTACTACTACTACTACTACTACTACTACTACTACTACTACTACTACTACTACTACTATTACTACTACTACTACTACCACTACCACTAACACTACTACTACTACTACTACTACTACTACTACTACTAGTAAATCACAAATACCGACGTATTGGAAAGATCAGGCTGTGTGACGGTTTATTCCATGCTCAGTTTTCGTAGACTTAGATGGATAGGACATCTTAGGAGGATGGATGATGGTAGAATACCAAAGGATATCTTTTTTGGTGAATTACAGATGGGTAAGAGATCTCAGGGTCGGCCTCTACTACGATACAAAGATGTGTGTAAGCGGGACATGATTGATACAGGCATTGATAATGCACATTGGGAGCAAGTCGCAGCTGAACGTGTTGCATGGAGGGCAACTATCAGAAATGGAATAAAGACAAAAGAGAAAATTATTGCAGATAAGTCTCACACCGAGCGTGTGAGACGTAAGATGGTGCATAATGGTGGAAATTACCACTTGTTCACATGCACCCACTGTGAACGAACATTTACAGCGCGAATTGGCCTTATCAGTCACATTCGCTACCGACATGGGTAAAAGTTATTATGCCTTTTTGAAGCACAAACTATCGTCTGTCAAGACGGCAAGGTGGCAATGAATGATGAACGTGGCTAGGGACACAGACAACCACTACGACAGTGGTTCTCAACCTTTTTTGGCCCGTGCCCCCCTCACCATATTTTCAGAACGTCATTCCACCCCCCCCCCCCCTTCCTATTAAAAATTTGTCCCGTGCCCCCCTTCACCATATTTTCAGAACGTCATTCCCCCCTTTTTTCCTACCTAAAAATCCCCCCACCCCTACACAGCATACGTAAAAATGGAAGGTAAATATGTTAAAACAGGTCTAGACATCCACATAAAACGTGATTTGTGGGTCTACTAACTTTATAAAATGAATTTTAGAAGGATGAGACGTGCATAACTGTAAAGCATGAAGGGAAAAGCAATATCAAGTAATCGGGTCTTGTATTAACGCGATATTGAAATGATCTACATTCCCACCCCACAACCCCACCCCCTGGAAACCCTAAAATTCACCCGGGGGAGGGGAATTCCCCACCGGTTGAGAACCACTGCACTATGGCATGTTTCTTTAGCGACTCAATGGGTATGCTCAAGAGGATAGAGACGGAGTTGATCCGAAAAGAGTGGTTTCTGTCTCTGCAGCGGTCTCGGCTGGGAAAGATTAGTTTCATTTTCGTGCCAGGGCATGCGGGAGTACAAGGAAATGAGCGGCCTGACAAGCTCGCAGATAAGCTATTGTGGAGGGCGGACGCGCCATGGACTAGGCTGACATTCTGAATGCTCTACAAGAAGTAAGACTTTTACGAGAACCAAGTGATGACTGTGAATCTACAACCATGGTCAGACTGCGAGAACAGCAAATTAAAAGAGGTGTGACCAAACAAGAACACTACGCATGAAGCCAAAGAAGATTGATAAACAATCACAGAATTGGTGTCGTTAGCCGCTACACGCTGTGGGATTTGCTGAGGAGGGGATCCGAGCACTTATGGACTGAATGGTTCGATGTACAATGAGGCTGATCTTTCGACTAACTAACTATACTGACGTTTGTTAATTATGTTTAACGTTTCTTGTTCAACTGGGGTTTGATCCCAAACCACATAACACAATATTTTACACCTAATACATTAAGGTAGAACAATAGTTCTTGCATGTTACATAGAATCATTTTTAACATACGGCCGCGAAACCTGTACAATTAGTAAACAGCCGAAAAATATATCTATGGAAGCCTTGGAGATTGGATTTTATAGAAACATGCTGAAAAATAACTTTTGTTTTCGCATATCCTTTACAGGACATTGCAATCAACACCAGCATTTTTCAGCTCCTGTTGATGTCTTGGCAAGATTACGCTCAGTAGTTTGCCATTGCTTTCTGAGCGACCGGCTCATATACCCCCGTAAATAACCAAAGCAAAGCAATCCGCTACCGAATCTCGCGCAGCTGCGTTACCCACGTGAATATACGGGTTTACAGAGTTAAAACCTAGGCCAAAGAGACATGCAAAAATTAATTATACAGCCAAATCAAGCAATCGGGATGTTTTAAGGGAAGCTGAGTGGCAAAGACAACTTACCACACAAACATCAGAAAGAGGCAGTCATCGCTTGTTGGCCAGGTTATGAGAAGACAACAAGTGAAATATGTTGTAACAGCCGGACAGATTTGGCCAGGTTATGAGAAGACAACAAGTGAAATATGTTGTAACAGCCGGACAGATTTGGCCAGGTTATGAGAAGACAACAAGTGAAATATGTTGTAACAGCCGGACAGATTTGGCCAGGTTATGAGAAGACAACAAGTGAAATATGTTGTAACAGCCGGACAGATTTGGCCAGGTTATGAGAAGACAACAAGTGAAATATGTTGTAACAGCCGGACAGATTTGGCCAGGTTATGAGAAGACAACAAGTGAAATATGTTGTAACAGCCGGACAGATTTGGCCAGGTTATGAGAAGACAACAAGTGAAATATGTTGTAACAGCCGGACAGATTTGGCCAGGTTATGAGAAGACAACAAGTGAAATATGTTGTAACAGCCGGACAGATTTGGCCAGGTTATGAGAAGACAACAAGTGAAATATGTTGTAACAGCCGGACAGATTTGGCCAGGTTATGAGAAGACAACAAGTGAAATATGTTGTAACAGCCGGACAGATTTGGCCAGGTTATGAGAAGACAACAAGTGAAATATGTTGTAACAGCCGGACAGATTTGGCCAGGTTATGAGAAGACAACAAGTGAAATATGTTGTAACAGCCGGACAGATTTGGCCAGGTTATGAGAAGACAACAAGTGAAATATGTTGTAACAGCCGGACAGATTTGGCCAGGTTATGAGAAGACAACAAGTGAAATATGTTGTAACAGCCGGACAGATTTGGCCAGGTTATGAGAAGACAACAAGTGAAATATGTTGTAACAGCCGGACAGATTTGGCCAGGTTATGAGAAGACAACAAGTGAAATATGTTGTAACAGCCGGACAGATTTGAGTAAAGCCAGATATAGGAAGACAGTGTGAGAAAGTTTTTGACAGTCTTGTGTCATGACACGGAAGAGTGTCAACACACAAATTGATCCAAGACGTCAGAGATCGAAATTTGTGGATTGTCCACGCCAGTCGGAAAGGCACTGGATGCCATCAAGCATCACAACTGCGACCACACTAACTAGTACTACAACAATATGAACATGTTATTTCGCTATACACATGCCATTGTCCATTTTAAACTGATATTTCAGATCTTAGAGAGCGGCTACGAAACTACAAACTGCTGGCTTACAATGAAAGCGGAGATCTGACCTTTGCTTACACAGAGAATAGGAGTTACTCAATGCCTCGGTTCGATGTACAAATACCAACAAGAATTCCTGTAGCACTAATCAAGATTCAGACAACGGCCCGTAATAAACAAGGCGATATGATCTTGACCTTGTGCGAGGTACAAACATTCAGCGGTAAGTTATCAGTCAGTTATATTTCAGTAAGTTATCTTTCAGTTACATGTGAGCTTCTTTTTTATCGCCGCTTCATCCTTTGTAGATAAGCGAAAACGTCCCTAGCAGTTTTGTAGATGTAGTGTCACAGATTGCTAGAAATTCACAGGACAGCTAAAATCAGCAGTGTAGACATTTTCAGGGAAGCTAAGTTGCAAAAAAAAAAAGAAGAAACGAATCACAAATATCTGAAAGAGCAGTCATGAATATTTATTTTTTTTTTTAATTTTTTATTTATTTTTTCTTCCCTGGGGAAATGGGGGGAGGGGGTAGGGGAACATAATGAGAATACAAAAAATGGAATATGTGGCAACTGGATATATTTGCGAAATGCGAGACGAAAAGCGAGAGCAAAACACAGTGAGTGAGAGAGAGAGAGAGAGAGAGAGAGAGAGAGAGAGAGAGAGAGAGAGAGAGAGAGACTCCTTGACTGTCTTGCGTCATGGCGCGAAAGACCGTCAACATACAACTGATATATGTCCTTGGAGATCATTAGACATGGAGAAACATGATTCCCCACGACAGTCCGCAAGACACTTGATGGTGATGATTTAAGCTGTATTTCTCCTTGTTATTATATACAGTTCGCATATCCACAGCAATTATACAGTTCGCATATCCCCTGCAATTATACAGTTCGCATATCCACAGCAATTATACAGCCCACATGTCCCCTGCAATTATACAGCCCACATGTCCACAGCAATTATACAGCCCACATGTCCACAGCAATTATACAGCCCACATGTCCACATCAATTATACAGTTCAAGAGCCCACAACAACTATACGGCTCACATGCCCACAATAATTATACAGCCCACATGTCCACCGCAATTATACATCCCAGATGTCCACTGTAATTATGCAGCCCACATGTCCACATCAATTATACAGTCCACATGTCCACATCAATTATACAGTTCCCATGTCCACAGCAATTATACATTCTCATGTCCACAGAAATTATATTGTTTACATGTCCACTCCACAGCAATTATACAGTTCACATTTCCACTCCACTGCTAATTTACAGTCCACATGTCCTCAGCAATTATACAGTTCACATGTTCACATACCTAATTATATTTCCTAAGATGACCTAGGATGCTATCGACTTGAGCCCACATATGTTGATCTCTTGTTGTGGATTTCAGCCCACATATATTAATGTCTTGTTATGGCCTTGAGCCCATATACATGATCTATTATGATTAGCGATGCCTGTCATCGCCTTGATACACATACATTGATTTCTTTTTGTGGACTTGAACCCACATATGTGGATTTGTTATGATTCGACAGGTCTGTTATCTACTTGATACCACATATATTGATCTTTTGTTATCGACCTAGCAACACATACATGTATCTATTGTTGTGGACTTGAGCCCACATCTAGGGAACACTGGGACAATACATACCTAAGAACCAGTGTGACAGTGAAATCACACCACAAATAAATCTTTCTTTTATAATGTCTCCAGAGGTAGTTTCCTGCAAGGCATCTGGGATGTGATAGGGTCGTCATATCTTGTAGACCGCAATGCACAGAGGGATACATGGATAAGGCTTTCTCGCACTGTAGCACGCGAAGAGCCCGAGTGTCCAAGACCTCTAATGCCATGCTAGTGACGTTTTGAAGGCGTGTCTGATCAGCTTCGCTAACGCTGAAAACATGTTCATGTATTGACTGGCGCTCATAGAAGTGGAGACAAGAAGAAGATATCATACAATGTGACGTCATACATTCATGCGCCATGGTAATTTTTTCCCGGAAACTATGTGATGATATGAATTAAATTTACAGATCAATGTACTTAGATATATGCTCTCCGCATACTAATGTTCTGCATAATCCCCATCAACATGTACCATTTCACTATATAACCTGACAAGTGCGTGCGTGAATCGATTGTACCAGGTGTTGTCCTGTTCACGTGGCCATGTCCACTCCAGAACCAGACAAGTGCGTGGATGTCTCGACTATACCAGGTGTTGTCCTGTTCGCGTGGCCATGTCTTCACTCCAGAACCAGACAAGTGCGTGGATGTCTCGACTCTGCCAAGTGTTGTCCTGTTCACGTGGTCATGTCTTCACTCCAGAACCAGACAAGTGCGTGCATGAACAGACTGTGCCAGTTGTTGTCCTGTTCACGTGGTCATGTCTTCACTCCAGAACCAGACAAGTGCGTGCATGAACAGACTGTGCCAGTTGTTGTCCTGTTCACGTGGTCATGTCTTCACTCCAGAACCAGACAAGTGCGTGCATGAACAGACTGTGCCAGGTGTTGTCCTGTTCACGTGGTCATATCTTCACTCCAGAACCAGACAAGTGCGTGGATGTCTCGACTGTACCAGGTGTTGTCCTGTTCACGTGGTCATGTCTTCACTCCAGAACCAGACAAGTGCGTGGATGTCTCGACTGTACCAGGTGTTGTCCTGTTCACGTGGTCATGTCTTCACTCCAGAACCAGACAAGTGCGTGGATGTCTCGACTGTACCAGGTGTTGTCCTGTTCGCGTGGCCATGTCTTCACTCCAGAACCAGACAAGTGCGTGGATGTCTCGACTATACCAGGTGTTGTCCTATTCGCGTGGCCATGTCTTCACTCCAGAACCAGACAAGTGCGTGGATGTCTCGACTATACCAGGTGTTGTCCTGTTCGCGTGGCCATGTCTTCACTCCAGAACCAGACAGGTGCGTGTATGGCCTGAATGTACCAGATGTTGTCCTGCTCACATGGCCACGTCTTAATAACACACAAGCAGACTGCTACTGGTATGAATACACAACTGCAAGTTAAATGGTTCGACCATATAACTAGACTACCAAATATCACTATACCACAACACGCAATGTGTATAGACCAAATGAAACCATAAGAAGAGACCGTCCATAGAAACGATGGACAGAGCGAATAACAGCTTACATGTGTATATCGATAAATGAAGCCCATAAACGGGCACTCTCCCGATGGCAATGCTTCACGTCGACAACGCAAAGAACAAAAGGAACAAGGTGGGGGTGGTATGATTATTATTGAGACTCCTTGCTGTTTCTTAAGACGAGGATAGATTGAGTATGGTAATGTCTCGAATGCTGTGATGTCGGTTCTGGATTCAACTCTAATGATTTTAATAGCCATATATAAATAGTGACGCTCTTAGTCAGCTGTTAACGATGTGTATGTTACAGAAGCCGTGTGCCCAGATGGTTACTACGGTCTGTCATGCACTCAGCCGTGCACGTGCGCAGTCGGCAACTTGTGCTTCACGGTGACCGGAGCATGTAGCTATGGATGCCCCGGAGGATTGTACGGCCACAACTGTGAAAGTCAGTGCAGCTCAACCTGTCGGGGTGCCCAGTGTCATCAGCGGTTAGGGACTTGTGTAAGCTGTATTCCTGGCTATGTTGGACAATATTGTGAAACAGGTGAGATCTCTCATCTAGTCTAGTTATCCTTAAGCCTTTGTCATTGGAAGTTAGACAAATACATACACTGCCACCTTACATTCTTGACAGCCGACAGTTTGTTAAATAGTGCTTCAAAAAGGCGTTATAAACGACAACCCATGGCGGTGGCGAATGTGACTGATTAGACCAATTCGCGCTGTAAATGTTCGTCCACAATGGATGCATTGTGACCACATGGTCATTTTCACCATCACGCACTGAGCATGGAATAAACTATTACACAACCTGATCTTTCCAATACGTGAGTATTTGTGATTTTTTCTTGCTACTTAATACCAAGTATTCTTCGCAGATATCGCATATGTAAGCTGTTTAGACGTTTCTCTTGGTGTGAGTAAGTTGTCCAGGCTTCACTGTCATAAAGAAGGGTACTAAGGACACAGGCTTGATAGACAAGGACTTTTGTTTTGGCAGTAAGCTTCCTGTTCTCCCAGACTCTTTTTGCTAACATGTTCATTGGTGTTGCTGCCTTACCAATCCTGATGTTGATTTCCTAATCTATATGTAATTTGCTATTTATCTCTGACCTTAAATATATAAAATGGTCTACCATATACAGTCCGGTTTCTTCTTTTTACTAATTGTTAAACCAAATTCAAGTAGCGGCAGGCCAAGTGGCTATGAAAGCCGGTTTCTCCATCGGGAGACCCGGGTTCAAATCTTCGGAAAGGCGTGGATTTTGTTATGTCATGGGCCAAAAAGAAAATCCTAACCTGCAAAGTTCGCAGCTTCTGCACTTGCTAGGCGGCCTTAACTCCTCAAGCTCAAGACCCCACTGGCCGACTCTGCAAGGTACATAGGCAGTAAAATGACAATTTTGATTGTTAAACCTAATTCAGAACAAGCATTGGAGAATGCAGATAGCAGATGTTGCAATTCTTCCTCAAAATGGGTCGTAAATGCCGCATCATCTACAAACAGCAACTCAGTTCCATTTACAAACAGCAACTATCTGATCAGTAACCTCATAATTTTGGTCTTGGCCAACAATCTCTGAGAATTGTAGAGGCCACCATCTGATCGTGAGTGAATGTATATACCACCATCCTGATCACGAAAGGCATATTTCAGTAGAATTGAAAAGTATTTTCAAAAGAGGGTTGGAGCTAATACAAAACAATGCTTAAAGCCTCTCTTGATTTAAAACTCTTCTAAAATAACACTATCAAACTTGATTATACCCTTCATGCCTGCGTGGAACGATTCCACAATGGCCAGAAGAGTTGGTGGGCAGCCATCTGTCACGGAAATCTCAATCGATTCGCCCGCGAGGTAAGGTAAATAAATAAATGTTTGCATATCCTTTACAGGACATCGCTGTCAACATCAGCATCTTTCAGCTGATTGTTGATTTCTTGGCAAGATTACGCTCAGTAGTTTGCCATTGCTTTCTGAGCGGTCGGCTCACATAACCCGTAAGTTACCGACGCGATTCAACCACTGCTGATTCTCACCGTCGTCACGTTACCTACGAGAGTATACGACATTACGCAGAAAAGTCGCTAACCTCTAGGCCATGAAGCCGGCCGTGGTAAGGTAGACACCAACTATTATCCGACCCGGTTCCTGGAAGAAATGTTCGCCCTTGGTTTGGTCTTTCTCGGCGATTCGAGAAACCTCGGCGGGGTGAACAGAATTCGTGCCGACAGCGCATGGTTGTGGCGCATGGTCAGTTAGAGGGCCCGGTAGACAAAGACGGCAGATTTTGGCTGTCAGTGCTGGTGACCAGACGCCGTTTTGCACAGTGTGTTTTAAATATGGAGAGCTGGGGCTACCGATGTCTCAAGGTTGTTAAAGAGACCCGACGTCTAGTCCAGTTGAACTACAGCTGCTCCAATATGACACGTTGTCGGCCATCTGAAGGTATGTGTAACCCTTTAGTTTATTTAACGCCGTGTCGGTACTCGGTGACCCGATAGCGCTAGGCGGTATGTACTAATCGTGGCGCGGGAAAGTGGGGCAAGTGTGCACAGTCAACTGGTGTGGGCCTGAAACCAAACCTGTTGAAAGCGCGTATTTGCTAGCAGTGTAATACAGGGGTAATTATTATGCTAGCGACGCCGGGTTTGTAACAGCCATTGTAGGTTGGGTTAATTGAGTTCAGGACAGCGAGAGCTTTAATTAGAGTTCACACATGACCAAGCTTCCTGAAATCGAACGTAGTCGAGGCCGCAGGGGTGGAATGACATCACGAGGGGGACCCGGAAGTAGTGTAGGACATAGCCTATACTAGGGCATGTGCAGTCTCGATCGACGCAGCTGGTCGAAGCGAAGCTCGTACGACGGTCGGCAGAAATATCGGATGTCATTTCAAGGTCGTGATTTGAGTCGAAGGTCGTTGTCACCTGGTGGGGCACCCACTGGTTTTTCTTCTTCGTTTTCCTCACATCTGTCTAATAGTTAGTGTCCCTCAATGGAATGTCCAGCTTAATATATAGTAGGATTCCGGAGAGGTGGACAATGTGTGAGAAGCCGACCGAAGGGACAGAGCATGTTCTATAAGGACAGTGACGCCGTTCTAAATGCTCCAGCCCTCGATGAGGGAGTACAGAACGGGGTGTGGATCTCTGCTACATGGAGAATGACTGAGGCAATGTATATGGTATTTGATTTGGATGCTTTGTACCCGAGGCACGGTACTATATCTGCTCTGGCTGGTAATAGGGCAGTGAACCAGGGAGATTGGCGTGAACGAGGAAGGGGTCCCGATACATCATCCCAGGCCCTACTTTAGGGCCATTCTGCCTATCGATACTAATGATTCCCTAACCCTATGTGTCATGTAGAAGTCTTGTAGGGTATGATGACACTGCAGTGATAAGGGACCAACGACATTGGACCTAGCGATACCCCAGTCCGGGGAAGATGACGCAGGGCAACTCGCCGCCTGTCAGGTCCTAGACCAAGTACCTCTCAGGCACCTGGGAGCAGTAAATGAAAGAGATGGGACTCTCATGAGAGGAGCCCTGACTGAGGAAGGAGGTGAGAGTGGACGTGCATATGGTAAGCTTGGTTCTAGGTACTTTCACTGAGTGTTGTCTTCCACAGGTTCTACCTTCTTGAGTGAGGTCTTGACATTGTGGTGATGGGTCCAGTGATTGGGACCAGGCGAGTGTGAGTAGCAGACCAGGGACAACATCATGCATCACAGCGTGTCCTTTTCCCAAGAGGTAATGCACCGACCGATGAGTCTTGCTAACTCGTCGCTACCGTCAATACCAAGGTATCTTCACTATGGCAATGCTACCTACTTATCGACCATACGCATGGCAACTATCTTTGTGGAGTGATTGTCTACCGTATCAGGACATTAGATAGACCCATCTCCAGCTAGTAACATATTCCTTTGACTTCATGTGCCAGGCCATTTTGGTCTTTGAGTCTGCTGAAGTCCAGAGACGAAGTTTCCAGTGAAGACTTTACACTTCAGCACCGGAGAGATTGATCTCCTATTAATAACACTTATCGTGATTCCTTTAGCGTGGACACAAAAGTGTGATATTATCTCGCCACAATAAACATTAGACATTTCGTCAACTATGTGGGCCACCTATTATGATCATCACTGGCGAGAGGCTTCCGGAACTAGTCCAGTCAGAACGACTACCTTACTTTCATCCTTGGGAAGACGAGAGCTTGCTGGAAGTGGATACATTCCGTGAGACTTGTTTCCAAGATGACCTGTAGTGTTCTACTCGGAGCTTTTCCTGTGATGACAAATCCATCCCGATGCTAGTCCAGTGCCTGCTTGTCTCGACATACCTACTAGCTATTAGGTCTATCTCATATCTCATCATCATCTTCCTCAGCATCATCATACTCATTTGTATAATACACGCTTATGTTACCATATATAGATACCAGTGTTGAGTGTTGAGTCATGCATTCAGAACGAGGTGTGAGAGGGTAGTATCCCTTGTTTGAGTGAAAAGAGAGATAGGTATCCTAAGGCTGGTGGGGTAAAGTAGATAGAGGCCACCTAGTTCCTAGGCAGAATACATCCCGTTGTTAAGGTGTGGCTTCTGTTCCTCTCACCCCAAGGAGTGTTGTTACACCATCCTTCTTTAGTGTATGAAAAGACACTCACGACTGACCAAATAAGATGCCGTTGTGAGGTTGATGAAGGCAATAAGCAGTGGTTGATTATGTTCAAGACATGTTTCGTGCATTTGTCGCAATGAGAATATCATATCAATGTCAGACCGATTCCTCCGAAAGCCACACTGTGGTTCGGGGCAAAATCTCTCATCACTTGAAGTCTGCATAGAACAATTCTGGCAAATACTTTCCCGACAATGCACGAGACATTGGAATCCATGGTTTTGTGTTGCTCTCACAGGACATTGGAATCCATGGGTCTATGTTTCTCCCACAGGAAATAGGAATCTAGTATCTATGTTGCTTTCACGGGACATTGGAATCTAGTATCTATGTTACTTTCACGGTACATTGGAATACATGGATCTATGTTGCTCTAAAAGGACATTGGAATCTAGTATCTATCTTGCTTTAGCGGGACATTGTAATCTAGTATTTATCTTTCTTTCACGGGACATTTACATGCAGTGTCTATCTTGCTGTCACGGGGCATTGGAAATTCTAGTCATTATCTTGACTTCACGGGACATTGGAATCTATTATCTAGCTTTCATGGGACTTTAGAATCCATTGATCTATGCTGCTCTCACAGGACATTGGAATCTAGTATCTATGTTGCTTTCACGGGGCATTGGAATCCATGGATCTATGATGCTCTCAAATGACATTGGACTCTAGTATCAATATTTATCTAATAGGACATTGGAATCTAGTATCTATGTTACTTTCACGGGACATTTAAATCCATGGATCTATGTTACTCTCAAAAGACATTGCAATCTAGTATATATATCTTGATTTCACGGGACATTATAATCTAGTATCTATCTTGCTTTCACGGGATATTGAAATCTAGTATATATCTTGCTTTCATGGGTCATTGAAATCTAGTATCTATCTTGATTTTGCAGGACATTGGAATCTAGTATCTATTTTGCTCTCACTGGACATTGCTTGCTTGCTTGTGTTCGTTGGCTACTGGACATTGTAATCCATTGATCTATGTTGCTTTCACGGAACATTTGAATCTATAGATCTATGTTGCTCTCACAGGACATTGGAATCTAATATCTATGTTGCTTTCGCCGGATTTTTAAATCCATGGATCTATCTTGCTTTCCTTGGACATTGGAATCAACGGATCTATGTTCCTCTCACAAGACATTGGAATCCATGGATGTATGTTGCTCACTCAGGACATTGGAATCTATTATCTATTTTTCTCTCACAAGACATTGGAATCCATGGATCTATGCTGCTCTCACAGGTCTTTGGAATCATGGGTTTATGTTGATTGACAACTTGTCTTGGATGAAAGCTTCTACAAACGGACAGTTAGAGCATTGATATATTGATGCGGCAGCTCATGCAGTTTGTCGTGGTCCAGGTTTATTGGTGTTATCTTTTCTCTGGAGTGAATATGGCAGGCAGAGATAAGGAAAACGATGCTTGGGTAATGCATGATTTCTTCAATTCAGTGGAGGTTTTTTGCTATGGGGAGATTATAATTCTTTTGTAAGCACAGTGTAACAAACTTTCCTCTGTTAAGACGGCAAGGTGCAAGCGAGTGCTCTTACAGGGCATTTGAATTCAGTGTTTATGTTGGTACTACAGGAGACACGAATAAAGGTCTATATTGCTCTTACAGAATATTTGAATAAAGTGTCTATGATACGAGTTACCGGTGTTGTCACTCGACCTAAACATTAACGTGACAATCCATATTGTTCTTCAAAACAGAGTGTCGGATTGGAACCTACGGCAATTACTGTGTCAATAACTGCTCTGAACATTGCAAAGATAATTGCGATCGTAGTTATGGACATTGCCAATGTAAGCAACCATACACTGGGGAGAGATGCACAGGTGAGCATTAATGTGAGAAATAATACACAGGTGAGTATCAATGTAAGAAACTATATACTGGGGAGAGATGCACAGGTGAGTATCAATGTAAGAAACTATATACTGTGGAGAGATGCACAGGTGAGTATCAATGTAAGAAACTATATACTGGGGAGAGATGCACAGGTGAGTATCAATGTAAGAAACTATATACTGGGGAGAGATGCACAGGTGAGTATCAATGTAAGAAACTATACACTGGGGAGAGATGCACAGGTGAGCATTAATGTGAGAAATAATACACAGGTGAGCACCAATTTAAGAAACCACACACTGGTGAGCATTAGTGTAAATGTAAGAAATCATACACTAGCGAGCATCAATAAAAGAAACCATATAGTAGGGAGAGATACACAGGTGACCGTCAATGTAAGCAGCCATACACTATGGAGAGATGCTCAGTTGAGCATCAATGTAAGCAGCCATATAAAGGTGAGCATCCATATAAGAAACCACGTACATGTGAGCATCAGTGTAAGCAACCATACACAGGTGAGCATTAATGCAAGCACCCATACACAGGTGAGCATCAATGTACGCAACCATATAAAGGTGATCATTCAGGTAAGAATACTCTCGTACGTAGCGTGATGACGGTGAGAATCAGCAGTGGTTCGAATCGCATCGGTAACTTACAGAGTATGTGAGCCGGCCGCTCAGAAAGCAATGGCAAACTACTGAGCGTAATCTTGCCAAGAAATCAACATACAGCTGAAAGATGCTTGTGTTGACAGCGATGTCCTGTAAAGGATATGCAAAAAAAAAAAAACCCATGTAAGAAACAACATACATGTGAGCATTAATGTGAGCAACCATATGCAGGTTATCATCAATGGTGTCGCCGACCGTGAGGGTATTTCAACTAATTAAAGCAGAAATCCCTACCCTAGTGTTATCCGACAGTCTTTAGAAATTATGGCTAGTTTTGAGAATGTCTAAATGGATGGTCCCAATAGGCGAGACAGGGATTCACATGGGAGACAAATGGCAGAAGGTGAAGATCATTCGTATATATAGGAAGACCTCACACGAATCTGGTCGGTTTACTTTGTATGAGTATAAGCCACCTGCTTGTTATAAACTTCCACACACTTACTCGCACACCTTGCGTTTAAAGACTGAAGGTCGAAGTAAGTGGGGTAATTACAAACAATAGTATACTCTTTAATAGACACGAGTTACAAATAGTTGTAAATCAACCAGTGAACCAAAATCAAACAATTTTATGTATTACATTGTACAAAAGACAGAATTGGGTTTATTATCTATTCAAGCAGTTACCATGCACACATGTTCACATTTTCAGACACCGATGCTCGCAGATCATGTTTTCGAACGAAGTCACCTGCAGTTTTGGGACTCCTTCTAGAGCTAGAGATGACTTTAATCCTTCTGTTGAAGTATGGGAGTCAAGATCAATCCAGTTACTCCTCCAGCTTCTATGCTCCGTTTCCACTCGATAGTGA
Organism: Cepaea nemoralis; assembly: GCA_014155875.1. Classification (NCBI taxonomy): domain Eukaryota; kingdom Metazoa; phylum Mollusca; class Gastropoda; order Stylommatophora; family Helicidae; genus Cepaea; species Cepaea nemoralis. Next base: position 46,976 of record JACEFZ010019648.1, read on the forward strand.
AGTAACTTTAAGGTAGCAGTCTATCTGGTTCTGGCCTAAGTAGTATTAGCAAGGAAGCTCCTTAAATGAAAATCAACAGCCGCCCACACTTCATTAACTTGAAATGGTCAAGTGTCTGTGGCTGAGGGGATGTGTCACATGTTCTTTAGGAACCGGACATTGTTCCTATTAGCTAGATTTGCGTGACCACAATGAGATAATATCTCTATATATTGGCGATACATTGTAGATCATGGGATACAAGGTAAATTTTGTTCCAAAAATGAATATATCCAAAGTCAAAGTGGCCCATTGGATTAAAACAAATATACCGAGTCTGAGTGCAAAATACATTACAAAATGTAAATGTGTGTCAACTTCGTGAGATTCATCTGTTAATTACCTGTGCCTATTTTCTTAGCAATAACATTATGAGGAAGTCCGGGGGCAGCCAGGCTAGTTCCCTAGATAGTTAAGAAGATGACAACAATAATACAGTCTTCTCATTAATTAATCATTATACATAAAGTCATTCATTGTAGCCAATGAGTCGTGAAGTGTACCCCAAAGATATAGGAGGTATTGCGTAAGACTAAGGCAATCCGGCTAGGTGACTGAGCCATTCTAACAGTCTTGCTTAAGGGTATCTCAGTTATCCCCGTTTGCTTCTTTATTTCCGACATCCAGTTTCCCCATCACATGGTTTATGAGTGGTTTTCCTGGGACCCCATTTCACGCTGTTCGGCATGGCGTTGGATGAAAGTTAAGTAAATGTATACTTTATTGAAAATAATGGGAGAAGCATGGTCCACATATTTTTTTACCATTCTATTAAGGTAATCACTAGGTTTTGGTTTCAGACATTTCCCCAAGGACGAAATCATTACATTTGTTCTTCACACTGTCAAAATATATGCATAAGTATATTCACAAAATGCACATGAAAATAAACATTGTTTAAATGTTTATACATAATCTCTGTGTACCAGATGTTTCAATTCGATTTCTCCGATTTCACATCTTACGTGTCATAAATATACATGACAGGGAGATTCTGCGATTTCCCAATATCAGAATATAAATCTGTACACTCTCGTAAACTACATCGCATCTATTATGTTATTACAGTCATCCCCAGTCTATTCGCAGAGTTTACGCTCTTGTTTATGTTCATCTAGCAAGGACGAGATGTTGTTTGTCCATCAAGAGTGACGATGACCATTCATTTCATCCAGTGGAGTTGAAAGTATGGAGCCGTGAGTTATAAGATGGCTGATAAGGCCTATTTTGGCTCGAAATGATCTTTGACAATGTGGACAAAAAATGCTTGACGTTTCTGGAGGAGGATTTTCTGGTTGCCTCACAAGTGACTGCATGCACCCTTGCGTAATGATGCACGCCACGAATTTCGGTCTCTCGATGCAGTCTCCCAGGTGTCATGATGAATTCCAAAAGCATTCTGTGATATTTTCAGTGTCTTTAAAGCGTTTCATCTGGCCGCCTTGGGAGCGTTAACCACAACGCAACTTCGCCGTACAAAATTCGTTTAGGGAGCGTGTGATCTGGCATGCGAGTCAAGTGACCAGCTCAGCGAATCTGATTCTTCATTAGTAGAATGTGGATACTGGGAATGGACGCTCTTTCTATGACTTCAGTGTCTGGGATCTTGTCTTGCCATATTAATCTTCAGTAACTTCCTAAGGCAGACTGTGAGGAAGTGGTTTAATTTCCTAGCGTGTCGCTGATAAACAGTCCAGGTTTCACAAGCATATAGCAGTGTGGATAATACAACTGCTTTGTAGACTTTCAGCTTTGTTTGCAGGCTTATTCCATTTCTGTCCCATACATTCTTGTACAGTCTGCCAAAGGCCGCGCTGGCCTTGGAGATTCTTGCATTCACTTCATCATCAATTGTGGCAGCTTGTGACACAGTGCTGCCAAGATAGGTGAATTTGTCCACAACACTTAGATCTATGACCATTCACTTTGATATTCGGCACAGTGTGATTATTCCCTGGAGCTGGCTGGTACATAACTACAGTCTTCTCCAAATTGATATTGAGCCCAAAGTTGGCACAGGCATGTGAGAAAGCTGAAACATTATGTTGCATGTCCGCCTCTGAATTGGCGTATAGAGCGCAATCATCAGCAAACAGGAGCTCTCTGACGGTGTCGCTGTCAATTTTGGTTTTAGCTTTCAGCCTTCTGAGATTGAATAACTTTCCATCCATGCGGTAGTTGATGTCTATTCCAATGTCGTTGTTCTCGAAGGCATTCGTCAACATAGCTGAAAACATGAGGCTGAACAGTGTTGGTGCCAGGACACATCCTTGTTTCACTCCATTGGTGACAGGAAAGGGCTCAGACAGTTCACCATTTTCCTGTACTCTTGCCTGCATGCCATCATGAAATAGCCGCACTATTTGGACAAACTTTCGTGGACAGCCATATTTTGCCATAATCTTCCACAGTCCTTCTCTGCTGACTGTATCAAAAGCCTTGGTAAGGTCAATGAAAGTGGAGAACATTTCGCAGTTCTGTTTCCTGACATTTCTCTTGCAGCTTCCTTGCAGCGAAAATCATGTCAACAAGTCCACGTTCTTTTCTGAAGCCACACTGGCTCTTGGGATGAAGACCTTGATCGAGGTTGGCCGTGAGGCGATTGAGAGGAATTCTGGCGAGTATCTTCCGTGCAATTGAAAGCAAGGAGATGCCTCGGTGGTTGTCACAGGATTGGCGGTTTCCTTTTCGTTTATAAAGGTGGACTATCGACGCGACCTTGAAATCTTGTGGCATGGTCTCGTTCACCCATATGTTTGTAAAGACTTGGTGAAGCTGCTCTGTTAGGACCGGCCCACCTGCCTTGTATATCTCTGCCGAGATGGAGTCCGGACCAGGTGCCTTGCCGCTGGAGAGTTGCTGGATGGCTTTGTTTACTTCCACTATGGTTGGCAGGTCATCAAGTGTATCATTGATGGGAACTTGAGGAAGGCAGTTGATGGTTTCATCATCGAAGAAGGAAGTTGCATTTAAGATGTTGCTGAAATGTTCTGCCCAGCGCTGAAGGATGTCTTTCTTATCGGTGACCAATGTTCCCCCATCTGCACTGAGGAGGGGAGCTGTGCCTGGTGATGTAGGACCATAGACCGCTTTCAGTGAGTCGTAGAAGTTTTTCATATCATGTCTGTCAGTAAAGCCTTGAATTTCATCAGCTTTGCTGCTCAGCCAGGAGTCCCGCATGTGCCGATGTTTCTGCTGCAGTACTCTCTGAATGTTCTTGAAGGCATCTTTTTTTATGTTGACTTCGGGTCATTCAAATGTGCTTTGAGGAGAATATGTTTCTCGGCCAGCAATTGGTCGATGTCTTCAGAATATTCATCAAACCAGTCTTTATGCTTTCGGGGGTTGGGCCCAAGATTTCCATAGCAGTGTTATAAATTATGTCCTTTAGGGCTCTCCACTCTGTTTCTGTATCCTGTTTAGCTGCAGCATTTGGCTTGAGGCGGTCTTCCAGCATATTTTCAAACGACAGCTGCATTTTCTTGCTGTTTAGGCGGGTGACATCAAATTTGTTTTGCATTTTCACCCCTTGAGGACGTCGTGGTGGTTTGATGTGAATGTTTATTTTCGAGATAATGAGACAATGGTCTATCCAACATTCGGCACCACTCCTCCTGACGATGACATAGTCAATGAGGTGCCAGTGTTTCGATCGAGGGTGCATCCACGATGTCCTGTTTCTCATGTGGAGACGGAATATTGTGTTGGTAATTAGGAGATCGTGTTCGGCACATGTCTGAAGAAGGAGGAGTCCATTGCTGTTACAATTTCCGACTCCATGCTTTCCAATAATGCCACTCCAAGAGGTGGTGTCCGTGCCTTCTCTGGCATTGAAATCCCCAAGGAGTATAAGTTTGTCTCCTTTGGGAACAGATGTTAATACATTATTCAGGTCCTCATAGAACTTGTTCTTGACATCATCTTCATTGGTCATGGTTGGTGCGTAGACACTGGCAATGGTTGCATGCTTCCTTCCATTCAGCAGGGACAATTTAATGGTCATGAGACTGTCGTTTATAGCCTTTGGAAATCCAGCTAGTTTGCCGACCAGGGCTTAATGGCAAATCCCACACCGGATTGGTGCCTTTCCGAGCTTTTCCTTCCACTCCAGAAAAATGTGTAGCCGGCACCTATTTCACAGATTTGGCCTTCTTCTGCAAGTCATGTCTCGCTCAAGGCTGCAATGTCGATGTTGTACCTGCCCAGCTCTCTCCCAATCAGTGCTGTTCGTCTCTCTGGACCCGACGCGCCATCTCTGTCAAGTAGGGTGCGAACATTCCAAGTTCCGATTGTTAAGGGAATATGGTTTGCTCTTTTACTTTTACCTGTTGTTTCTTTCTTTGTATGTCGACCGCAGTTTAGGGTACCTACCAACCGCGGCTAGCTGGTTAGGTAGTGATGGAGCAGACAATGTTTAGGGCACCTTTTCTAGCCCCTTCCTCATGCTATGGACGTGAGCAGTGGGTTCCTATAGAGGGCTGCTCAGTCGCTCAGGGGGCTGCCGAATCCCAATGCTGCTCCGGTCAGTAGAAGACGACCATATGACCTAGCCGCCTGTGTGTAGGTCTGCGACTACGGCTGCCAGCGTACCCACGCCTGCCACTTCACCGCTCGCCCATCACCACAGGGCTTGAATGTGATATGTGACGTTGGATGAAGAATGACTTGCGCGATTAATTGGATTAAAGTGAGGAAGAGTTGCGCAATTCGTCGACCTCACTCTCTCGCCTGAGTCCATCTGAATCCAGTGGCAGGACAAGTCAAGACGACTGGAGACGAATACAGGTGCAGTGGATGACCAGGGCTGTCTACGTGCCTTGCCGTGCTCATTACGTTCCACAACGCTTTGCAGGTAAACGCCGTCTTTCCCGTTAAATCAGAAATGATTTCTTCCGCGCAGTCTGCCGGATCCTGTCTTCACATGCTGGGTAGGCTTACCCTAGTTCACCGCATGGTTTGACACCAAATCGGCTACCCGCGCCTGGTTTAGCCAGCCTCTCACAGCTGTTGCCCGGGGGGTGGCCGCTGTCGCATGCTGACAGCTGCTAGGAGCCACAGGCGTGAGCTGGGTGTCAGGCTTGGACCAGTGGGGGATGGGTCCTGAAAAGGAAATGAGAGTCATCCTTACCAAAGGTGCTACCAATGCCTGAGACCCCGTACCCCCCAAGGACGAGATACGATTATCAGGTAGTCGTCTTTATTTCTTTGCAGTCGTGTCGGTGTTATGAGTGAAGCGGAAGTTCCCGGATTTTGATTTCCTGTACTATCATACAGAGTGCTTATCGCCTTTTTCCTATGGCTTGGGGTGAAGTGACAATAATATCCCACTGTCACATTGACTTTATAGGGTTATAAGGGGCCGAAGACAGAGCAGGCAGAATACAATGTCACTTCACTCTATGAGGTGACCATAATTAGTACTGCTGGATATTTTTTTTTATCGCAGCGCTTTGCATAAAGTCATTATTTGTCATACTGGCGCAATACTCCGTTGAGAATGTAATTATAAAATCAACTGCCGCAGTTACTGCTCCATCTTGTCACATATGTAAACAAATAGATACAGGTTAGTATCAATGCAAGCAAACTTATAGAGGCGAGCATCAATGTAAGCAACCACATACGTGATCATAAATGTAAGCAACAATACACATGTGAGCATACATGCAAGCAACTATATACATGTTACCATCAATGTAAACAACCATATGTAGGTGAGCATGAATGTAAGCAACCATATACATGTGAGCATTAATGTAAGCAACCATATACATGTGAGCATTAATGTAAGCAACCATACACAAGTGAGCATTAATGTAAGCAACCATACACAAGTGAGCATTAATGTAAGCAACCATATACATGTGAGCATTAATGTAAGCAACCATACACAAGTGAGCATTAATGTAAGCAACCATATACATGTGAGCATTAATGTAAGCATCCATATACATGTGAGCATTAATGTAAGCAACCATATACATGTGAGCATTAATGTAAGCAACCATACACAAGTGAGCATTAATGTAAGCAACCATATACATGTGAGCATTAATGTAAGCAACCATACACAAGTGAGCATTAATGTAAGCAACCATATACATGTGAGCATTAATGTAAGCAACCATACACAAATGAGCATTAATGTAAGCAACCATATACATGTGAGCATTAATGTAAGCAACCATATACATTATATATTATATATTATTATGTGCTTTCCGGCATGGCACATGATTGATTGATTGATTGATTAATGTAAGCAACCATATACATGTGAGCATTAATGTAAGCAACCATACACAAGTGAGCATTAATGTAAGCAACCATATACATGTGAGCATTAATGTAAGCAACCATACACAAGTGAGCATTAATGTAAGCAACCATATACATGTGAGCATTAATGTAAGCAACCATACACAAATGAGCATTAATGTAAGCAACCATATACATGTGAGCATTAATGTAAGCAACCATATACATTATATATTATATATTATTATGTGCTTTCCGGCATGGCACATGATTGATTGATTGATTGATTAATGTAAGCAACCATATACATGTGAGCATTAATGTAAGCAACCATACACAAGTGAGCATTAATGTAAGCAACCATATACATGTGAGCATTAATGTAAGCAACCATACACAAGTGAGCATTAATGTAAGCAACCATATACATGTGAGCATTAATGTAAGCAACCATACACAAATGAGCATTAATGTAAGCAACCATATACATGTGAGCATTAATGTAAGCAACCATATACATTATATATTATATATTATTATGTGCTTTCCGGCATGGCACACGATTGATTGATTGATTGATTAATGTAAGCAACCATATACATGTGAGCATTAATGTAAGCAACCATACACAAGTGAGCATTAATGTAAGCAACCATATACATGTGAGCATTAATGTAAGCAACCATACACAAGTGAGCATTAATGTAAGCAACCATATACATGTGAGCATTAATGTAAGCAACCATACACAAGTGAGCATTAATGTAAGCAACCATATACATGTGAGCATTAATGTAAGCAACCATACACAAATGAGCATTAATGTAAGCCACCATATACATGTGAGCATTAATGTAAGCAACCATATACATTATATATTATATATTATTATGTGCTTTCCGGCATGGCACATGTTTGATTGATTGATTGATTAATGTAAGCAACCATATACATGTGAGCATTAATGTAAGCAACCATACACAAGTGAGCATTAATGTAAGCAACCATATACATGTGAGCATTAATGTAAGCAACCATACACAAGTGAGCATTAATGTAAGCAACCATATACATGTGAGCATTAATGTAAGCAACCATATACATGTGAGCAATAATGTAAGCAACCATATACATGTGTGCATTAATGTAAGCAACCATAAACATGTGAGCATTAATGTAAGCAACCATACACAAGTGAGCATTAATGTAAGCAACCATACACATGTGAGCATTAATGTAAGCAACCATACACATGTGAGCATTAATGTAAGCAACCATATACATGTGAGCATTGATGTAAGCAACCATATACATGTGAGCATTAATGTAAGCAACCATATACATGTGAGCATTAATGGAAGCAACCATATACATGTGAGCATTAATGTAAGCAACCATACACAAGTGAGCATTAATGTAAGCAACCATATACATGTGAGCATTAATGTAAGCAACCATACACAAGTGAGCATTAATGTAAGCAACCATATACATGTGAGCATTAATGTAAGCAACCATACACAAATGAGCATTAATGTAAGCAACCATATACATGTGAGCAGTAATGTAAGCAACCATATACATTATATATTATATATTATTATGTGCTTTCCGGCATGGCACATGATTGATTGATTGATTGATTAATGTAAGCAACCATATACATGTGAGCATTAATGTAAGCAACCATACACAAGTGAGCATTAATGTAAGCAACCATATACATGTGAGCATTAATGTAAGCAACCATACACAAGTGAGCATTAATGTAAGCAACCATATACATGTGAGCATTAATGTAAGCAACCATATACATGTGAGCAATAATGTAAGCAACCATATACATGTGTGCACTAATGTAAGCAACCATAAACATGTGAGCATTAATGTAAGCAACCATACACAAGTGAGCATTAATGTAAGCAACCATACACAAGTGAGCATTAATGTAAGCAACCATACACATGTGAGCATTAATGTAAGCAACCATACACATGTGAGCATTAATGTAAGCATCCATATACATGTGAGCATTAATGTAAGCAACCATATACATGTGGACATTAATGTAAGCAACCATATACATGTGAGCATTAATGTAAGCAACCATATACATGTGAGCATTAATGTAAGCAACCATAAACATGTGAGCATTAATGTAAGCAACCATATACATGTGAGCATTAATGTAAGCAACCATATACATGTGAGCATTAATGTAAGCAACCATAAACATGTGAGCATTAATGTAAGCAACCATATACATGTGAGCATTAATGTAAGCAACCATTTACATGTGAGCATTAATGTAAGCAACCATACACAAGTGAGCATTAATGTAAGCAACCATATACATGTGAGCATTAATGTAAGCAACCATATACATGTGAGCATTAATGTAAGCAACCATAAACATGTGAGCATTAATGTAAGCAACCATATACATGTGAGCATTAATGTAAGCAACCATATACATGTGAGCATTAATGTAAGCAACCATAAACATGTGAGCATTAATGTAAGCAACCATATACATGTGAGCATTAATGTAAGCAACCATACACAAGTGAGCATTAATGTAAGCAACCATACACAATTGAGCATTAATTTAAGCAACCATATACATGTGAGCATTAATGTAAGCAACCATACACAAGTGAGCATTAATGTAAGCAACCATATACATGTGAGCATTAATGTAAGCAACCATACACAAGTGAGAATTAATGTAAGCAACCATACACAAGTGAGCATTAATGTAAGCAACCATATACATGTGAGCATTAATGTAAGCAACCATATACATGTGAGCATTAATGTAAGCAACCATATACATGTGAGCATTAATGTAAGCAACCATACACATGTGAGCATTAATGTAAGCATCCATATACATGTGAGCATTAATGGAAGCAACCATATACATGTGAGCATTAATGTAAGCAACCATACACAAGTGAGCATTAATGTAAGCAACCATATACATGTGAGCATTAATGTAAGCAACCATACACAAGTGAGCATTAATGTAAGCAACCATATACATGTGAGCATTAATGTAAGCAACCATACACAAATGAGCATTAATGTAAGCAACCATATACATGTGAGCAGTAATGTAAGCAACCATATACATTATATATTATATATTATTATGTGCTTTCCGGCATGGCACATGATTGATTGATTGATTGATTAATGTAAGCAACCATATACATGTGAGCATTAATGTAAGCAACCATACACAAGTGAGCATTAATGTAAGCAACCATATACATGTGAGCATTAATGTAAGCAACCATACACAAGTGAGCATTAATGTAAGCAACCATATACATGTGAGCATTAATGTAAGCAACCATATACATGTGAGCCATAATGTAAGCAACCATATACATGTGTGCATTAATGTAAGCAACCATAAACATGTGAGCATTAATGTAAGCAACCATACACAAGTGAGCATTAATGTAAGCAACCATACACAAGTGAGCATTAATGTAAGCAACCATACACATGTGAGCATTAATGTAAGCAACCATACACATGTGAGCATTAATGTAAGCAACCATATACATGTGAGCATTAATGTAAGCAACCATAAACATGTGAGCATTAATGTAAGCAACCATATACATGTGAGCATTAATGTAAGCAACCATATACATGTGAGCATTAATGTAAGCAACCATAAACATGTGAGCATTAATGTAAGCAACCATATACATGTGAGCATTAATGTAAGCAACCATTTACATGTGAGAATTAATGTAAGCAACCATACACAAGTGAGCATTAATGTAAGCAACCATATACATGTGAGCATTAATGTAAGCAACCATATACATGTGAGCATTAATGTAAGCAACCATACACATGTGAGCATTAATGTAAGCAACCATATACATGTGAGCATTAATGTATGCAACCATATACATGTGAGCATTAATGTAAGCAACCATATACAAGTGAGCATTAATGTAAGCAACCATATACAAGTGAGCATTAATGTAAGCAACCATATACATGTGAGCATTAATGTAAGCAACCATACACAAGTGAGCATTAATGTAAGCAACCATATACATGTGAGCATTAATGTAAGCAACCATACACAAGTGAGCATTAATGTAAGCAACCATACACAATTGAGCATTAATTTAAGCAACCATATACATGTGAGCATTAATGTAAGCAACCATACACAAGTGAGCATTAATGTAAGCAACCATATACATGTGAGCATTAATGTAAGCTACCATACACAAGTGAGAATTAATGTAAGCAACCATACACAAGTGAGCATTAATGTAAGCAACCATACACATGTGAGCATTAATGTAATCAACCATACACAAGTGAGCATTAATGTAAGCAACCATACACAAGTGAGCATTAATGTAAGCAACCATATACATGTAAGCATTAATGTAAGCAACCATATACATGTGAGCATTAATGTAAGCAACCATACACAAGTGAGCATTAATGTAAGCAACCATATACATGTGAGCATTAATGTAAGCAACCATATACATGTGAGCATTAATGTAAGCAACCATACACAAGTGAGCATTAATGTAAGCAACATTTTACATGTGAGCATTAATGTAAGAAACTATATACATGTGAGCATGAATGTAAGCAACATTTTACATGTGAGCATTAATGTAAGCAACCATACACAAGTGAGCATTAATGTAAGCAACCATATACATGTGAGCATGAATTTAAGGAACCTAAGACTTCAGTATCAATGTAAGAAGTCACACACGTGAGCATCAATGGAAGCAACTATACACTTGAGCATAAATGTAAGTAACTAAACACTGGGGGAGAGATGCACAGATGAGCATCAATGGAAGTATCCATACACAGGTGAGCATCATTACAAGTATCCACACACAGGTGGGCATTAATAGAAGCATCCATACACAGGTGAATATCAATGTAAGCACCCATACACAGCTGGGCTTCAATGGAGGCATTCATACACATGTGGGCATCTATGCAAGCATCCATACACAGCTGAGCATCTATGGAAGCACTCATACACTGCTGGGCATCTATACAAGCACAATTACACAGGTGAGCATCTATACATGTACCCATACACAGTTGAGCACCTATGGAAGCATCCATACACAGGTGAGCATATATGGAAGCACCCATACACAGGTGAGCATACATGGAAGCAACCATACACAGGTGAGCATATATGGAAGCAACCATACACAGGTGAGCATATATGGAATCAACCATACACAGGTGAGCATATATGGAAGCAACCATACACAGGTGAGCATATATGGAAGCAACCATACACAGGTGAGCATATATGGAAGCAACCATACACAGGTGAGCATTTATGGAAGCACCCATACACAGGTGAGCATATATGGAAGTACCCATACACAGGTGAGCATATATGGAAGCACCCATACACAGGTGAGCATATATAGAAGTACCCATACACAGGTGAGCATATAAGGAAGAACCCATACACAGGTGATCATATATGGAAGCACCAACGCACAGGTGAGCATAGATGGAAGACCCCAAACACAGGTGAGCATATATGGAAGTACTCATATACAGGTTAGCATAGATGGAAGCACCCATACACAGGTGAGCATATATGGAAGCACCAACACACAGGCGAGCATAGATGGAATCACCCATACACAGGTGAGCAATGATGGAAGTACCCATACACAGGTGAGCAATGATGAAAGCACCCATACACAGGTGAGCATATATGGAAGTACTCACACACAGGTGAGCATATATGGAAGCATCCATACACAGGTGAGCATGTATCAAAGCACCTGCACACAACTGAGAATCTATGAAAGCAATCATACACAAGTTAGCATCAATGGAAGCACCCACAAACAGATGAGCATGAGTGTAAAACCTAAAAGTAAAGGACCATTTCATGCGCCATAATGGGCATATTGTGCTTTAGCCATATTTAATAGACCAACCAGCACTCGGTGGCTGATGTGGTCTGCATTACACCGGTAGCCTGTACCTCCCAGGACATTTCTTGGGTCCCATGTTAGGTTGGCTGAAGCTGGAAGCAACGGTCAAGTGCTGGGTTAGTTCGAATCCAACCCTATGCAGGTCGAATCTGCGACTGCCAAACAATTGTAAGGTCAAGAAAGATCTCACTGAGATATGTATTCATCTCTGCGTGTTTCACTGTCTTCTGTTTTGTTTGTCGTATTATGTGTTCATGGCTGTTGTAGTTAGTGTTACCCACACGTCCTGTACAGACCCTCCCAATGAACTCTAGCATCTGTTGGCTGTTCTTGATCTTCTAGGAAATTGTACATTTAGTTGTTTGTCACGATATGTCAGTTCTGAGTCAGATATGACAGTGCCACTGTTTAACAGTAGACGGTACTACATGCTTTCTGTCAGCGCCGAATGTTGGGCGGCGCACACCAAACCCGATACGCCATATTGTACCAACGGCTTTGGGCGGAGGAGTGCAGTTGAGAGGATACAAGTCTCACCCTAATGCGAGGAAATCAACATAAAGACTAAATGACATGGCAGTGCACACCAGGCCCTAAACCATGGTCGGCAGTTGGTCTAGGATCGAAGCTCCGACAGGCGGACAGTTAGAGCATTGCTTTGCTGATCCGGCAGCTTCTGCAGCTTGTCTTGTTCCAGACGTGTTACATGTCCTCTAGTGTAAACTAGACAGGCCGTGAGAGAGAGGGGGAGAGAGAGAGAGAGAGGGGGAGGGAGAGGGAGAGAGAGAGAGGGAGGGAGGGAGAGAGAGCGGGAGGGAGAGGGAGAGAGGGAGAGGGAGAGAGAGGGAGGGAGAGGGAGAGAGAGAGAGAGGGAGAGAGGTAATGGATGATCTGGGTTAGCATAAAGCATATTGTCAGCATGACTGCTCTCTATTCTACTGACCGGAGCAGCAGTGGGATTCGGCAGCCCCCTGAGCGACTCAGCAGCCCTCTATAGCAACACACTGCTCGCCTCCATAGCATGAGGAAGGGGCTAGAAAAGGTGCCCTAAACATTGTCTGCTTCATCCCTACCTAACCAGCTAGCCGCGGTTGATGGGTACCCTAACTGCGGTCGACATACAAAGAAAGATAAAACAAGCAAAGCTAAAAGAGTAAACCATATTCCCTTAACAATTGGAACTTGGAATGTACGCACCCTACTTGACAGAGACGGCGCGTCAGGTCCAGAGAGACGAACAGCACTGACTGGGAGAGAGCTTGGCAGCTACAACATCGACATTTCAGCCTTGAGCGAGCCACGATTTACAGAAGAAGGCCAAATCTGTGAAATAGGTGCCGGCTACTCATTTTTCGGGAGTGGAAGAAAAAGCGAGGAAAGACGCCAATCCGGTGTGGGATTTGCCATTAAGTCGGCCCTGGTCGGCAAATTAGATGGATTTCCAAAGGCTATAAACGACAGGCTCATGACCATGAAGTTGTCCCTGCTGAATGGAAGGAAGCATGCAACCATTGTGAGTGTCTACGCACCAACTATGACCAACGAAGATGATGCCAAGAACAAGTTCTATGAGGACCTGCACAATGTATTAACATCTGTTCCCAAAGGAGACAAACTTATACTCCTTGGGGATTTCAATGCCAGAGTAGGCACGGACACCACCCCTTGAGTGGCATTATTGGAAAGCATGGAGTCGGAAATTGTAACGGCAATGGACTCCGCCTCCTTCAGACATGTGCCGAACATGATCTCCTGATTACGAACACAACTGTCCGTCTCCCCATGAGAAATAGGACATCTTGGATGCACCCTCGCTCGAAACACTGGCACCTCATTGACTATGTCATCGTTAGGAGGAGTGACAGACAAGACGTTCGAGTGACAAAATCCATGTGTGGTGCCGAATGTTGGACAGACCATCGTCTCATTGTCTCGAAAATAAACATCCACATCAGGCCACCACGGCGTCCTCAAGGGGCGAAAATGCAAAAAAAGCTAAATGTCACCCGCCTAAACAGCAAGAAAATGCAGCAGTCGTTTGAAAATATGCTGGAAGACCGCCTCAAGCCCAATGCTGCAGCTAAACAGGATACAGAAACAGAATGGAGAGCCCTAAAGGACATAATTTACAACACTGCTATGGAAATCCTGGGTCCAGCCCCCCGAAAGCATAAAGACTGGTTTGATGAAAATTCCGAAGACATCAACCAATTGCTGGCCGAGAAACATCTTCTCCTCAAGGCGCATTTGAATGACCCAAAGTCAACATAAAAAAAAGATGCTTTCAAGAACATTCAGAGAGTAGTGCAGCAGAAACTTCGGCACATGCGGGACTCCTGGCTGAGCAGCAAAGCTGATTAAATTCAGGGCTTTGCTGACAGACATGATATGAAAAACTTCTACGACTCACTGAAAGCGGTCTATGGTCCTACATCACCAGGCATAGTTCCCCTCCTCAGTGCAGATGGGGGAACATTGGTCACCGATAAGAAAGAAATCCTTCAACGCTGGGCAGAGCATTTCAGCAAAATCTTAAATGCAACTTCCTTCTTCGATGATGAAACCATCAACTGCCTTCCTCAAGTTCCCACCAATGAGACACTTGATGACCTGCCAACCATAGTGGAAGTAAACAAAGCCATCCAGCAACTCTCCAGCGGCAAGGCACCTGGTCCTGACTCCATCCCAGCAGAGATATACAAGGCAGGTGGGCCGGTCCTAACAGAGCAGCTTCACCAAGTCTTCACAAACATATGGATGAACGAGACCATGCCACAAGATTTCAAGGACGCGTCAATAGTCCACCTTTACAAACGTAAAGGAAACCGCCAATCCTGTGACAACCACCGAGGCATCTCCTTGCTTTCAATTGCAGGGAAGATACTCGCCAGAATTCTTCTCAATCGCCTCACAGCCCATCTCGATCAAGGTCTTCTTCCTGAGAGTCAATGTGGCTTCAGAAAAGAACGTGGAACTGTTGACATGATTTTCGCTGCAAGGCAGCTGCAAGAGAAATGTCAGGAACAGAACTGCGAAATGTTCTCCACTTTCATTGACCTTACCAAGGCTTTTGATACAGTCAGCAGAGAAGGACTGTGGAAGATTATGGCAAAATATGGCTGTCCACGAAAGTTTGTCCAAATAGTGCGGCTATTTCATGACTGGCATGC
This sequence comes from Cepaea nemoralis, assembly GCA_014155875.1. Lineage (NCBI taxonomy): Eukaryota > Metazoa > Mollusca > Gastropoda > Stylommatophora > Helicidae > Cepaea > Cepaea nemoralis. The sequence continues at coordinate 62,427 of JACEFZ010019648.1, forward strand.
AGGCAAGAGTACAGGAAAATGGTGAACTGTCTGAACCCTTTCCTGTCACCAATGGAGTGAAGCAAGGATGTGTCCTGGCACCAACACTGTTCAGCCTCATGTTTTCAGCCATGTTGATGAATGCCTTCGAGAACGACGACATTGGAATAGACATCAACTACCGTATGGATGGAAAGTTATTCAATCTCAGAAGGCTGAAAGCTAAAACCAAAATTAACAGCGACACCGTCAGAGAGCTCCTGTTTGCTGATGATTGCGCTCTATACGCCAACTCAGAGGCGGACATGCAACATAATGTTTCAGCTTTCTCACATGCCTGTGCCAACTTTGGGCTCAATATCAACTTGGAGAAGACTGTAGTTATGTACCAGCCAGCTCCAGGAAGTAATCACACTGTGCCGAATATCAAAGTGAATGATCATAGACTAAGTGTTGTGGACAAATTCACCTTATCTTGGCAGCACCGTGTCACAAGCTGCCACAATTGATGATGAAATGAATGCAAGAATCTCAAAGGCCAGTGCGGCCTTTGGCAGACTGTACAAGAATGTATGGGACAGAACTGGAATAAGCCTGCAAACAAAGCTAAAAGTCTACAAAGCAGTTGTATTATCCACACTGCTATATGCTTGTGAAACCTGGACTGTTTATCAGCGACACGCTAGGAAATTAAACCACTTCCACACAGTCTGCCTAAGGAAGCTACTGAAGATTAAATGGCAAGACAAGATTCCAGACACTGAAGTCCTAGAAAGGGCATCCATGCCCAGTATCCACACTATACTGATGAAGAATCAGATTCGTTGGGCTGGTCACTTGACTCGCATGCCAGATCACAGGCTCCCTAAACGAATTTTTTACAGCGAACTGCGTTGTGGCAAACGCTCCCAAGGTGGCCAGAGGAAACGTTTTAAAGACACTCTGAAAATTTCACTGAATGCTTTTGGAATTCATCATGACACCTGGGAGGCTGCAGCCAGAGACCGAAATTCGTGGCGTGCATCATTACGCAAAGGTGCAGTCATATGTGAGGCAACCAGGACTGAAAGAGCTGTGAAGAAAAGGCAGGACAGAAAAACCACTGCAGGAAATCTTCCTCCAGAGACGTCAAGCATTCTTTGCCCACATTGTCAAAGAACATTTCGAGCCAAAGTAGGCCTTATCAGCCATCTTAGAACCCACGGCTCCATACCTTCAAACCCACTGGATGAAATGAATGGTCATCATCATTCTTGATGGACAAACAACAACATTGTTCAACACAGACAATATGTTACAATTTGTGGTAGCGGATGATCTGGGTTAGCATAAAGCATATTGTCAGCATGACTGGTCTCGCGTGCTGTCTACGCTGTTGGCCTATGTGGTTATGGTTTGATTATTTAGAGGGGTGGCGGAATTAAACAGAGTGATACACGAATGAATTATTCCCAATACTCCAGTTTGAATATCATAATTATCATGTACCTTGCCAGCTGGCGTATGCGTTCAAGTCTCTCCCACAGATCTCGGGCTTTAACGTTCTGGATCAACTATGTTGGTGATATTTCTCCATGCCACCGTCTCAATCCATCTAGTATCATTTCATTTGGTCTGCCTTATCCTTTCTCCCTCTCGAGATTTCCAGTCGTCACGATGTTCTCCAATGCCTCTCTTCTCACCACATGACCAAACAATGATGTGTGTTTCACTCGTATTGTTTAGTATAATATTCTAGTATAGTTAGCCTCTTTCAGGTAGTAGTGAATATATTTGAATACGTGGTCATTATTTTGCATTGTTGTGTACCCTTTTCTCTGGTACTCTTTCTTACAATACTCTTACAATTTCTTGTCGTTGAGAATCTTATTTTAATCATTTCAGAATGTCCCCCCTCATTTTACGGAGAAAACTGCACTAAACCGTGCCCAAGTGACTGCAGGTCCAGCATCTGTTATCCGGAAACTGGAGAATGTGTATCGTGCAATGGCAGAAGGATTGGTCCATTCTGCGAATGTGAGATGTTATGAGATGGTTAATTGTCTAGTGAAATTCCCTGTTTCCGCCATTCTGCCAAACTGACACCATTGGCAATCTTAAGTTTCAAGTTATCGGTAATTCTTATTTAAAGTGATGGATTAACTCCTGGCTCACTCAAAGATCTGCATCTGTGCTTCAGAATTATACAGTACTTCTGGCTCACTCAGAGATCTCCACCTTTGCTTCAGAATTCTATAGTACTTCTGGCTCACTCAGAGATCTCCACCTTTGCTTCAGAATTCTATAGTATTACTGGCTCACTCAGAGATTTCCACCTTTGCTTCAGAATTCTATAGTATTACTGGCTCACTCAGAGATCTCCACCTTTGCTTCAGAATTCTATAGTATTACTGGCTCACTCAGAGATCTCCACCTTTGCTTCAGAATTCTATAGTATTACTGGCACACTATGAGATCTACATCTATGCGTCAGAATTATATAGTACTTCTGGCTGACTCGGAGATCTACACCTGTGCTTTAGAATTCTGCTGTACTTCTGGCTGACTCGGAGATCTACACCTGTGCTTTAGAATTCTGCTGTACTTCTGGCTCGCACAGAGATCTTAATCTTTACTTCGGAATTCTACAGTACTTCTGGTTCACTCTGAGACCCACATCAACTTCGCTAGAGCGCCTTCTTCTGATCTGAAATTATTTTAGAATTTGCCATTGCCTGTGCCCGATTTGTTAAGATAAGAATTCCTCCATGGCTATTTTCTGTTGATATGTGAGTTGATCATCCTGTATATGTATGAAGCCCGGAGACAGAACTGTAAAGAGCACCTTTCTCCGAACTGGGGAACATTGGATATAGGTGCAAGCACCATATGTTCACACCAATCGGCACTCGATGCGTCATATGATCAGATTCACACCGGGCGCCATTAGTTCCCAGAAAATAGCATGCCAATATTTGTAAGCTGGATGGACGTGAAAACACAGGTCGAAGCAATCAATATTCCGCAGCGAATGGAGTCTACGGGCTAGGGTGCAGGCTACACTGTAAATGCCTCCCCACATGAGAAACGGTGTGTACATGTGGATTTGAATATTGTCTTTGGAGTGCACGGCGAATGGAATATATATATATATATATATATATATATATATATATATATATATATATATATATATATATATATATATATATATAGAGAGAGAGAGAGAGAGAGAGAGAGAGAGAGGGAGGGAGCCATTGAGGCTCTACCAACTGTTGACCACCTGGGCACACTTCCCACCATAACAGAAGTTAAGTGTGCTATAAATGAACTTGCATCTGGCAAGGATAAAGGTAAGGATGGGATTCCAATAGAGGTTATCAGGAGTGGGCAAGACACACTAAACCTACAGATCCACCAGCTAATAGAGCTATGCTGGCGAGAAGGACAAGTCCCACAGGATTTCAAATATTCAAGCATCATAACATTGTACAAGAACAAGGGCGATCGGAGCGACTGCAACAACTATAGGGGTATCTCATGTCTGTGTATTGTTGGAAAAGTATTTGCCAGAATTGTTCTGCGCAGACTTCAAGTCCTAGGAGATCAAGTCTACTCCGAATCACTGTGTGGCTTTCGACAGAACCGGTCTACCATTGATATGATATTCTCATTGCGACAAATGCAAGAAAAATGCCGTGAACAGAATCAACCACTGTTTATTGCCTTCATTGACCTCACAAAGGCATTTGATTTGGTCAGTCGTGAGGGTCTGTTCAAAGCACTAAAGAAGATTGGCTGCCCACCAACTCTTCTGTCCATTGTGGAATAGTTCCACACAGGCATGAAGGGTATAATCAAGTTTGATGGTGCAACTGCTGAAGAGTTTGAAATCAAGAGTGGAGTTAAGCAAAGGTTGTGTGCTAGCTCGCACCCCCTTTAGAATATAATTTTCACTTCTACTGAAATATGCCTTTCGTGATCAGGATGGTGGTATATACATTCACCCTCGCTCAGATGGCGGCCTTTACAATGCTCAGTGATTGAAGGCCAAGACCAAAATTAGGAGGGTACTGATCAGAGAGTTGCTTTTTGCAGATGATGCTGCAGTTACGACCCACTCTGAGGAAGAATTGCAATGTATACTATCTGCATTCTCAATTGCTTGTTCTGAATTTGGTTCAACAATTAGCAAAAAGAAGACACAGATTGTGTCACAAGGTGCACATTAGGTGCCATCAATCTTTAGTGACGACGCCGAACTAGAGATGGTAGAACATTTTACATATCTAGGATCAGTGGTAAATAGCAAATTATCCCTAGATCAGGAAATCAACATCCGGATTGGTAAGGCAGCAACAACAATGAACAGGTTAAGTAATATATATATATGACTTTCTGTCCCCAACATGGAGGATAGGTGGTTGAACTGATAGGGCCTGAAGGTTTAATGCGTGTGCCTCAGTTTTCTTACGCTTGTTCTTCATGTTGTACTGGTAGTGCATGGTTTCGTCGCCATGTTAATGATTTGAATGCGGTGGAGCTCATCTCATCTCATCTCATCATGTTCCTCTTGTACCTTGCGGTGTCGAGGTGAAGTATAAACAAAGTGGGCTTCATATATCGATATGTCCTAGGATTCTGCTATTCCCTCCGTCCAACGTGGTTGCGGTGAAGCAACACTGTGAATTTAGTGTGGAGTGCTTTTACATGTTTCCGCGGTTGATTGCAGCGTGAACTTCGTTTTCAAATAAATTGCATTCGGACGATTGCTGAACAAACTGAGTTGCCTTGTGCAGTAATGTGTGGTTGCTGGTTTTCTAGTGACTGCCGCTTCCATCAATGGTGAACTGTATTTTTCTTGGGGGACGTTTGTGTTGGCCTTCTGGCAGCGGCAGTATGCATAGTATATCTGTGAGTGCTGTTGGTTTGTCGAGACTACTGACTGTTCCACTTTTCACATGGGACAGTCAATAGCATTTTGAGTGATGCTCACTGCCACAGGAACGGAGCATAAAACACACACACACACACACACATAAACACAAGTAGGGTACCTTGCCATCTTTACAGACGACTGTATGTGAATTGGAACAGAGCTAGAATTCCAAATCACAAATCCTAGGTATTAAAGCAGAGAACATGTGTTGCCCATGCAGCATGATGCCTCTCTCGGCCTTGCCTTGTTATCTTCAGAGGAAAGGATAACCAGTACGTCTGGAACAAGGTAGGCTGCAAATGCTGTCAACTCCGCACCAAAACTCCAAGAGCAGGAGGTGGGTAGCGACCAGGCCCACACATCCAATATATATATATACACAAGAGAATGTTTGTTTGTTCTTTATGCGTTCCCGAACGGTCCATCCAATAGAGATGAAATTGTCTACAGATCTTGTTCTCACTCCCGCGGATCCAACTGAAATAGTTAGTTTAAAATCAATTAAAAGGCATTACGAGGTTCAGAATCAGACGAGCAACGGGAACGGGAAAGGGAACATCAGAAACAGACGAGCAACTGGAACGGAAACAGGATCAGGGGCCGAAAGCGTACTCTGTGTGCTTAGAGAAATGTATTTTAATGTATAATGACTACTTATATGAATCAAATGAGACGCTCCCCTCTATGGGCCTTGGGACGTAGGGCCAGGTCGTCAGCTAGTGTGTGTGTGTGTATATATATATATATATATATATATATATATATATATATATATATATATATATATATATATATATATATATATATTGATCTCACTTACATTAAACTCACGCGTAGTCGATATACGCAACTGCGTATAGCACTGGAATTAATTTTGCGGGTGGATTAATTTTCATAATTGCCAGTGTCCCTTGCCAGAAGAAGAAGAAGAAGAAGAAGAAGGAGAAGAAGAATAAGAAGAAGAAGAAGAAAAAGAAGAAGAAGAAGAAGAAGAAGAAGAAGAAGAAGAAGAAGAAGAAGAAGAAGAAGAAGAAGAAGAAAAAGAAGAAGAAGAAGAAGAAGAAAAAAGGAGGTGGAGGACGAGGTGGAGGAAGAGGAAGAGGAGGGGGAGAAGGAGAAGAAGAAGAAGGTGGTCAGGATGATCACCATCGCCTGTAGCCATGCCCAATGAAGTTGAGGAAGAAAGATATGCTTCAGAGTCAATATATGCGTGGTTTATGAAAATATAATTGCTGCTGAGCTACATGAAACTGTTATTGTTACGGTGCTGCATGAACATGTTTCTGTTGGTCTATAGCAGTGGTTCCCAAGCTTTTCAAGCAGAGTTCCATATCTACTATTTTCGGTAGTTAAGCGGACCACAACGTTATAAAATTATAAAAGTCGTGCAATATCATTCTTACCTTTCTCTTTGGTCAGCAAAATTCTAAAACTTTAAAGGCAGTCAGTGTCAGTACTACACTGCGGTCATTTTTTTTTTTTGGGGTTCACAATCAAAATTTCATTTAACAATAAATTTTTAATCAGTTTCGAAAATCGTTATTAATGTTATTAATTTACAATTGTAACTGTTCTTCATAACCAGTTACGTAAGTTCAGATGCCAGTTTATCAATGTCTGGGCACAAATCTGTCGTGCCCAAAGTCATAAGCGCAGCTAGGTTACTGTCGGTGAGTCTCGAACGTTGCTTGTTTTTTTTTATAACCGTCATTGGGGAAAATGACTGCTCACGTGTGTAAGTCGAACCAAAATGACAAATGTATCTCTGGGCGAATGTAGGCAAGTGTTCAAATTATTCGACAGGCAATAGTCGACAGAATGAAATCATATGATCAGCTGTAGGCGAAGCAAGCAGCTCCAGAAATTTACATCTCAGTGCAGAATTGCATTTCAAATCAATTACTTCGTGCTGAAGATTTTGCTGTAATTGACAGAGCTTGGCAATAGGAAATACGAACGGATTTATGAAGAGGGCAGCATTATACCCCTTTATTGTGAACTCTTGAAGTCTCGACTGAAAGATATCCAGAAGACTTTAAACGTTTACTTTGTACTGTAACAAGTCCATATTTCTTTTACATCACAAGTTGGAAACACCTCTAAAGTCCCTTCAGTCAGCTGTCCGATAAACAGTCGTAGTCTCATTTTAAATGAAGAAATGTCATCGCACAAATTTGTGACTAACGCCTGTTCAGCGCCTTACTTCGAATTTTGTTCACACATCTCAGAACAACATCCATGACATGTTTCAGATTTAAAGTCGTTCCACACAGAGCTTCTTGGCGAATGATACAATGATATTTTAATATAGTGCTGCCAAGAAACTGTTCCAATAATGCTAGACATCCAGACTCTTTACCCGTCAATTCCGGAGCACCGTCTGTGCATACACTGTCCAATTTGGTCCATTCTACGTTGTTTATCTCTACACACAACTTTAGAGTTTCAAACAGGATCAGTCCCTTTGGTATTTGCATGCATTGATTCAAGTCCTAGAAGTTCTTCAATGACTTCAAAATTATCGTTTATTGCTCGAACAAAAACTGCGACCTGAGCTGTGTCAGAAATGTCAGTGGATTCATCCACTGCCAATGAAAGAAAAATTTACAATTTTTCATATGTGTGCTCCTTGAAGATGAACATCGTTGGCTAATTCAACTCGCCTGGCCATTGTATTATTAGACAAAGGAATCTGATCAAATTTTGTTTCACACTTTTATCGCCAAGCATTCTAGAAGCAATTTTAAGGGAAGGTTTGATTATTACTTCTGCATCGGTGAGCAGCTTCTTTTTGCGAGCCAACAGAAGAGGGACGTCGTATGACGCAACAACAGCACTCTTGCTCTGTTCGTTAGCCTTGGTGAAAAATTACTGCTACCTGGTCAGAGAACGTACTCTATGAAATCGTTTCTTAACTCCTAATTGATCGGATATTGAGCATTTATGTCTGAATGTGTGATCGTGAAGTGTCATTTCCAGATTAATGTTTTTTAATAACAGAAACACAAAATCCGCAGATTAGCAAACTGGTTACCACTACGGCTAGGCATAAACATAAATTTCTCCTGTCCACTCTTCAGTTGAATTCACGACAAGCAACGTCTTCACATTTTCGCTTTTTACCATTGTTTGATGTTAGATTTTCCACACTCATTTTTATATGCTTTAACGGTAAATTTTTATTTGAGAAAATCTAATTTCAAGACAATACTACCGACTCTGTAAACAGTTGTAACAGACGACAACATGGCGCCTTGCGCACTCTTATTGGTAGACAAGGCTAGGATATAAGACCTTCATAACGGAGAGCCTGGCAAATGATACCACAACATCCAGCTTAAGAATGGAGGTGGAGGCAGTCAATGCGGCTCTCCGCTAGATGGAGAATACGACACACACACACACATCGCGATTGTTTGTAACTGACTCAGAAAGCATGCTCACGAGGGTGAGGACGGGCAGGCTTCGTGCTGAGTGGCTTGCTTCGCTTTGGAGGTCACGGGTGACAAGCATCGCCTGGATCTTTTCTCCGGGACATGCCAGTGTGCTGGGAAATGAACAGGCGGACAGATTGGCTGGCTCTGCAGAACTTGGTGGAGTATTGATACATGGCAAGGCGGACGTGGATGCGGCCTTGTGGGAGCACGTGCACACCTCAGAGGTGCAAATGGATTACCATGGTCTGGCAAGAATGAGACAGCGAGGGGTGACGAGGGGATCTGGCCGACGCTCAACGCTCAGAGGAAAGGCGAGACGAGCTTATAAGCAGATTGCTACTGGTACTATTAGTGTTGGAACTCTTCGCTGGCTACTGAGGATGGGGACGGAGCACTTATGGGAATGCCCCGAATGCTGTGATGTCGATTCCTAAATCAGTCAATCAAACGTTTCGTTGTGAACTGAAGCGGCGCATTCGATAATATATAAGCATAACAACCATGAGCAGAGACAATTATCGCACGCTGGCGGGGCGCTCCGACTGCATTTAAAACAAAATTATTAAAACATATTATATTAAACAACGAGGCCTCGCGTGCCACTTTCTTACAGCTGGTGGGCCACAAGTGGCCCGCGGGCCGTGGTTTGGGAACCTCTGATCTATAGTGTGCTTGCTTCATCATGGAGAGAATGTATTTGGAATATGACAATGTTTTGCCATGGCAAGTATTGCTGCCAATTTACAGTTGACACAACACACACACACACACAACACACACACACACACACACACTCACACTCACACAGTCTTGTGTGTTATTTCTTTTCTTTTTTTAATACCCAGCTTGCCCTCCGATGTCCTACGGCGTTTCATGCTACTCGCCGTGTTCTACGTACTGTGCAAATAAAACGTGTTATATTGATACTGGAAACTGCTCTCAGTGTACAGAGGGATACTTTGGTCCAAGGTGCAATTTTGGTAATGTTACTTCTACGTGTTCCGCATGTCTCACAGCTAGTTTACCTTCAATTATTACTTCTGCGTTAAAAGTTATTTGCATATCCTTTTACAGGACATCGTGATCAACCGCCAATATTGTTGACTGAGGGCAATTTCTTGGCAAGTTTACGCTCAGTAGTTTGCCATTGCTATGTGAACGATGGCACATATATCAATGAATATGATATATACCAATGTGGAACACATACATCATTATGGCATGTGGCGAATCGTGCGACAAGGAGTGACCAGACGCTCTGGCCGACACACAGTACTTTGAGGAAAGGCCAGACGAACACATATTGAGACTGAAACTGGCACTGTTAGTACAGGGACTTTTCGCTGGTTGTTGAAGATGGGTACGTAGCAGGAATGGGCGTGTCCCGAGTGCTGTGATCTTGGTTCCTGACTCAACTAACTAGAGATTAGGCCCCGAATTAATATATGCCAAACAGTTTGAAGTATTATCTACCAGTGTTAGGTTTGGCAGCAAAAATGTTAACGGCATGAGGTAGACAAGTGTCACGCCAAACCTCCTTGTTCGTCTTTTATGACATGATTGGTAGATTACCGTGTGGTAGATTGCGGTGTGGTAGATTATACGTGGTAGATTTCGTGTGGTAGATTACGTGTTGTTGATTAAGGTGCGGAAGATTACCGTGTAGTTAATAACGTGTGGTAGATTACGTGGAGTAGATTACGTGGGGTAGAATATGGGTGGTAGATTACGTGCTGTAGATTACGTGGGGTAGATTACATTGGGTAGATTACGTGTGGTAGATTACGTGTGGTAGATTACGTGGGATAGAATAACTGTGGTTGATTACGTGTGGTAGATTACGTGTGGTAGATTACGTGTGGTAGATTGCGTGGGGTCGATTACGTGGGGTCGATTACGTGTTGTAGATTGCGTGTGGTAGATTAAGTGGGGTAGATTACGTGTAGTAGATTACGTGAGATAGATTACGTGGGTAGATTATGTGAGGTAGATTACGTGGGCTAGATTACGTGTGGTAGATTACGTGTGGTAGATTACGTGGGGTAGATTAAGTGTGGTAGATTCCGTGTGGTAAATTACTTGGAGTAGTTTATGTGTGGTCGATTACGTGGGGTAGATTACATGTGGTAGATTACGTGGGGTAGATTACATGGATTAGATTATGTGTGGTAGATTACGTTGGGTAGATTACGTGTGGTAGATTACGTGTGGTAGATTACGTGGGTTAGATTAAGTGTGGCAGATTACGTGTGTTAGTTTATGAGTGGCAGATTACTTGAGGTAGATTACTTGGGTTAGATTACGTGTGGTCGATTACGTGGGGTAGATTGTGTGTGGTAGATTGCGTGGGGTAGATTAAATGGGTAGAATACATGGGTTAGATTGCGTGGGTTAGATTACGTGAGGTAGATTACGTGTGATAGATTACGTGTGGTAGATAATGTGTGGTAGATTACTTGGGGTAGATCACGTGGGTTAGATTACGTGAGGTAGATTACGTGTGGTAGACAATGTGTGGTAGATTACTTGGGGTAGATTACGTGTGGTAGATTACTTGAGGTAGATTCTGTGTGGTAGATTACGTGGGTTAAATTACGTGTGGTAGATTACGTGTTGTAGATTACGTGTGGTAGATTACGTGGGGTAGAATACGCGGGGTAGATTATGTGTGGTAGACTACGTGTGGTAGATTACGTGTGGTAGATTACTTTGGGTACATTACGTGTGGTAGATTACGTGTGGTAGATTACGTGGAGTAGATTATGTTTGGTAGATCTCCGCGTACATGCTTCTACTGCCTGCAACCGCCTCTTTTTCTTTGTGTTGTCCCACACAACATTGATGTCCCTGCCACACAAAAATGTTTCCATATCTGTATCCGCCTGTCTTTATTCGTGTTGTCCCACACAATATTGATGTCCCTGCCACACAAAAATGTTCCCATATCTGTATCCGCCTGTCTTTATTCGTGTTGTCTCACACAATATTGATGTCCCTGTCACACAAAAATGTTCCCATATCTGTATCCGCCTGTCTTTATTCGTGTTGTCTCACACAATATTGATGTCCCTGTCACACATAAATGTTCCCATATCTGTATCCGCCTGTCTTTATTCGTGTTGTCTCACACAATATTGATGTCCCTGCCACACAAAAATGTTCCCATATCTGTATCCGCCTGTCTTTATTCGTGTTGCCTCACACAATATTGATGTCCCTGTCACACATAAATGTTCCCATATCTGTATCCGCCTGTCGTTATTCGTGTTGTCTCACACAATATTGATGTCCCTGTCACACAAAAATGTTCCCATATCTGTATCCACCTGTCTTTATTCGTGTTGTCTCACACAATATTGATGTCCCTGTCACACAAAAATGTTCCTATAACTGTATCCGCCTGTCTTTATTCGTGTTGTCTCACACAATATTGATGTCCCTGTCACACAAAAATGTTCCCATATCTGTATCCGCCTGTCGTTATTCGTGTTGCCTCACACAATATTGATGTCTCTGTCACACAAAAATGTTCCCATATCTGTATCCGCATGTTTTTATTCATGTTGTCCCGCACAATATTGATGTCCCTGTCACACAAAAATGTTCCCATATCTGTATCCGCCTGTCTTTATTCGTGTTGTTTCACACAATATTGATGTCCCTGTCACACAAAAATGTTCCCATATCTGTATCCGCCTGTCTTTATTCGTGTTGTCCCACACAATATTGATGTCCCTGTCACACAAAAATGTTCCCATATCTGTATCCGCCTGTCTTTATTCGTGTTGTCTCACATAACGCTTATATTTCTTTCACACACGTTCTCTTGATATGCTCCAAATATTTTGTGTAACTACGTCTGGACGAAATTTTTTTCCTTTTCTGTAGACTCACCCTCTCTCTCTCTCTCTCTCTCTCTCTCTCTCTCTCTCTCTCTCTCTCTCTCTCTCTCTCTCTCTCTCTCTCTTTCTCTCTCTCTCTCTCAATGTATTTGTCTCTCTGTATGTCCCATATCGTTCTCTGTTTTCTTCACTATATCTCTCTGTGTCTCTGTCTCACTTTCTCTTTATCTCTCCCTGTGATTCTCTCTCTCTGTCTCTCTCTCTCTCTCTCTCTCTCTCTCTGTCTCTCTCTCTCTCTCTCTCTCTCGTGGTCCTGTCACTGTCCTTGGTTTTTCATCTGTCTGGCTGTCGCTCTAAGGCTCTATATTTGTCACTCTCTTTGTCTCTTTCCCTCTCTCTTTCAAACATACACACACACACACACGCACGCACGCACACACACACACACACACACACACACACACACACACACACACACACACACACAACAGAAAGTAATTATGCCACATTCGCCATTTGTGCAAATCCAGCTAACATAACGCAGTGTTCACCTCTTCCTAATGGAATATGCTCAATACTTGAACACACATGCAGAGTCAAATGTGGCACACTTTCTGTCTGGTAAGTTGTAATATAAATCACCCATTGTTTAATCTCAAGGACATGCAAGAAATCTTCTGTCTGAGGTAACTAATGTTTGCGCGAGTGAGTTCAAAGGGCAAAGGTTACCGGGCAAGGAGATCGATTCATGACACCCGGCTTATCACACCCAATAGAGGTGGCGATAGTCTCGCACAAAGCATAAACTCCGTACCCATCATTCGACCTTCAATGAAAGATGTTGACAGTTTAACCACTGTGCCACGGAACCTCTGTGTGTGAGTGTCAGCGTGTGTGCGTGTGTGTATATGTGTGGGTGGGGGTCACGTCAGCCATACATGATAGATAACAACTGCCCTAACTTTTCACACGATGCAATTAATGAAACAAATACAATAGGTCACAGAGCAGATTGTTCTGTCACACTATTCATTTTTTGTTTTAATTAACCAAGATCCTTTTTTCTAAAATACGTGCTTTTATTTCACAGTGAAGAAGTTGTCTAAAAACTTGCTACACATATTCAGTGTGGGTGGACTGTTGATGATTGTACTGACAATTTGTGCTTGCTACATTATTCCGCGGGGACGCAAGAAAGGCAAACCAGAACGAAGTTTTTTTTCGGCATCCTCTGGTACTGCTGTCTCTGAAAAATGATGTGCTTCAATGTCTCACGTGTTGGCATTTAGTGTGAATGTGTACAGTGTTGGCATTTAGCGTGAATGTTTACAGTTTTGTCATTCAGTGTGAATGTTGACAATGGTGTCGTTTAGCGTGACTATTTACAGTGGTGTCATTTAGCGTGAATGAACAAAGAAAAACTAACTGACGGGATTGAAGGAGATCCAGCAAACCATCAAGCAAGAAGTGAAACATATGGCACTGATATAACAGGAGAACGAAAAAATCCTACAAACCATTAAATCAGAGCGAGAACTACAGAAAGCTGAAATGGAACATTTCCGAATCAAAACAACAGAAGCCATAAAAGAAATCACAGAGAAACCGCAAGATGAAAACCAAGAGACCGAGCCTGAATCGCAAGCGAAAGCCAGCAGCCCAACCACAACGCCCGAGACATTCAAAGGGAAGCCAATATCCAGCCAGACACCCGAAGAAAACCGAGATGAGCACCCTGACGATGGCATAGAGGACGCCCCGTTGCCGCCAGTATTTACCGATGAAGACATCACAGAGATAAAAAGGATACAAGAACTCAAGTGCAAGGAAGAAAAAGCAAAGACGTACAAGACACACAAGGGGAAACCAATGCCCTGCCGTACCGCTGAAGAACCAAATTTATGGCAGGATGACGAACATCCATGACAATACTATATAGATGACGGAGAGATGGTCCCATGACTGACCACGGAGGAAGCAATCGAAAGACAGCAAGAACTCAAACGTGAAAGTGAAGAAAGGCGCAAGCAGGAATATCACATTAAAAAGCTTCTACAGGCAATATACAGAAAAGGAGGCAAAATACCAAATAACATGTCCTTATAAGGACTGCACCCAGCCAAGCCAGACGAGCCAGTAAACAGCACCATCAAAGAAAACAACAAGAGGAGACGGGCACAAATGACAACCGCCACCCCCCCCCCCTCCCCCCCCACCCCTCCCAAGTTGACGTCACAGACACAAAAGCCGATATAACCAGTCCGGAGCAGGACCAACTCGTAAGAGCGCACAAGACAAGAATTAGGGTGAATAAATCCACGGACCTCAACAATAACTACATCTAAAAGAAGCAGGTTGAACGAGGCCGAATTTGGAATTTTTGTTTTTGAACCAAGCAAGCAAGCGTGCATGTTTACAGTCCTGTAATTGAACTTGAAAGTGGTGCCATGTGTAGTCACAATTTCTAGTGGCGTGATATAGGGTCATATTTTCTAGTGGCGTGATTTAGGGTCACTTTTTCTAGTGTTTTTTCCACATTGCAGTGGACTCCGGCATTTATCAGCTGCTGTTGATGTCTTGACAAGTTTTACGTTCAGTAGATTGTCATTGCTATACTTCTATATAAACAAGCATAGTATTCACACTAGAGACTATTATATATATATTATATATATAATATATATATATATATATATATATATATATATATATATATATAATATATAATATATATATATATATATATATATATATGCAGGGGGGGGGGAGAGAAAGAGAGAGAGAGAGAGAGAGGAGAGAGAGAGAGAGAGAGAGAGAGAGAGAGAGAGAGAGAGAGAGAGAGAGAGAGAGAGAGAGAAAGACAGAGTGTTTTTGGAGTTCTGTCACACAACATAGTTGATCTCTCTGTCAGTGATAACATGGTATTTTCTGAACTAAGATATATATATATGTGTGTGTGTGTGTGTGTGTGTGTGTGTGTGTGTGTGTATGTGACATTGGGTGAATTTGCCACTCTTTGTGTATGATTATGTGTGCATTTTATCTTTATGTATGTGTTAAAATGAATGTTTAATGGATAATTTATTATTCCGCAAAGTAACTGTGAAATCTGTTACCTATTACAAATAGATTATATTGAATAGAGGAACTCTTATCAAGCAGACATGCCTTTTTCTTCATTTGTTCATTAATTGTGTTCCAGTTATTCTTGTTACGCACGACACAAACAGGAAAAATGTGGGACTTGGAATATTAGTGGATTAGGTGATAAAGAACCAGCACTAGTGGAGTTCATAAACAGACACAAGAATCCAAATATAAGAACTCACAGCTACAAGGTCAAATGAGCAGACAACAAAACCAGTATATGAAAATTAAGTTCTGACTTGTGTCGATCAGCGAGCAAAGTCTAACCATGGAAGGGTTTTATATTAAACAATAAAAAAGTGCAATACTTTATCAGCACTTAATTTATATCGGACAGAATAATATTAATACAGTTTAAATAAGGCTGTAAAACAACAACTATTGTACAGACATGCGCCCCATTTAACGGCACTTACAGCTTTTGGCAACAGGCAATAATTGTTCAAATGTGGAAAAAAAGAAAGGCAATATAAGAGAGTGCGAAACGTACAGAGGTATATCGCTCCTGAGTATTGTTGAGGAAATGTAAGCACAACTAATGGAACAAAGAGGTAGAGCTCTAATATATGGCATGGTGGAAGTATTGGCGACAGCTCCTCCACTGGTGGCGCTGGGCGATGGTTGAACAACATATAAGCAACGTACAATTTGGTACTAGGAAAAGTTAATGTCCGACTGACGCACTTTTCACTCTAAGACACATATGAGGAAACGAACCATCGCATACAGTGGCCAGCGGAATATTGTGTTTGTAGATAAGGAAAGGGCTTTCTATAGAGTACATCATCATCATCATCAAGTGCCGTGCCGGTTGGCGTAGGCGTTCATGGCTCTCCACAGATCGCGTTCTTTGGTGTTTTGGATCAACTCTGCTGATGACATTCCTCCATACCACTGTCTCAATCCGTCCAGCATCATTTTTCTTGGTCTGCCTCTGCCTCTCTTCCCCTCGATCTTTCCAATTGTCACGATGTTCTCCAATCCCCATCTTCTCATCACATGACCAAAGAAAGCTGTTTGTCTCTTCTTTATTCTTTATTTGTATATAGTGTTCTTGTTTCATTAGCCTATTTCAGGCAATCGTTGAGTACATAGAAACTAATTATGAACCATCCCTGAATAATACAGGATACAAGGACAAAAATTGCTAGAAAACATCATCGTCATGTGCCACTCGAGGTAATGTGCAGTAAGAAGATAAGAATGAATATCAGATATGTTGATAATAAATTCAGCAGGGAGACAGGGATATGTGCTTTACCCCGTGATATTTAATATCTACATACACAGAATATCCAGAGAATAATACACATTGTCTTTATCACGTACTCAAGTAGATGACTTCAAGACTTAGTAAGATGGAGACTGGAATGTTTCGTGTGGAATGGCTTACCACGCTTCAGAGGTTACAGATTGTGAGAAATGTATGGTCATTTTGCACTGGTCATGCGGGAGTGCGAGTGAATGAACAGGATGATAAGCTGAAAGGGAATGTACCTCTTGGTTGTAAATTGCTTATGGACAAGAGGGAGGTGGTCGTGCGCTTGTGGGACCAGGTGGAGAAGGTGGGGGGGGGGGGGGGGCTTAGACGGAAGACCAGGAGAACTTTCAATTAGAAAGCAGTGGGAACAATTAGTAGTGCGACTCTTCGCTGGCTGTTGAATGAGAGAACGGAGCGCGTATGGGCATGTCCTGAGTGCAGTGATATACCTTCTTACCTCAACACAACTCAACAACTCCATATAAAAAGATTCAAGTCTTGATAGAACAGATTCAGTCAATTTTGAACTCTTTACTTCAGATGAAACAACACATTCACCCACTATAAATTAGCTTCTATCCACATACGATCGCTGCCTTTACAACACAATCTTCCTACCAACTCTATGCTACCAATGGCAAACCTGGACAATGACTGAAAAAGAGAAAAGAAAAATCACAACAGAAATGGGATTCCTTAGAAGAATACTCAATGTAGCAAGAAGAGGTATGATCGGAAATGAAGCAATCAGGACTAAAGTGGGGGTTATGGCTGCGCTAGATTTTATTAGAAGGCAGTAAGTAACATGGTTTGGCCATGCAAGTAGGTTACCAACTCACAGTATACCACAACAAGCAATGATGTACAGACCAAATGGAAGCAGAGGAAGAGGCCGACCACGTAAACGATGGGCAGATAGAATATCGACACAAGAAGCTCATAAGCGGGTACTCTCCCGCTGTTTATAATTTACCTCGACACAGCAAGGCACATGAGGAACCTGATGAGATGAGATGAGATGAGATGAGACGATCGTTGCTTGTTTGTAGCGACGAGAGCAGACTGCAAAATCGTTTTAATAATCTTGAGTTCAACATGCAGCAGATACAGTATGAGTATAAATAGTGCCAAAACCGAAGTATTGCAAGCTAGCAGACTTCCTGGTCCCCTAAGAATAATGACAAATAGCACATGTCTGAAACAGGTTCTTAAAATATCTTGGAGGTTGAGTTGAGTTGAGTTGAGTCAAGAACCGACATCCTGCACTCAGGACATTCCCATACGTGGTCATTCCCCTCTTTCAACAGCTAGCGAAGAGTCATACTACTAATCGTTCCCACCGCTATCTGATTAAATATTCTCCTGGTCTTCCCTCTCAGTTTTGAGATTCTTTCAGAACCCCTGCTGATCCCCCGCAATCTCATTCTGTCCACATATGGGTTCTCAATCTGTTCCTCCACCTTCTCCACCTGGTCCCACAAGCGCACGACCACCTCCCCGTTGTCCATAGGCAAAATACCACCAAGAGATGCATTCCCTGCTAGCCCATCAGCCTGTTCATTCCCCCGTACACCTGCATGGCCAGGGCAAAATATCCACACAATTCTCACAATCTGTGACCTCTTAAGCGACGAGAGCCATTCCACACGAAACATTCCTTTCTCCACCTTGCTTAGCATATTCTTTGAATCTGTAATATATCTTGGAGGTATGATCACAGACGATGACAGAATAGACTACTAAATAGAAATCAGATTTCAAAAGGCAAGTGCGTGTTTATATGTCAAGAATAACTTATTCTGAAACATCCAAATCTTCCTATGTCTGAAAACAAAAATAACATGTTTCTGCCGGATTGAATTGGTACGTTAATTGCCAGTTGATTTTCCCTATTGCCTCGGTGCATTAATTGGCAGTTGATCTTCCCGTTTGAATTGCTGCATTAATTGCCAATTGATCCTCCCGCTTGAATTGGTGCATTAATTGTCAGTTTATCTTCCAAAATAGGAAGTCTACGAGGCGAAATGATCACGCCACCTGCCTGGCTGTCCGAAAGGCTGTTTGTTTGAAGCCTTGCTACGTCGGTTAGCGAGTGCAATGTTCTCGGATCCTGGTAGTCTTCTCTAGAGCTACAGAGCTCGTGCTTTGAGCGTCGCTTTCAGCAGGCAACCCTGCGGAAAGAGGCCCAACCATATAGAATAAAACGTGATACAATTAAATCCACCCTCTTGCCTTGTCAAACTCTTTTCCAACCTTTCTCGTTGATTATCTGGTACTTGAAACACTACATGTCCTTGCTGGACACTTCTCTTAACTTGCAGGTGTTAAGCTACTTTATTATTACTGGAAGGCCCCGGTTAACGTCGGGGTTACGTTCTTGGAAAACGCGACGTTAAGTGAAACGACGTATAGCGAAACACCACTTCCCATAGAATTAAATGAAATACAGTGTATAGTGTACTACAGTAATGATTGTTTTTATTGGTTGTTGATATTTATTGGCTAAATAGAAGTCGGTTGGGGGTGAGTGGTATCGTTATTTGGACGTAGAGGGATTAAATACTACCTCTTCATCTGAGGATGAAGCTGTAACCTCTTCCTGCCTCTTTTCCTGGCTCTTCTTAGCTTGAACAAACCATTTGCCCAGTGTCTGCTGCACAGTAACCACTCTCCTCAATCATGGCCTTTATCTCTGCAGAGAAACGCTCTGCAGCTGCAGGCACTTGCCACTTCACATGTTCTCTGAATATTGTGCAGGTGTTCTTAAATCGCTCAAACCAACTACGACTCGCTCCGCAACTATCATCATCACTACTAGTACTGCTCTCACCCGCTTTCTTAGGTAGATCTTCATATAGACTTTGCTTTCTCTTGGATAACCATCTTGCTCGCAGGCATATTCCGTTGATTCTGGTCTTCAATCCAGACGGCCAATAGTGCTTCCATGTTCTCCATAAGAACACTTCTGGTACGAGTGATCTTGGAAGCACTAAAAGGGGTTACGTTATTAGCACCCTCTTTGATTTTGTTGGCACCTGCATGAATTGTCCCAGCCTCAAAACGAAGATATGGCAACGTAGCGACGTAAAGTGAAGTTAGTCCCCTATGTGACAACGACGTAATAGCAAACCGACGTATACCGAAGCGACGTATAGCGGGACCTTCCAGTACATTATACATCAAATACAAAAGTTAGACGTTTAAGGGCATGCATATTTCCCATTGCAAGCAACATATGCCTCTGAGACCTGGACACCTCAGCCAAGTTTAAGGTGAACCGACGTTCTGAAGACTGAATGGCCACGGGTGAGCTGGTCGTGAACGTGGAACGTCTGATATGCAGACGTGGCGGCGCCAGGCATATGGACTCCTGCGGGAACTCTCCTGTCCCTTCCCTAGCTGGCAGGCTTTACTAGGTTGACGGGTTAGTCCCTGTCTTTAAATCAAACCAACTATGGAAAATAAAAAGAATTATCCCCGAAGGAACGGAGTGTGTGCTTTGTGCTCGATACCTTTGGCAACAGCCGGCGGGGAGAAACTGAAGCAAGCAGAAGAGGTAGAGGAAAGGAGGGAAAGAAAATGAAGAAGAGGCCTGGAGCCAGAAGGCGAAGGAGAATAACGGATCGTTAGAGAATAAGAAATGTACGAGTTGGGTATCAGAATTGCCGTAGTGCAAAGCAGCGAGGGCTAATTTTGGAGAAACCGCTCTACGATTTTGAGATCATGATGTAACAAGTACTGAAGGCAAATTCTTTTCAGTTCCCTTGCGATACATGTTACATAAAACCAACCGGGCAGGGAAGACAAGGGCAAGCTCTAGTGGTCAACCATGGCTTACAGCATTCTATACTGGATATCAGTGGGTGGGGTCAGGAAAATAAAGAAGTGCAGGGGATGCAGATTAAAATAGGAAGATGCAGCTAAAACCGAATAAATATATGTCAGTGGGGAATCTAGCGAGAATTGGTACTGGTTGAAAGATATAGCTGATACCAGTTATCATTTATGTGGTGACTTCAATGCACGTGCCAAAAAGTGAAACATGTCGGGAGAGAACTGAGAGGGGACTGCTCTTGCCGAGGCCTTGCTTGAGTCGGATGTGGTCTGTCTAAATTATGGGACACCACCTAGGCTGGCAATGAGACCGGGGGACCCTGACTCGGCCATCGACCTGGCACATGTATCCAAAGAGGCGGCGTCAGATATAAAATGGTGTGTCCTTGGGGACCATGGAAACGATCACCTACCCTGTTCTGGATTGATACCATGTCCAGTACATTCAGGGTTATACGAGCCCGCAGAGCATTCAGTTATGATTGTGTCCACTCTACGCTCTTGGGACGCCTTCAATCACAGGGACGGTCTAAAGACTCTTCACCCAACCACCTTGGTGGACATCAGAGGTGGAGAAATCATTAAGGAAAAAGAGAGCGGCCATTAGGAATTGGCAGAGAGTACTGAGATCAACAAATTCAGTTGCCACAGAATTGGAGGCTGCGGAAAGGTATACAAAAAGTAAAGGTGTGTGATTTTAAACACCAGGCAGCAGAAGCAAAACGGATGAAGTGGGAACAGTTTATCAATGAAGTCGGTGGGCATGTGACATTGGGTAAATTCTGGAATCTGCACCGGCAGATGAACAGAGAAGAGATGCCTGCTATGGTACCGTTTATGATGATAACAATCGTCCTATGAACACTGACCAGGACAAAGGGGAGTTCTTTCCTACACGATGTTTAAAATAGACGGACCAGCAAGATAGAGCTAATAGAGATATGGTCAGAAAAGCATTGTCACCGGTCACTAGGAAGGAGGACTGTAAAGTTAAGGTGGAGGATATTAAACGTCCGGGAGTTATGAGTTACACGAAGGATGGGGACTTGGAGTAGATGACTCTTTGTTTCACCCAAAACGTGAATATGCCGGAAATCCCCCAGGATTGGCTGCACAGCTATATGATCCACATTCAAAGCTAGGTAAGAATCACTCGAGACTTAATGGATACTGAAAAATAATCCTGCAAAACACCTTCTTCAAAGTCCTCGAACAGATAGTAATCCGCAAGCTCCAGCGACATTTGTAAAGTCGTAATCTGTTTCCCAAAGGGCTCGGAGTTACCTGCCTGAGAAGGACACCTGGGCCAATGCTGCAACTTGTGCATGTGATGTCTACGAGGGCTTCCAGGATAAACCGGAGACAGTGGTGGTAGCTCTTGACCTGGAGGATGCGTATAACATCGTTAGGCATGATCGGTTGGTATACACTCTGTCGGACATGGAGGTCTGGCCTTGTCTTGTCGGGTGGGTTGCGGTAGTCCTGTATAAGCGTAAGGTTGTACTGCGTATGGGTTCCTGGACTTTTGATCCCTGTAATGTTTACACCTGGGGTGCGACATTGATCCGTTATGTCCCCAGTGATCTTTAATGTCCACACCAGAAAAGTCGCAGCTATTGAGACACCAGATGTTGGTAGAATCTTGCATTTGCAGATGACGTGCTGGTGTACAGGCAGGGCAGAGATAGGGAAAGTTTGTCGTCAGATTTAAAGGTCACAGTAAACAGGGCTGCAGAGTGTTGCTGGGACGCATGGGCCGTTATAAACACAGACAAGGCATCGGCGGTGTGGTACTCCTTCGATAACCGTATTGTGAAGGCAGATGTCCCATGTATTATATTGAAGGGGTGTTCTCTCAGTAGAGATAGTAAATTGAAGTACTTGGGTATCACCTTTGACAGGTGTTTGTCTTTTAAAGATCACGTGGAGTCTGTTTGTGGTGTAGGCTGGTAAAGGACTTAATGCTTTAACGGCGATGGCAGCAGCCAGGGTAAAACAGAGAATGATGTACAGGCTTTTTCAGCAGTAAATAATGTATGTCAAAGAGTATGGTATTGGGCTCCTGACAGTATCAAAGCGTCAGCGTGAAAGGTTGGAGCGCATAAAACATGCGGTCATGCGGGTGGTCTGAGGTGCACACAGAACACACCAATTACATGCATGTGGCTTATCCTGCCGCTACCAACAATTGTGGATAGGCATAGGGTCCTTCAGGCCATATGGCACCTGAAAGTTGCTGCAGATAGGGATCACCCCCTGCACGAAGGTGTGGATATGGTCAAGGCTCATAGACTAAGACGAGCAAGGCAGATCCTGGGTGGCACAGCCAGAAATATCTATACGTTAGGTGTATGATCTAGAGACCATCAATCGTGAAAAAGATTGGTTTAAAGTATCGACAGACAGGACGGACTCGAACAATGTAATAGCATGACTGGATCGTGAGTGCAGAGAATGGGCAGCGGGTCGCACAGAGTTGAGGTGCAAGAACTGATACAGAGTAATCCACATCAAGGTGACATAGTGATCTATACTGATGAGTCAGTGGTGAGAAACCGACTTAGTGAGTGAGGTTTCATTGCTAAGGCTAATGGACGATTCTTGAAAATAGGAAAATGTGGCATGTGAGGTTACGACCTCCAGCAAGAGAATGGGGGTGGAAGTAGTCACAGCGGCATTCCGTTAATTAGAAGAGACCACTGAAACACACATTGTTTTCATCACAGACTCAAGGAGTATGCTTAGCTAAG
The DNA here is from genome assembly GCA_014155875.1 of Cepaea nemoralis. Lineage (NCBI taxonomy): Eukaryota > Metazoa > Mollusca > Gastropoda > Stylommatophora > Helicidae > Cepaea > Cepaea nemoralis. The sequence continues at coordinate 85,595 of JACEFZ010019648.1, forward strand.
TGGAGAAAGGAATATTTCGTGTGGAATGGCTCAGATTGCTTCAGGGGTCATAAACTGTGAGAATTGTATGGATCTTTGCCCTTGTCATGCGGAGGTGCAATGGAATGAACAGGGTGATAGGCTGGCAGCGAATACACCTCTTGGTTGAAGATTACCTATGGACAAGGGAGAGGTGGTCTTGTGGGTCCATGTGGAGAAGTTGGAGAAACAGATTGAGAACCCGTATGTGGAAAGGATGAGATTGCGGGGGATTGGCAGCGGTTCTGGAAGAATCTGAGAAGGAAGACCAGGGGAACATTCAATCAAATAACGGTGGGTGCCAATGACCTAGTAAATGTGACACCATGGTGTGTTGCCTTTGTGCGTATATATATATATATATATATATATATATATATATATATATATATATATATATATATATATATATATATATATATATATATATATATATATATATATATATATATATATATATATATATATATATATATATATATATATATATATATATATATATATATATATATATGAGATAATACATGTACAGACCTACAAGCACTTGGAATCAACGACTGGCAAGAGAAGGTCCACCAGAGAGACGAATGGAGACGGATTGTATCTGCAGCAAAGAACCTCAATGGCTCGGAACGCTGAAGAAGAAGAAGAAGAATATAGATATATAGATATATCAGTGGGTTGATTACGATGCCTCTATTTGGGATATACTTTTCACTTCTACTGAAATATGCCTTTCGTGATCATGATGGTGGTATATAGATTTACTCACGCTCAGATGGCGGCCTCTACAATGCTCAGAGATTGAAGGCCAAGATCAAAATTAGGAGGGTAGTGATCAGAGAGTTGCGTTTTGCAGATGATGCTGCAGTTACGACCCACTCTGAGGAAGAATTGCAATGTCTACTATCTGCATTCTCCAATGCTTGTTCTGAATTTGGTTTACCAATTAGCAAAACCAAGATACAGATTATGTCACAAGGTGCACATGGGGTACCATCAATCTTTATTGACGACGCCGAACTAGAGATGGTAGACCATTTTGCATATCTAGGATCAGTAGTAAATAGCAAATTATCCCTAGATCAGGAAATCAACATCCGGATTGGTAAGGCAGCAACAACAATGAATGAATCAATCAATCAATCATGTGCCATGCCGGAAAGCGTGGGTGTGGCGAAGTGGTCAAGCCGTTTGACTCGTGCTCCGAAGGTTGTGGGTTCGATTCCGGGCCGCACCCTTTGGTTTACGAGTTAATTGTTTCGGAGACTCCTGTGGGTCGTCGCTAAAAGCTACGGAGTTCGAGCTTTGTGCGACGCTTTCCGTGCTACGGAAAGAGACTGAGCCATATGGAATAAAACCCGGTGCGTTGAAGTCGACCTAGTCGACTTTTAAGTGACTTTTAAGTGACTCGCCATTTCACTCGATCACCAGTGTCGTGGATCAGCTCATTGTTCCTGTCTCGTCCATGCCATGTGGCCAAGCCATCCAGGTATTTTCCACTCGGTCTTCCTCTTGGTCTGTTCCCCTCGATCTTGCCAGTTGTCACTAAGTTCTCCAATCCATTTCTTCTCATAACATGTCCAAAAATTTTTGACTGTCTACGTCTAATTTCTCTAATCAGTTTACGATGTTCATTTGTCTCCTGTAGTACTTGGTCATTGGTTTTTCTGTCTGTCCATGAACAATGAACAGATTATGAAAAAGAGTCTGGGAGAACAGGAAGCCTATTGCCAAAGCAAAAGTCCTTGTCTATCAATCCTGTGTCCTTAGTACTCTTCATTATGGCAGTGAAACCTGGACAACTTACTCACACCAAGAGAAACGTTTAAACAGCTTTCATATGCGGTGTCTGCGAAGAATTTTTGGTATTAAGTGGCAAGACAAAATCACAAATACTGAAGTATTGGAAAGATCGGGTTGTGTGACAGTTTATTCCATGCTCAGTCTTCGTAGACTTAGATGGATAGGACATCTTAGGAGGATGGATGATTTTAGAATACCAAAGGACATCTTTTTTGGTGAATTACAGATGGGTAAGAGATCTCAGGGTCGGCCTCTACTACGATACAAAGATGTGTGTAAGAAGGACATGATTGCATTGATAATGCACACTGGGAGCAAGTCGCAGCTGAACGTGTTGCATGGAGGGCAAACATCGGAAATGGAATGAAGTCAAAGGGGAAAATTATTGCAGATAAGTCACACACCGAGCGTTTGAGACGTAAGATGGTGCATGATGGTGGAAATGACCACGTGTTCACATTCACCCACTGTGAACGGACATATACAGCGCATAATGGCTGTGGCATAACGCAGCCAACATTATTCATCTTATCAACAAATGCCGCAAAAAGAGGAAACAACATTAAAAGAAATTGACTTCGCAAACGCAATTGGAGATTGGGACTTAAAACTTAACATCGAAACTGGAACTGAACAAGTGACAAATGACGTGGATTCTTGGAAGGATTTCATCAGACCAAGCTCGGAAAATCATTGGATGAGAAAACCACCTGACCCGCCTTCGCGCCTGTGCATAATTAGCATATGTACCATTTCATCAGAAAGGTTAATCAGCCCGCACTTTTGTCTGAACTCGCTCCATGGACGGATGTGAGAATAGTGTGTGATCAAAAATTCAATGGACAAAGCAAAAGTCTGGATCCGAGGTACGTTTGTTAGCCCTTGATTAGACTAAGAACCCGATGTATCAAGTATCAAGTAATGTGAACCCATGTTTGTGATGTCAATTGAAATGTATTATTATTATTTAAAACCTCAGAAATGTAAAAATGCTCGACTGTAGATTCTAACGACGCAAAGCCATTCCCGGGCGGAATATTCTCTTCGATGAAACTACAATCTCTGATATTCTTAAGGATAATTATTAACTTTAGGAAGTGCATTCCACTATTACATTCTATTCTAAACAACTGTGAGAAGTGATGATTCGAAAGCAATCTTGTGCATTTCACCAGAAACATTGTAAAGGATGCTATCACTATCTACAGCTGACATGACAGTTCGTGTACTAGAACAAGTGCCTTGTTCTAAAACAGACTTATCGATGCCTATTTACAATCTAGAAAGCTGAAAGTGAAATCAATCTTTCCTTTCTCCTTTGTCTATAGAATTAATAGGGTTTGGCGAAATAAATATTTATATTTATGTCAAATTTTAATTAGATAAGAGCACTTAAGAACTGCAATGCATGAGAAAGTGTGCTTCGCGGAACATCATCACGCGAAGTGAACTTAACTCATTACTCAACATAACTTAAAAACACAACACCACTCAACACCACTCATCACCACACAACACAACACTCAACATCACAACAACAACAGGTAATGGAAGAGAGTTATTAGACACAAGAAGAAGAAGTAGTTAATTGGGAAAACACAGAGAATTATTTATACACATTGTGAACACCATTGAGTAGAAGAAATGTTATAAATGTATGTCATTTATTTACATGCATCTTGACACCTTCTCACTCTTGTCATTGTCTCACTGTACACGTTCACTGACCCCAGGTCAAATGAAGATTTACATACAGCAGGAACAAGTTGATACAAGGCGTACACAGTGTGATAAACTCTTGACCACCCCAAATTAACCCAACACTAGCTTAGAGAGAAAGAGGGGGAGGGGAACTGGTTCCTACTTCAGGAATTTAGATTTCTTCCGACCTACTTCTTATTATTGTATTGGTAGGAATGTATATATTTATGCGAATATTCATCAGTGATCTTGGTGGCTTCATACCAACAACCACCCAACACATCAGCAAACTAACCACCTAAATCAGACCTGAGGGAGGGAAGCCGAGAGAAAGAGATGAACCACAAGTGAGAGGGAGGATGACTTCGCTATGAGCAGAGCATGGGGAGGCCTTCAGAGGAGCTATACGGGCAGACCTGAAGTGGATCCATCAGTCAATGGACCCTGGCTTACCTAATCCTCCAGTCACCAGGTTACATTTTACTTGGTATACCCCACACCTAATCTCAGGAAACTAAATGTTGATGCAACATCATCATACTTAAAATGTACAACATCACAATGTTTACTATGTTTTCACACTTGTTGACATCTCATATATTGATGCTTGTTATTGATTGTCTGGGACAATGGTCCAATGTGCAACTGTTCTATTACTTTGTGTAAATCACAATAGAGATGTATGTACTGACCAGAAGGCTCAGGCCAGTCAATAAATGATTAACATGAATTGACCTTCTGTTAATTTGTCAAGTTCAAACCTATCTGTGTCACAACTTCTTTGTACATCATGTTGTCAAAATCTAATGTGATTGATTATGTGTTTGATTGTTAAAAGATAAATTAACTCATAATGACTTACTAAAAGGGGGAAATAAAAGACTCTATACCTATCTACTGCTCAACATCCATGTTTTCTTCATCTAAATCAGGCTGAGAAAATTCTCCTGACTTTCCTCAGATTTGATAAACTAAAAGGGGGCTCCAGAGCTAAAGAATCATTGGAGAAGGGGCAGATTCCCAGTTAGTAATTACCATTCTTACCAGGGCCATAATCTATATCTCCTAGACATAATTTAAAAGAACGAGACCTGCAGATAACTCAAGGTTCATATTCTGGGGTTATTGAAGATAGAAGAGGATGGGGCTCTACATCTTTTGTTAGAGATGGGGCATGCACTACAGTGATCTCCCACTCCCTTCAAAAATATATGACATATTGCGGTCTACGTCCTGGATGGTTCCCATATATTAACCTATAAACAATCACACAAAATACATGCATACAGTTATCTTTAGATTTTGAACATTGTCATTTTCTAGAATGTTTAACAGATACCATGTGGGGTATTGATTGACAGCCACATGATATGAATGACATTTATAGATAAATAAGAAGAGGTGACTGATCTTTACTCCTGGAGAAGGAGCCATGTTCATATATTGCTTCTACTTCAGAAAGAGGTGCTCCAGGTGAAATATATAGTGTGTATCTACTCTACCAACACTACTTCTCTTCCAGAGAAGGTGTTCTATTCCTGTGAAGTCTGAACTTAACAGCATTTCATCAACCACCGGAAAATCTTATCCGTTGGGAAAACTCTGTCTAATTTCAGATTCTTTTCTTTACTAGGAATTAATTGTGGTTACTTCAGTGCCTGCTGCCTTTGGCTTTTCCAGCATTGACAGACAGACATAACATAGGGTGTTTTTAATATTGCACATGCTCTGTTGTATCTTTGCAGATCAGGGACTGACAAGCGTACGCGGATCAGACTAACTGCAATTATATTGTTAATCAGAGCATAGCAATAAAATATAGACATGGCGGAAACTGCAAAGTTTAGAGCCCAAATAACAGAAACAGGTAGGGAGTGCGGGTTAGATGGCCTTGAGCTAGCTAACTATGTTTCGGATGCATTTGACAAAAGGGAAAGACTGCAAGCTGAATTGACTCAGAAAGAAAAACAGCTTCAGGCAGAATTGGAGGAGAAAGAGAAACGATTTCAAGCAGAATTGGAGGAGAAAGAGAAACGACTACAGGCTGAAATGGAAGATAAGGAGAGAGAGCGTCAACACCAACTGGAGTTGAGGAGAATGGAGATTGAAGTGGAGATCCGGAGAATAGAGAAAGGGAGTGGTCCTACACCCTCAACCTCATCAGGATCGCCAGTGACCGAACCACCTCCTCACGTCTCTCAACTTAATTCAGGAGCTATGTCATTTCCTCTGGACCCCTTTAATGAACAGACTGACCACATCGAAGGATTTTTATCACGCTTCGAGGCAATGGCTGTCAGCTGTGGGCTTGAAGAAAGTAGATGGGCGACGAAGTTGGCGCAGGCCTTAAGATCCACGGCGTATGAAGTGTTCTCAAGACTCACTAGAGAGGAACAACAGAACTACACAACACTCAAGACGGCACTCTTGAGCCGATTCGAAGTGGACGCCGAATCTTATAAACTCAGGTTCAAAGCCGCAAGGAAGGAACCGGGTGAGAGCTACGCACAAGCTAGTGGAAAGACTGAAGTCATACATACAAAGATGGACTTGCTTGGGAGGATTTGAGGAAAATTATGAAGGACTCCGTGAAATGATTATCATTGATCAGATCAAGGGGAAAATGCAGAACGAAATGAAGGCATTCTTAACCCAAAACGGGGCTGACCGCCTGGAAACTATAATCATCCTGGCAGAGAGATTTGAGAAATCTCAAAAGGAGATGGGAGGAAAGGGACGTTCGAACAACACCCCCTCTCAAAACAAAACTCCACAGCCAAAAGAGGGTGAAAACACTGTCGCCACCGGGAAAAAGGGGAAATCCCCGAAAAACACTCAACACTCAGTCCAAACAGCGCCGAAGGAGGACAAACCATTCTGTACCCATTGCAAAATTAAAGGTCACACATTTCAGAGTTGCAGAAAGAAGCCACCTCCACACACAGCGGCATGTTTGGCCAACCGAAGAGAGAGAAAAGTGAGCACTGGTGAAACGTCCAAACAGACACCTCATCAAGACACATCATCTCGTATTCCGGTTGTAGAATCCATCTTGCTAAATGGATTCCAAACGACCTGTTTATATGATACTGGATTATCATATGACTGTGTTGTTTCATCATCCTTGGTTCACCCTGAACAGGTGACAGAGGAAATAGTGGAATTGCAGGGACCACTGAAGAGTTCAACAAATATGTCTCTTCCAGTGGCAAAAGTGAACATAGCCTCGCGGTATGTCACCGGGACAATCAAGGCAGCAATCTTGGACGATCCGATATATCCTGTAATCCTCGGCTGTAGATTCATCGTTCTAGGAGAACCTGTTCAACCTGTGGCAATGGCGACCATGACCACTCGATCACAGGCAACAAAAACTCCAGAATTAACTACGCCAATCCCTCGAACGGAGGAACTGAAGAGGGCACAAGAAGCCGACAGCACCTTGGAACCCTGCTTCAGAAAACTGCCAAAATCACATTTACCTCTACGTAAAGGTGATCTGTTCATGAAGTCAGCACTTCTTTACAGAAAAGCAGGACGAGCTGGACAAGAGTTTAATCAACTTGTTGTACCAACTCAATACAGGACTCAGATCTTAGAGATGGGTCACAGTCTACCATTCAGTGGGCACATGGGTATCAACGCTACTACACAGCGGATTACCACTCACTACTTTTGGCCAGGGATGAACTCAGACATACAACGGTTTGTAAAATCATGCCCACAGTGTCAGAAAGTATCACTAAAACACCGGACACCACCGGCAATGTTGGGTGAATCGCCAATCACTGGAATTCCATTTGAGAAAGTGGCAGTCGACATAATCGGACCTCTCTCAGCAACGAAGAGGCGAAACCGATTCATATTAACGCTTGTGGACACAACAACCATGTGGGCCGAAGCAGTGCCTATGCCCAGCTGTGACTCCAAACACGTCGCTGATGCATTATTAGGAATATTCACACGTCTAGGATTCCCACAAAGGATCTTGACGGACAACGGTTCACAGTTTCGTGGTAAGCTCATGGAAGAGACCTTCAGACTTTTTCATGCACGCCATATCTTCAGTTCACCATATCACCCTCAGTCAAATGGACTTGTGGAAAGGTGGAACGGGACATTGATTAGTATCCTGCGCAAAATTGCCCAGGAGAAGACAGAGGATTGGGACTTGTATTTACCCGCAGCTTTATTCGCTTACAGGGAAGTACCCCATCACTCAACAGGTTTTGCTCCAGCCACACTGTTGTTTGGACGACCAATCAAAGGACCATTGGAGGCGTTACTTCGAACGTGGACTGATAATACTACAGATGATACAGTCGTGACTGCATCTACATATGTTGCCGAGTTGAAAAATCGTTTACAACACAGTTGGAAACAAGCGAATGTCAATCTACGTCAAGCCAGACGAAGAATTGCTCGTAACTTCAACCGCAAGGCAAAGGATAGAGAGTTAGAGGTAGGAGAGAAGGTGATGTTGCTGCTTCCAACCAGTCAGAATAAGCTGCAAATCGGATGGAGAGGACCTTATGTAGTGACGGAGAAGATCTCACGTACCAACTACAGAATTTCAGTCAAAGGCAAGATGAAAGTATTTCACATAAACCTCTTGAAGAAATATCATGAAAGACCCTCAACCACCGAACCTGCACATCTGATGGCCATGAGTGTGGCTACTGAAGTCGAAGAAGGATCAACAATGGGAGTCGAGTGCCAACTGCAAGCCAAAGAGACCTTTAAGGATGTGGAAATTAATCCCAACTTAACAAAGGATCAGCAAAAGCAGATTAGGGAACTTATGGCAAAATATGCAGAAGTACTTACTGATAAGCCAGGAAGAACTGATTTGGAGGAATTTGACATGAAGTTAAATGACACAGTGCCTGTGCGAGTCAAGACTTACCCAGTTCCTTATGCAAAGCAAAAGACTTTAGAGGAAGAAATACAACAGCTGCTCACCGCAGGAATAATCTCACCATCTGAATCACCTTACAGTGCTAGCGTCGTCTTATTGAGAAAGCCAAGCGGAGAACATAGATTGTGCATCGATTATCGACAGCTCAATGCTATAACTGAATTCCAAGCAGAACCTCTGCCGGATCAGAATAAACTCTTCACAGCACTCAACCGAGCTAAGTACTTTACTAGGATTGATCTCAGTAAGGGATATTACCAGATTCCTGTAAAACCGGAAGTTAGACCATGGTTAGCTTTCAGCACGCCTGGAGGACACTATGAGTTCAACGTTCTTCCATTCGGATTAAGTAATGCTCCCAGCGTCTTTACACGTATGATGAGAAAATTACTTGACCCACTACAGCATCCAGACATCAGTCACTTCATGGATGACATCCTGATCGCAACTGAAACATTTGAAGAGCATGTAGAAACCCTGCATCTTTTGTTCAGGCGCCTCAGAGAAACTGGACTGACGGCTAGACCAAAGAAGTGTCAGATAGGATTCCAAGAATTGGACTTTCTAGGTCATAAGATATCTCATGGACTGATAACTCCACAAGAGGGAAATGTGGACAAACTCCAGAGAGCACCTCGTCCAAAAACAAAGAAGGATGTAAGATCATTTGTATCCTTATGTGGATTCTATCAAAAATACATCAAGGACTTCAATACTCTGTCAGCACCTTTAACGGATCTTACAAAAAAGGGGAAACCAGAGAAAGTCACTTGGTCAGCTGACTGTGAGAGAGCTTTCACAGCACTAAAGCAGGCATTAACTGCTCATCCAGTCTTACATCTACCAGACCTCGACCAACCATTCGTGCTGCGCACCGATGCCAGTAACATAGGAATTGGGGCAACGCTGTTGCAGAGAAAGGGAGATGTACCATCAGAGCTATTCCCTGTAGCCTATGCTAGCAGGAAATTGAATGCAGCAGAGAGAAATTACAGTACTATCGAGAGAGAATGTCTTGCGCTCGTATGGAGTGTACAGAAATTTCAAGCATACCTATATGGCAAACATTTCACAGTGCAATGTGACCATCAACCACTCATGTTTCTCGCAGCATCTAAGACTCTGAATGCCCGACTTATGAGGTGGTCGCTGCTTCTTCAACCTTACTCGTTCCAGGTTGAGTATGTTCCTGGGAAAATGAATGTGGGAGCGGACTTCCTGAGTCGACACCCAGTGCCTGATGAACCAGGTCAATCAGATGCAGAAGGGAATACAGGGGAGGACAAATGGGAACAGCTTGATAACTGAAAATGTTGGAAACATAGTTCCATACCATAGAACAATCTGGAGTGGGGCCATGTGGCATAACGCAGCCAACATTATTCATCTTATCAACAAATGCCGCAAAAAGAGGAAACAACATTAAAAGAAATTGACTTCGCAAACGCAATTGGAGATTGGGACTTAAAACTTAACATCGAAAACTGGAACTGAACAAGTGACAAATGACGTGGATTCTTGGAAGGATTTCATCAGACCAAGCTCGGAAAACCATTGGATGAGAAAATCACCTGACCCGCCTTCGCGCCAGTGCATAATTAGCATATGTACCTATTTCATCAGAAATGTTAGTAAGCCCGCACTTTTGTCTGAACTCGCTCCATGGACGGATGTGAGAATAGTGTGTGATCAAAAATTCAATGGACAAGCAAAAGTCTGGATCCGAGGTACGTTTGTTAGCCCTTGATTAGACTAAGAACCCGATGTATCAAGTATCAAGTAATGTGAACCCATGTTTGTGATGTCAATTGAAATGTATTATTATTAATTAAAACCTCAGAAATGTAAAAATGCTCGACTGTAGATTCTAACTGACGCAAAGCCATTCCCGGGCGGAATATTCTCTTCGATGAAACTACAATCTCTGATATTCTTAAGGATAATTATTAACTTTAGGAAGTGCATTCCACTATTACATTCTATTCTAAACAACTGTGAGAAGTGATGATTCGAAAGCAATCTTGTGCATTTCACCAGAAACATTGTAAAAGATGCTATCACTATCTACAGCTGACATGACAGTTCGTGTACTAGAACAAGTGCCTTGTTCTAAAACAGACTTATCGATGCCTATTTACAATCTAGAAAGCTGAAAGTGAAATCAATCTTTCCTTTCTCCTTTGTCTATAGAATTAATAGGGTTTGGCGAAATAAATATTTATATTTATGTCAAATTTTAATTAGATAAGAGCACTTAAGAACTGCAATGCATGAGAAAGTGTGCTTCGCGGAACATCATCACGCGAAGTGAACTTAACTCATTACTCAACATAACTTAAAACACAACACCACTCAACACCACTCATCACCACACAACACAACACTCAACATCACAACAACAACAGGTAATGGAAGAGAGTTATTAGACACAAGAAGAAGAAGTAGTTAATTGGGAAAACACAGAGAATTATTTATACACATTGTGAACACCATTGAGTAGAAGAAATGTTATAAATGTATGTCATTTATTTACATGCATCTTGACACCTTCTCACTCTTGTCATTGTCTCACTGTACACGTTCACTGACCCCAGGTCAAATGAAGATTTACATACAGCAGGAACAAGTTGATACAAGGCGTACACAGTGTGATAAACTCTGACCACCCCAAATTAACCCAACACTAGCTTAGAGAGAAAGAGGGGGAGGGGAACTGGTTCCTACTTCAGGAATTTAGATTTCTTCCGACCTACTTCTTATTATTGTATTGGTAGGAATGTATATATTTATGCGAATATTCATCAGTGATCTTGGTGGCTTCATACCAACAACCACCCAACACATCAGCAAACTAACCACCTAAATCAGACCTGAGGGAGGGAAGCCGAGAGAAAGAGATGAACCACAAGTGAGAGGGAGGATGACTTCGCTATGAGCAGAGCATGGGGAGGCCTTCAGTGGAGCTATACGGGCAGACCTGAAGTGGATCCATCAGTCAATGGACCCTGGCTTACCTAATCCTCCAGTCACCAGGTTACTTTACTCATTGGTAGAACCCACACCCAATTTCAGGAAAAACTGATATATGTTTATGGTTGAGACACCACTATCATACTTAATATGTACAACATCAAAATGTTTACTATGTTTTCACACTTGTTGACATCTCATATATTGATGCTTGTTATTGATTGTCTGGGACAATGGTCCAATGTGCAACTGTTCTATTACTTTGTGTAAATCACAATAGAGATGTATGTACTGACCAGAAGGCTCAGGCCAGTCAATAAATGATTAACATGAATTGACCTTCTGTTAATTTGTCAAGTTCAAACCTATCTGTGTCACAACTTCTTTGTACATCATGTTGTCAAAATCTAATGTGATTGATTATGTGTTTGATTGTTAAAAGATAAATTAACTCATAATGACTTACTAAAAGGGGGAAATAAAAGACTCTATACCTATCTACTGCTCAACATCCATGTTTTCTTCATCTAAATCAGGCTGAGAAAATTCTCCTGACTTTCCTCAGATTTGATAAACTAAAAGGGGGCTCCAGAGCTAAAGAATCATTGGAGAAGGGGCAGATTCCCAGTTAGTAATTACCATTCTTACCAGGGCCATAATCTATATCTCCTAGACATAATTTAAAAGAACGAGACCTGCAGATAACTCAAGGTTCATATTCTGGGGTTATTGAAGATAGAAGAGGATGGGGCTCTACATCTTTTGTTAGAGATGGGGCATGCACTACAGTGATCTCCCACTCCCTTCAAAAATATATGACAATGGCCTTATCAGTCACATTCGCTACCCCTATAGGTAAATGTTATTATGCCTTTTTAAAGCACAAATTATCGTCTGTCAAGACGGCAAGGTGTCAATGAATGTTCATCTAAGCACATTGTTCAATGCACTTACACCGGCACATATTCAACATCTAACAAAACTGACGAACTATAACACTTAATAAAACTAGCAGCATGGTATATAGCATGTATGCATCTGACCATGTCCATACTGAACGATGGCTGAATGCAGACTGAACCTTTGAGGACTCGCCTCGTGTCCACCGAAAGCGAATTCCCTCATTTTCACGCTTTGTGAAAAGTATCCACTTGTCACGTGCCGGTGTTCACTTGCTGAAAACTGCCATAACTTCTCATCTCTGACCAGGGTTATGGCTTAACTATGCCATGACGTCATCAGGGCAAGGCAGTGGGAACGATGTCACTTTGCTGGTTGTTGAACGAATGGACGAAGAACGTATGAGAATATCCTGAGTGTACTGATGTCGGATCTTAGCTCAACTCAATAACTCAGCTATGTATCAGATTGGTGTTTCCAGTATGTGCAGTTTGGAGATAAGCAAGCATCGTTATCACCTCCACGTGTCTTACGCTGTCGAAATAATTTGTTAAGACAATGAAAGATAGATGTGGGTATGTGTTTACTTCTTCGGAAATCTCATTTAATGTCATCAGTAAATCAACAGCATTTGTTACACATGCCTTTTATAAACACATATTGTTCTTCACCTCTTTCTGGCGGCATGCCTTCCTAACCTCTTCCATAGTGATTCTTAACACACTCTTGGTCATGTGATCATTATGATAATTGTTCAATGTAAATATTCTATGGCTCCTGGTGCATCGGGGTTGCAGTAAATGTGTCTTGTGCGAATAAATTCACAGTTACAGAAAGTGGAATTGGCCATAGTCCCAAGGAAACAGTCACAAGTGACGGTATGAGCGTTGCGGCACGTTGAAATTCATTAGCAAGCAAACAAACAAAAAAGACGTTAAAACATTTACATTAAGACACTAGTAGCACACAACAAAAGTGTTAATTGAATCTAACACACAAGTCATCATATCTTTCTGTGTCCAAGAGGTTTGCTGTGTTGGAGTTAGAAAGTACTGTTGTTGTATGTGGTAGATTTGTTGGTACTTCATGTCACACTCGCTACCGCCATAGTTAAAAGTTATTATGCCTTTTTAGAGCACAAACTATCGTCTGTCAAGACGGCAAGGTGCCAATGAGACTTCATGTTTAGTTTTGTTTTAATTTGCTGACAAATGCATTAAAGTTACATAATTTTCTTCAACTAATAATTTTCTGCCGGCTTCGTGGCTTAGAGCTTATGACTTTTCTCCATAATCTCGTATACTCTCGTCGGTAACGTGATGACGGTGAGAATCAGCAGTGGTTCGAATCGCATCGGTAATTTACGGGGTATGTGAGCCGGTCGCTCAGAAAGCAATTGCAAACTACTGAGCGTAATCTTGCCAAGAAATCAAGATACAGCTGAAAGATGCTGGTGTTGACAGCGATGTCCTGTAAAGGATATGAAATAAAAAAATTTTTCTTCAACTATTATTGCTGTCTTCTTCTTCTTCTATTTCTTCTTCTTCTTCTTCTTCTTCTTCTTCTTCTTCTTCTTCTTCTTCTTCTTCTTCTTCTTCTTCTTCTTCTTCTTCTTCTTCTTCTTCTTCTTCTTCTTCTTCTTCTTCTTCTTCTTCTTCTTCTTCTTCTTCTTCTTCCTTGACGTTTAGACGTGAATATGAATGAATGCAAAGAAACATTAATCAACTGTAGCTTGCTGACATACCATAGAGCCTTTCTTCAATTGGAGCTAGTGAAGACCAAAACAGATATGTCCATGTTTTGTTAAACAGTCCTTTTAGCTCATCCCACTTATTTTACTTGCATGCCTGATCAGGGCAACAGTTCTTTGGTTGGTGCATAATTTCAGGTTGCCCTTTTTTTGGTATTGGAATGAAGATAGTTCTCTTCCAATCTTTTGGCCATATACCATATTTCCAAATCTTTGTACATAATGCATGATATATGTGTGTCAAAGACTAAGATAGAGAGGAGGGAAGACCACCCTGAATGAGTGGTCTACCTCAAGTAGATTAGAGGTAACCCAGTGCCCCAACATGAGGGCAGGGTAGGTGTAGGGAGTAGATAGGAAGGGGAACTGTCAAACAGTTCTCTCATGAGACACGGGGGTGTCAACCAGAGAGTAAGCACTCTGGTCACGGCGTATCACGCCAACGTGATGGACACCCAGAACTAGACTCAAGAGTAGACTACTACTCTAAGCGTGTTGAATGATGTAGCACGCAAAAGCCGAAGTGCGCACGAGGTTCCTTCCGCGTACTGTGTAATCAGCACGCGGAGAATTGTTAGACTGGGGACAGACTTCGTAGGGAAGACATCGCTTAGCGTCGATGCGTATTTCTTTAGATGAGTAGATAGATTTAGCAATAGGGCTAGGGACGACTAGTGATAGGAAATTCTGTGTATTCATGTGTGATTCCTTAGAGACAGTCTTGTGCATTTATGTAATGTAAAGAGCCAGTGGCAATAAAATGTATAATCAATTCCTCTCGTACGACTGACAAATTTTTTTGTGTGGTGCGAGAGAAGTTATCCCATAATGCCTGTAGCATCGCTTGATGACATGTGTATGCTTTCTTCTCCTCCCGCTTTAATTAGCTCAGCTGATATCTCATCACATCCAGGTGGTTTACCATTCGTCAGGTTCTTTATTGCCCATGCAATTTCATCTAATGAGGGTTCAGGTTATGTCTCTGCTGTTATTGGCTCATGCATCTCATTCATATTTTCACTGTTACTCATATCATACATTTCACTGCAGTACTCCTGCCATCTTTCTAGAATTTGTCTAGATTCTGTTAAGGTATTTCCCATCTTGTCACAGATAACATGCAATTGAGGTTGAACATTTCTTGTCAATAACTTCATTTCTTTGAACATTTCATAATCTCTTCCATTCTTATGATATTGCTCTATTCTGGTACAGCAATCTTGTATATATTGATTTCTGTCCTTGCTTGTGTTCTTTCTTATTTCTCGAGTTAAAGATTTATACTTCATCCTGCTGTTATCGGATTCACCTTCTTTCTGTTTCAGTTCCCTTCGTTGTTTTATTAATTCTAACGTTTCTGATGTAATCCATGGCTTAAGTTGCTTTTCCTTAGTCGGAATTAAATCTGTGGCTGCAGTTATCAAGATATCTCTAGCTTGTACTGTCAGTTCATCAGGTGTTATTTCCTCTTGTACAGACATCAAGACCCCAAAACGATTCCTAACTTCTACGTTGTATGCATCTGGTAGTTTTGTGAGATCAAAACGAAGTGGCCTTGGTCCTCGGGTAAGCTTTTTGAGTTTTAATTTCATATCTGCTTCTAATAACTGATGATCTGTATCACAGTCTGCACTTCGTTGGGGTTTCGCAGATGTTATGCGTGATCTCCATCTTCTTTGTTTTAAAATATAATCTATTTGACTTTTTGGTAATACTCTCCGGAGACTTCCATGTGAAGAGTCTTCTTGGGTGTTGTTTAAAAAGTCTGTTTGCTATCATTAACTCATTTTCTGTGCAAAAATCAATTAATTTGTCACCTGTTTCATTTCTGTGTCCCAATCTAAATTTTCGTAAAACGTGTCCCTCATTTTCAGCTTTTCGTGTACCTACTTTTGTATTAAAATCTCCCAGTATTATTGCGATATCATTATGACCAATCTTATTTAATGTGTCTTGCAGTGTGTTAGAAAAGTCTTCAATTTCGTCCTCCTCTGCTGTTGAAGAAGGTGCATATATCTGTTCGAGTGTTGTGATTTTTGGACGGCCTTTAAGTATAATAGTGGCAATTATATCACTAACTGGGTTATATCCCAGTAAAGCTTTTGCAGTTGTTTTATCTAAACAAAATGCCAATCCACTCTAGCCTCCGACGTCTCTACCAGAATAAATGAACAGACTTCCATTTTCAGTTGTATAATGGCCCTTGCCTTTCTAGCGATGTTCACTGATTCCTAAAATTTGAATATTCAATCTCTCAATATCATCACATACTATTTTAAGCTTCCCCTCATACAGACTCCTCACATTCCACGTTCCTATTCTCACTCTTTTTCTTAGTCTGACACACGGGATTTCCTTGGTAACACAGTCAGGATTAACTCCGCCATCACGATTACTTTTACTGGTCCCTATGTCACACTCTTCCCCAGTGTTATCTGATCTGCCTGGCCTGGGAGTCTCGCCATCAGATCTCAATGAGATTAAGACCAAAGGACAGGAGTAGTCAAATAAGAAACAGTGATTAATATCAAATAACATGGAACATGGATGGTGAAAAGCAAAAGTAATGAGATGTGCCGACTTGATTCATGTGATGTTTTCAAAGTGAGTTATCATCATAAAGTCAACATGATACATCAACACACCAGATCTCTTTCTTATTATGTTGTCTGTCACAGTTGTTATGGTTTCTTGGCAAGTTTTGCAGAAGGTATTTTGCCATTGCTTCTCTTCTGGGCAGTGACTGTACTAGTCGGTGGCCATAGCCATTGTCTCTAGTGATGAGACCATAAGCAACAACAATCTGTTGGCTGCTCTCACACTCCATCCACCACCTGCTTCCATGGCTTCACGTAACCCTGATTGGTGGTGCTTAACGGGTACTCCACCTTGCCCAATGGTGTCCCATAGACTAACGGAGGAAAGGAGGCGGTCTTACATCTCCTTTGATAGGGGATACCCCTACCCCGCTAACCGGATCTTCTTTATAAAAGAGTTTAATTATGACGGTGTTTTCTTATGACGTCATTCAGATTCTACTCTCCAACCGGAGCGACCAAGTATTAACAATGTAACCACTTCCTTTCTACATGTCACACGAGATTGCATACACAATACATTTGTGTCCACCGATTCGGTTCTTGGAGGTTTTGTTGTAATTACTGTATTGATAAACAGAGTAATTAATTACAACTTTCGTGAGTCTCACTGCCTTCCTTCTGACCAATTGTTGGGTGCCAAGCACATAGTGAACAGTAAGTGGTGTGTGTATGTGTGTGTGAACTGTAAATAATATAAGGATATTGGGTAGATGTGTGGACTGAGGCGTTGGACTGTACAGGATCAAAATGTTAGTGGTCGTGTATTCACAGTTAGAAACATGAACACGCGCATCATGATTATAACGGACTCAGAAAGTATAATGACTGACAGAGATGCTTCGTGCAGAGTGGCAGGATTCCATTTAACCATCAACATTAGATGTGTTAGATAGTTCGCCCAGGACATGCTGGTGTGGTGGGAAATGAGCAGGTGGACAAATTGGCTGGGTCTGCACCACGGGCTGGTGTAGTGGTCCATGAGAAGTCAGATTTGGTTAGCGACATTTGGAATCGTGTGTATAGTGCAGAGGAACAGATAGATCATCACTGCTTGGGGAGACTGGTGCTGCAGGGAGTGACCAGAGGATCTGACCGACACTCAGGACTCGGAGGAAAGGTCAGACGTACACATAGTAAGACTTATCCTGGTACAATTACCATTGGGACTCTTCGCTGGCTGTTGCAGATAGGAACGGAGCACGTGTGTGGATCTACGGAGTGATGTGATGTCGGTTCTTGGCCCATCTCAACTCAGGTTAACGCATCTCAGCTCAACTCATCTCACAGTTAGAAGATGTGAACTAATTCCAATTATGAATCTATCTAGAAGAGCTAGCGTTCATCATTGTCACCGTCATGTGTCATGCCAAGCGGCTCAGACTATCATGTTCCCCCACAACCAATTGTTCATCTGATGTCGGTGTTGATGAAAATTTCTGCCGATCAGCTTCTTCCACTCCAAATTTTCAACCTATCCATCATTTACAGTCTCTGTGGATCTATGTTTCTGATGCCCTCGATCAGTCTCGTGTAATATACTCTACACCTTCTGGTTTAATATTATGACCTTAAATGACACTTTTTCACGTGTATGATAATCTACTGTCTAAAGATTTGAATCGTGTAGCACCTGCGTGTAGATTAAATCTGTTAAAATTATGATCCACTCATGTGTTTCTTAAATCCGAATCAAGAATTCAGATATATCGATGCTACTTTTAAACGGTGCCACTGTATTGGATACTTGATTATAACTGTGAAAAGATACTGGGAGGCAATAATTGCTACCTGACCATTTCAAATAAAATATCCAGAGACAATACTACACTATAACCAGAATTACAATCACCCACAAGATGCTGAGCATGTCACATACTGTGATTATCTTGGATTATTTATTTCCATTAATGGGAGATGTTCAAAAGAAGTCAAAATGCGACTGGTGAGAGCAAAGAAGTTCTAAAACATCCAACGGAGCTAGCATGAAATAATACTGATTCACACCTACAATGGACTACAAGCAATTAATGTCCTATCTTGTATGGCTGGGTCGTCCATTCGAAGCGCATAGATCTATCCACCACCCCAGGGGTCTCCGAGTACATAGCTCTCGTGAACTGAATGACGGGATCACCAAACCCACGAGCATTGTAACACATGGCAGGCGGCCTGACCACTTCATAGCTGATATACTCTGGTTCAAACTTGAACAAGGACCCGATCCAGGTGTGGAACGTAGATAAAACTATAAATTATGAACAACAAGGACCCGATCAGGGTGTAGAACTAACTAAAACAATTAATTATGAACAACAAGGACCGGATCACGGTGTATAATTAATTAAAACAATCAATGATGAACAACAAAGACCCGATCACGGTATAGAACATCACTAAAACAATCAATGATGAACAACAAGGACCCGATTAAGGTGTAGAACTAACTAAAACAATCAATGATGAACAACAAGGACCCGATCATGGTGTAGAACTAACTAAAACAATCAATTATGAACAACAAGGACCCGATCATGGTGTAGAACTAACTAAAACAATCAATTATGAACAACAAGGACCCGATCATGGTGTAGAACTAACTAAAACAACCAATGATGAACAACAAGGACCCGATCATGGTGTAGAACTAACTAAAACAATCAATGATGAACAACAAGGACCCGATCATGGTGTAGAACTAACTAAAACAATCAATTATGAACAATAAGGACCCGATCATGGTGTAGAACTAATTAAAACAATCAATGATGAACAACAAGGAACCGATTATGGTGTAGAACTAACTAAAACAATCAATTATGAACAACAAGGACCCGATCACGGTGTAGAACTAACTAAAACAATCAATTATGAACAACAAGGACCCGATCACGGTGTAGAACTAACTAAAACAATCAATGATGAACAACACACACCCGATCAAGATGTGGAACGTACCTAATACTATTTCAATGATGAACAAACGAACAAACAAACAAACTTTATTTTCAAAGGGTTAAGAATTTGACACTCTGGCCCGACTGACATTTTGCTCTTCTTCTCTAGTTCCTCTCATACATTATTTCATCAATGAACCAAAGAAACAAAGAAATTAAAAACAAACAAACAAACAAACACATTCAATGAACAAGGAAGCCGATATTGCAGGAGTTGGGAAAACAAACCATTTCACGGGAAACACAGCATGAATTTCCAGCTGAAACTTATGCGTGACGCGCGGAGCGGCTTCCAAGTTTGTTTGCAAGCGCACGTAGGACAACATACCAGATACTGAGGATAGTGAGAATACATGTTTTATATGAGTTGCATTTTTGCTTTTCTACCATTATTGCGCAGAATGCAGTGTATTTAATAACAATCAAATGTGAAAATTAATGACCGGCATGGAGGCCACAACATTAGATATGCAGGTAATACTGTATTGATTGCAGACAATGAGGAGGATCTGCAACATTTAGTAGACGCGGTTGTTGAACAACTAGGGCTGGCATTAAATTGTAAGAAGACACAAATTATGGTGGTCATCAGGAAGAAGGCACACCACAATGTAATATACATCTAACTGAGAATATTCTTAAAAATAGTGAATCGGTGCATTTATCTCGGAACAGTCATAACATCTTATTGAAAATGCCTAAATGAGATTAGAACAATAATCGACATGGGGAAGGTAGCCTTTTGCAATATGGAAAACACTCTGAGCAATAGATGGATGTCATTTGCAACAAGAAAAAGCGTGTTGAAGTGCTAGATAGACCCTGTATATTTGTATGGATGTGACGCGAGGACAATGAGAAGACAAGCTGAACAATTTAGATGGTTCTAGGAATGCGGTTTATGAGGAAATGCACAAGGGACAGACAGAATAACGAATGGCCAAGTCCTACAAAACAGAAATGAAATTCATAAACTGGTTAGAGAAATTAGACGTAGACAGTCACGGTTTTGTGGACACGTTATGAGAAGAAATAAATTGGAGAACTGGGTGACAACTTGCGAGATCGAAGAGAAGACAACAGGCGATGGTAAAGGAAGTAAATACCTGGATGACATGGCCACGTGGTGATCAAGTGAGATGGCGAAACATGATCGTCCACGCTTATCGGCAAGACGCATGATGATGATGATGATGATGATGATGATGATGATGATGATGATGATGATGATGATGATGATGATGATGTAGTCATAGGTAAATTAATACATATTCCAAATATGTAAACTTGTAAACACTTACATTTGCATTTCACGCACTGTTCCTGGACTATATTGGTGGTGCGTTTTTAATGTGTGTCAGTATTACTGAGTGAGTGAACGGAACCTCGCCGTCATGACATACCTTAGTTTGTAAACTGAAATTATACCTCTCCATAACACAAAGCCTGGGTTAAATTTAAAGACCAGGCTTTGCCTATGCAATATGATTCCTGTCTTGGCCTATCTATTTTGCTCCAGATGAAAAGGTAACACCAATAAATCTGGAGCATGTCAAGTTGCAGCAGCTGCCGGATCAGCAAAGCAATACTCTTACTGTCCGCCTGTCGGAGTCTCCGCCCAGTTGCCAACCAAGGCTTTGGATCTGTTCTGTCCTGCCATGATATTTAGTCTTTAGGCTGCATTTCCTCGCACTAGGGTAAGGCTTGTACCCTCCTAATAGCATCCCTCTGCCCGAAGCCGTTGGCACAATGTGACAATGTGGGGTGTCGGGTTTGATGAGCGCCACCCTACATTCTGAGCTAACAGGAAACAGGTAGTACCTTATATTCACACACACACACACACACACACACACACACACACACACACACACACACACACACACACACACACACACACACACACACACACACACATACACCACACATACACACAGAGTCAAACCTCGGTTTTCGTCCATAATCCGTTAGAAGACAATTGGCGAAACCCGAAACCGAAGGAAAAAGAGGCAATTATTTCCGTATGAATCAATGTACATCCAATTAATTCGTTCTATACACTCCGAAACGCATACCAAACACACATTTTATAGAGAATAAATATAGTGTTCGCCGTGCCTAATAACACAATGTATGCTAATGTGCTTCTTTGAATTTTTCAAACCATAATTGTGCTGGCCTTTCAATCACTAAGTACATTAGCATTCGTCATAGTCATTTTCTTAATGAAATAAGAATACAACAGACTGACCTTTTCACAAATGAAACAGAATCGCCATCTAATTGTTTATGATTTATCCAAATTAATAATAACTGTTCGACATCGTCACTTGTTTGCAATCACTGTTTCGTTAGCATATGTACGTATTTCGCTACATTAGCCGTCTTTATTGTTTCCTTGTTAGTCACAATTGAACTTATTGTGGATGGCAAGCAACTTCCAGTACATGCGGCCGATTTCAGCAATTTTAATGCAGTTCTCGTATTTTTTAATGTTTTCTTTTGTTAACTCGATCGTTTTCCTGACCGTCTTCTTTGGCTACTGGCTCTGGACAATTGCTTTGGTCTCATGATGCAGCTAACGGGAAAGGGTTAACTTATTAGCAAGTGATGCTCACACAACAAGAAACAACGCCACATTGAACAGAAGAACGAGTGGGTCCCTTTATTTCGCCAAATTAGCAGCGAGGTCCCGTGAGCATTTCGACGAAACACGAGGCAAACGGCGAAACCCGAGACACATTTTCCGAGGAAAAAGTCGATGAACACCTAACGCAAAGAAAACCGAGGTTTGACTATACTTGTGTGTACGTATAAATGGTTATATAAAAACATTATAATAATTGGTTATATGCCTGCATTCCCACAAGATCCCCATGTTGAGTGACTGACATGTTGCCCAACATGCCCACAACGTTCATGCTGCTCTGTATTGTCATGGTCGTGAAACTGTCGAGGTCTCAACAAGGTAAGCACTTTATTGGACTTGCATCAGTAAACACCACGACCTATCTGCAACACGACGTGACTGCAACACGATGTATCTGCACTACGACGTGACTACAACACAACATATCTGCAGTGACTGACATACGTCGAGTTCCACGATAGGGAAGATGATCTATCTTCTCTCCGATATTCCTGGTGTGAATATGAGCGTTAAATAAAAAGGGTGATGTGTCTTCCCTCTGTCAGTTGTTCTTACTATACCATTGAGTTTCTGGCTAAGAAGAGTGTTTCTTTCCTATGTCTGCCGTCTGTCATATGCGCATGAGTGTCAGGCAGAAAGAGTTGTTTGTCTTTCCTTAGTTCGTCACCGATGTTTCGCCATTGAGTGTCACATGTTAGTTAGTTAGTTAGTTAGTCTTTCCTCTTGAGCCTAAGGCGGCGCATAGGGCAGAAGTCCTGTCTCTCCATGCCTGGCGGTTCGCTGCTATCTGTTGTAGATCTTGGATATTTACTTGGCCGTTGAATGAGCCTTCTCTAATGATGGTTCTACGCAGGGTCTCTCTTGGTCTTCCCCGTTTTCTTTTCCCTGCTGGTGACCATATGAGGGCTTGGTAGGGGAGTCTTGACTTGTCCATTCTGAGTACATGGCCGATGTAGTTCCAACGGCGACTTCTTATGAAATTGGATACTGTATCTTGCTTAGTCTCTTGTCTTATTTGCGAATTGGTTCTGAAGTCTGTCCAGTGGATGTTTAGAAGTCTTCTAAGACATTTGTTCTCAAAATTGTCTAATTTTTTATCTAAAGCTACCGTTGATTTCCAACTTTCACATCCATACGTTAACACTGGAATCACACAAGAGTTGAAGATTTTAAGTTTTGTGTGTTTGCTGAGTGTCTTTGACTTCCAGATGTTTGACAGTTTATTGAAGGCACTAGATGCCAGTGCGATTCTAGATGATATTTCTGGTGTTGAGTCCCCTGTAGATGTCATTTTGCTTCCTAGGTATGTGAAGCTGTTGACTTTTTCAAGAACGTAGCTGTTCAATTTGGTGTCATCTGAACTGTTGGTAAGATCAATAGTCTTTGTTTTTGTGGTGTTAATTTGGAGACCAATTTGCCCTGAAACATTTTGGAGGTGGTTTATTTTCTCTTGTGTTGAACTCAAAAGGACTATGTCGTCGGCAAAGTCCAGGTCTTCTAGAATTTTGTCAACCCAATGGATACCCATATATGTGTTGTTTGTGCATTTGCGCATGACCCAATCGATAGCTATTCCAAAAAGCATCGGTGATAAGACACAACCCTGTTTCACTCCTGTTTCGACTGAGAACCAGTCAGAGTTGCCTGTTTCTGTTCTTACGCAGCAACGTGTTTCTTTGTAGAAAGATTTTATGACGTTGGTATATTTGGTAGGAAAACCATAGATGTTAAGTAGATTCCAAAGTGAAGGACGGTGGATACTGTCGAAGGCTTTTTGAAAGTCGACAAAGTTGGTGATTAATTTCGACTGGAATTCTACGGAGTCTTCAATGATTATTCTGAGGGTGAAAATGTGGTCTATGCATGACCGTTTTGGTCTGAAGCCTGCTTGTTCTTCTCTGAGCCTTTCATCTATCGCCTTTTTCAATCTCTCAAGTAACATGCTACAAAAAAGTTTGCCTGGTACTGACAATAGAGTGATACCACGCCAATTATTGCAATCAGACATATCGCCCTTTTTAGGCAGTTTGAAAATTACACCATCTTTCCACTGTTGTGGTGGGGATTCGCTTTGCCAGATTTCATTGATCAACTGTAACAAACGTTGTAAGGTGTTCTCATCTGCTGCTTTGAGCATTTCTCCTGAGATTTCATCTTCACCAACAGCTTCCTGAGATTTCATCTTCACATGTTACGATATCGTATTTATTCTTCCTATGTTTGCAGCTACTGTTGTGAATTTGAGCATAATTTCAGATTCCTTCCGCCTTCCGCTGTTCATGCAGTACAACTGCGTTTTAGATTAAGAAAATGTATGTGTCTTTTTTCCGATATCCTTATTGTGCAATTTAATGGCATGTTGGGACGAATCTTGATTCTATGCTCTGCGTGCTGTGCCTGTTTTGCTATTGAGCATCGGGTAAGAAAGTTGTAGCTCTTTTTCCAATCTCCTTTTTCCTTGTTATGTCACCGAACGTCACGTTAGCACCGGTTAACTTAGCAAATCCCTTGTGTTTCCATTGTAGTATTTGTTTAAACCTCTATATCAATAATCAATAGGGTGAGTAATCTGTCTCTTGTTCTGTATCCGCTCTAAATGGCATACAATCTAACCGGTATTACTACACGAGGTGGGATGTGTGGAGCTACTCTTTTTGTATGAACAAACATTCTAATATGCTGCCTGTCTATGCAATCCGTTGACGAAACCGTGCACATTTGCTTCTTGCAGTGTGCATGTCCTTATCACGTGAAGATTGAATGAAGTCTCTTCACGATGATATACCCAACATCTGAGGTTAAAATAATGATTAGCATGGCTCCTCATGGGGTATCCGTATGTGCTGTTCTGAATAGCAGTTTGTTATTGCATATATTGATATTTTTCTTGTCCTCGATTAGCCTCATAGGTGATGTATTTATGAAATAATGAATACAAGAGAGAGAGAGAGAGTAAGAGAGAGAGAGAGAGAGAGAGAGAGAGAGAGAGAGAGAGAGAGAGAGAGAGAGAGAGAGAGAGAGAGAGAGAGAGAGAGAAATTAATCAAGGGCAGAATGTTAAACTTACTGAATGCCCAATTCTTAACGCTTTGAAAATAAAGTTAGCTCGCTCGTCCTACATGGATGTAAAGCTCAAATGCCGGTCTTGAGCACTCCACTGATTTTCAAGATTGAAGAGGGTATGGATAATGCAGCATCACAGACCGCGTTGAAACTGTATTGAGTCAGGAGAAAGGTATTTACACCTGCAACACTCCCATGCGTGCATGTCAGGAGAAAGGTATCTACACCTGCAACACTGTCATGCGTGCATGTAAGGAGAAAGGTATTTACACCTGCAACACTCCGATGCGTGCATGTCAAGAGAAAGGTATTTACACCAGCAACACTCCCATGCGTGCATTTCAGGAGAAAGGTATCTACACCTGCAACACTGTCATACGTGCAAGTCAGGAGAAAGGTATTTACACCTGCAACACTCCGATGCGTGCATGTCAAGAGAAAGGTATTTACACCAGCAACACTCCGATGCGTGCATGTCAAGAGAAAGGTATTTACACCAGCAACACTCCCATGCGTGCATTTCAGGAGAAAGGTATTTACACCAGCAACACTCCCATGCGTGCATTTCAGTAGGAAGGTATCTACGCCTGCAACACTGCCATACGTGCAAGTTAGGTTCAGGTCCCAATCGACCTACATACCCAAGTGGTTCCTGCGACGAATGTTACGAATTCCCTGAACTGCCAAAGTAAGTAACAACGATTGACTGAAAGAGGCTAATGAAACTAGAACATTATATACAACAATAAGAAAGAGACAAACAGCTTTCTTTGGACATGTGATGATAAGAGAGGCATCGGTGAACATCGTAACAGCTGGAAAGATCGAGGGGAAGAGAGACCGAGGCAGACCAAAAGAAATAATGCAGGATGGATTGAGACGGTGGCATGGAGGAATATCATCAGCAGAGTTGATCCAGAAAACCAAAGACCGAGATATGTGGAGAGTCATGAACGCCTACGCCAGCTGGTATGACAGTTGATGGTGATGATGAGCGAGATTGCAGCAAGTTTTACGACACTATTTGAATGTATTCATTTTGTTAGAGAGACTGCAGCAAGTTTCTTGACACCAGCTAACGTATCCATTTTGTTATAGAGATTGAAAGTAAGTTACACGATACCAAATTAACGTACCCATTTTGTTGAAGAGATATTCAAGTACTTTTCACGGCATCAAACATAGTATTTATATTGCTATCGAGATCCGAGCAAGTCTCAGTGGCCAATGTAATGTCCGTATAATTTTAGCGAACTTAAAGCAAGGTCCATGCCTTGAAACTAACTGTGCATGCTGTTGGAGAAACTGAAAGTACGTTTCACGACACCAAACTAATATGTTCTTTTGTTTGAGAGATATTCAAGTACGTTTCACGACATCAAACTAACGTATTCATTTTGTTAGCGGCATTTAAGTAAGTTTCTGGACGCCGAAGAAATATGTTCATGTTTATAGCGTAGTCGGAGCAAGTTTCACGTGACCAGATTGATATCGAGTTTTTCATGAGCTAAGAGAAAATTTCAAACCATCGTTTCAAGATAAAGTTTGTTAGCGAAATTCAAACAATTTACACACAATCACACCTATAGTGCATGTTGTTAGCTAAATGCAGACTCGTCTCACGCCGCCACTCTACTATGTTCGTCTTGTCAGAGCGACTGTAGCATCGTGACGTCGTGAAGCTAACAGATTATGTTTCGTCTGTGACAATCTTTCAGCTTGTGACAGGGGATGGTTTGGGGAGAAATGTCGTTTCATGTGTCATTGTCTCCGGTCTCCAACTTGTGATATGAACGGAGATTGTGCTAGTGGAGACAGATGTGCCACTGGTTTCTTTGGTCCAGGATGTCAGTATGGTTAGTGTGTTTACTGAATTGTTATTGTAATGTACAGGTTGAATATGATGAACATACTTAAGAAGGTCCAGACTGATCTCACAAGACATGAGTGGTTCGACACACTGAGCACATCATAAATAGTCCAGGTGACTTTCATCTATGTACCGGAACACTCAGGCGTGACAGGCAACGAGATAGCCGATTGTTTGGGGGGGGGGGGGGGGGGTGGACCATCGCAGTGATGGAGGATGGGAAGGGAAATGGACAGGTCAGACATCAGCAATATCCATAAGAGATACAGGCTGCTTTTAAGAACGCCTGGGAATCTGCTTCCTTGTCCAGCGTGAAGGCGGTGTCGTTTGGTTCACGAGTGCAATGTCCTCGGAGACTCCTAGTGGACATCCTTGGAGCTACGGGATTCGTGCTCTGTGAGACGCTTTTAACAGACCGCCCTGAGGGAAAGAAACGAACCATATGGAACACAACCCTATTGCAATAAAGTGAAACCTATTGCCATTAAACCACTATGTATTTGTTCCCGTAATGTTTGAGAGTTGTCTACCCTTTAGGGACACGCGCTTAGTAACCACAGATTTGCTGATGCCATTGTTGTGTTGCTTTCATCGTTGTATTTACACTTGTTGAATATATGTACACTATGGTAAATACAACGCGACCAAACAATGACATGACAATAATATTAACAGTGCATAAAAAGTAATCTGTCAGAGTAGCGTTCAAACAATTATGGTAAACGATACATTTATGTGATGGTGTTTGCCCATCAAGAATAATGCGGATCACTTATTTCATCCAGTGGGGGTTGACAGTTTGCAACCGTGCCTTCTAAATGGCTGGTAATGTCTATTTTGTATCGAAATGTTCTGTGAAAATGTGGACAAATAATGCGTAACGTTCAAGGAGGAGGGTCTCTTGCAGTGGTTCCCCCCCCCCCCCCCCCCCCACCAGCCACTTTTTTCACAGCTCTTGCAGTCCTGTTTGTTTTACAAGTGACTACAGGGACGCAGAGGTGTTTCCAAGGCACCAGGGCTGGGTTCTATACTGGCCAAGACCTACTGACGCGTCCTCGCCGAGCGTCCTGGGCAACAGGTCCCTTTGGGGTCCTGGCTAATGTCAGTGGGATCATTAATTCCTCCGAAGTCGGAGAGTGTCTGCCTGCACGGCGAGGAACCACCTTTCTGCACACCAATAAGCCAGACATGGGACAACGGATACTCACGCAAACCAGAGGTCCTGTATGACATCACACTGATGTTGGACAGCAGGATGTCTTCATCCGGCATACAGGACTTCGGCTGGAGTTCACAGCCAGCGAACACAAGCAAGCAAGCTAACAAGTGATTACACATTTGCTGTACGCCACGATTTTCGGTCTTTGGTAGCATTCGCCCATGTCCCATGTGTCGTCATAGCATTCAAAAGATTTTAGTTACATCTTCAGAGTATTTGTAAATCGATTCCTCTGGCCGCTTTGGGAGCGTTTACCACAGCGCAGCTTGCAGTAAATAATGCATGTAGGGAGCCTGTGATCTGGATGAGAGTCAAATGACCGGCCCAGCAAATCTGATTTTTCATTTGTAGAGTGTGGATACTGATGATGGAACTCTTTCGCAGACTTCAGTGTCTGGGACCTTGTTTTGTCAATTAACCTTCAATAGCTTCGTAAGGCAGACTGTGTGGATGTGGTTTAATTTCCTCGCGTGTCGTTGGAAAACAGTCCAGTTGTCACAAGCATATAGCAATGTGGATAATACAACTGCTTTGTAGACTTTCAGCTGTGTTTGCAGGCTTATTCCATTTCTGCCCCACTTATTTCTGCCCCACTTATTTCTGCCCCACTTATTTCTGTCGCATTCATTCCTGTCCCACTCATTTTGATACAGTCTGCCAAAGGCTGTGTTGGCCTTGGAGATTCTTGCAATCACTTCGTCATCAATTGTGGCAGCTTGTGACACAGTGCTGCAAAGATAGGTGAATTTGTCCACAACACTTAGTCTATGACCATTCACTTTGATATTCGTCAGAGTGTGATTATTCCCTGGAGCTGGCTGGTACATAACTACAGTCTTCTCCAAATTGATATTAAGCCTACATTTGGCATGGGCATATGTGAAAGCTTAACCGGTGTGTTGCATGTCTGCCTCTGTGTTAGAATATAGAGCGCAATCGTTAGCAAATAGGAGCCCTCTGATGGTGTCGCTGGTAGTTGTGGTTTTAGCTTTCAGCCTTCTGAGATTGAAAAACATTCCATCCCTGCGGTAAATGGTGTCTATTCCAATGTCCTTGTTTTCTAAGGCATAAGTCTGCATAGCTGAGAACATGTGGCTGAACAGTTTTCATGTCCGAACACAGATTGCTTCACTCCATTGGTGACAGGAAAGGGCTCAGGCAATTCGAAATTCTCCTGTACTTTTGCCAGGAAGACAGAAGACGGCAGACGGACGGCTGACGACCGGCGAAGACGGACAACGACGACGAGGAAGACGACGAAGAAGAAGACGACGACGACGAAGATGACGAAGAAGACGATGACGACGAAGAAGACGATGAAGACGACGAAGAAAACGATGAAGAAGAAGACGAAGACGACAAAGACGAAGACGATGACGAAGACGAAGAAGACGAAGACGAAGACGACGAAAACAACAACGAATGACATGAAGACGAAGAAGACGAAGACAACGAAGACGACGAAGACGACGAAGGCGGCGAAGACGAAGAAGAAGACAAAGTCGAAGAAGAAGAAGACGAAGAAGAAGACGAAGACGAAGGAGAAGAAGACGAAGATTGCACTATTCTGTCCTGTTTTCGATTCCTGCATATTTCCATTGTTTTGCTATCACAAACATTCAACATTCTTTCTTGCTTAGTCGACCTGGCATTGACGTCGACAAACAACACTAATAAAAATTTAACTGATGAAAATGAACACACCTGCAACAACAACAAAAACGCAACATCAGTGCGTCTGTCCTGGATCAAAGGCGTAGTATTCAGCTGGATGAGGATCTATGTGAGCTACTCAGGTAAAACAACGGTGACTTTACGTTACCAGCATTACCAATGTTTCTCTAGCCTCACACTTGTTTTCAGTTTCAACTACTCCATAATTGTTGCTGTTTTTAAGTATTAATGCTAGTGTAACGCAAACAATAACACAAATAATAACAACTGTAACAGCTATTACTATGGCTACCGCTACTGCTACTACTACTATTACTACTACTACTACTACTACTACTACTAGTACTACTACTACTACTACTACTACTACTACTACTACTACTACTACTACTAGTACTACTACTATTACTACTACTACTACTACTACTACTACTACTACTACTACTACTACTGCTGCTACCGGTAATTATTGATTAAAGTTCGTACGACATCCTGTCTTACACACTATCATCATACACATGCTTAGGATTATGAATTAGGCCTATGGGTTAGGGTTACGGATTAGGGTTGTGTGTTACGGGTAGGGTTTAGCGCCTTGCTATAGTATATAATGTATATGTTAATATATATAAGGGACCTTACTACTTCTGATATTTCTCGGGCCAAGGGACATAATTATTATGGTCACCCTGTGATTCTAAATTGATTCACCATAATGTGAAATGTATACACATAATGTTCATATAATATAACACAGTGGTAACCTCCGTGCAAACAGGAACCTGGACCAATGCAACAGATTTCGCCCATGATGTCTATGAACGTTTCCATTCAGGCATTGAAACATGTGGTGCGTGTATCTTCATTAGTTAGTTAGTCGACATATCACCCTCATTGCACATTCAGTCCATAAGTGCTCGGATCCCCTCCTCAGCAAATCCCGCAGCGTGTAGCGGCTAACGATATCAGTTCTGTTTTGGTTTATCAATCGAATTTGGCTTCCTGTGTCGTGTTCTTGTTTGGCAGCACCCCTTTTAATTTGCTGTTCTCGCAGTCTGACCATGGATGCAGGTTTGCAGTTATCACTTGGTTCTCTCAAAATTCTTACTTCTCGTAGAGCATTCAGAATGTCAGCCTGTTCAATGGCGCGTCCGCCCTCCATATTAGCCTTACCTGCAAGCATGCCAGCCTGCTCATTTCCTTGTACTCACGCATGCCCTGGCACGAATATAGAACTAATCTTCGTCAGCCTAGACCGCTCCAGAGACAGCACCCACTCCCTTCTGATCCACCCAGTCTATATCCTCTTGAGCATGCTCATTGAGTCGCTATGGAAACATGCCCTAGTGAACGTCTGTGTCTCGAGCCATGTTATTTCTTTACTTACTGCCATGACATCCATAGACAGGCTACTTGTGGTCTCAACAAAAGCACCAGAATCCTCCTTCACAATTCTCCCTCCGGCCCGTGTCATAAAGGCCCATGAGCTTCTCACTTGTCAGTCGACCTTCCCATCTGTGCAAATGGCAGCATCACCGTCTAACGAATTCTCGAAAATTAACGCTTGTACTTCCGCCTCCACAGCAGCCGGATTTTCTTGTCTGCATTTTCTGTCAACTTGGATGCAAACTGAAATGGACGTACATAAATTTGTTGGCACTTGTATTCACTCCTCGCCAGGTTCTAAGTCCTCCAGTGAGCACACCTGTTGAAGAATGTCTTCGGCTTGACCCATCCACGACCATCCTCTTTTTAACCTGCTGCACTTCTCCTTCATAATTTCACTGTGCAGTGGATGTTGTGTGTTTGCGTCAACTCCGAGGTAGGCACCTGCTCTGCAAATTTGTAGTCTGTCTTCAATGGTTGAAAAATCAAGAAGGTAGCGCATCGCCCTGCATGCTGTATCTCTTGTACATCAAAGAATAATGCGCATATCTTCGTTTTGCATCCTTTCCATTATTTCTATCTACATACGTCTGAGAGTCAGGATCGAAATCGCATACTCAAAAACAGACATGACCAGCACCCCTCATATAGAAAGCATAGATGGCGCTGCTCACAGATTGCTGCCGCCATCACTCGCATCGCAGCCAAACCCCGCTTGTAATTTGTTATCACCTGCTCTATGTGCTCATTATAAGCAAGGCTTCGATCAAACCGTATCTCGAGGTAAGTCATTGCCTGCGTTCTTTCCACCGTCTCTGAGCACAGATTTACAGTTGGTGTTGGCGTGTTGACAAAATGATTATTCAAAGAGAACCATGTCACTGTTGCCTTTGTTGGGTTGACCATTGCTCCAGCTTCAACAAACCAAGTACTTATGCGATTGAGTTCGGTTTGTATTTCCACAGCAACCTGATCTCTATCCTTACCCTGACGATACACTAGACCATCGTCGTCATACGACAGTGTCCTCCCCGGTCTGGTCGCTGGTGATTCTCACAGTGTAGGCGTTGATCAACACCGGAGAAAATGGTAATCCCTATTGTAGGCCAGGATATATTGTTGTTGGTTCCGAAGCCCAACTGCCACATCTAAAAACTACTTTCCGCTGGAAGAGGGCTGCAGCGATCCAACTCAGGAGGAACGGACGTTAGGAACGAAGCATTAGAAAATGCAAAGGCACTCTGTTGTACGCGTCCTCCAGATCAATCTCTGCAGCAAAGGGTTTAATGCCTCAGTGGAAATCTTCATAAATATCATGGGCAAAAACTGCTGCATTGGTCCAGGTTTCTATTTTCGTACGGTACTTTCCCAGAGTAGGTGGGAAAACACTTTGCTTCTCTATCTGGCTTGACATTTTTATGGCAATTAACTTCTCCAGCAGCTTAATTATTGTATTCTGCATGGTTATTACTCTATATTCCTGAATTTGTGTGTGGTCTTTTCCAGGCTTCGGCAAGGGAATCAGATAGCTGTGTAACCACTCCTCTTTGATGCTAGCACTCCCTATACTGTTGTTGTACATGTCTGCTAGCTTCTATAGCTCATTGTCGGTACCCTATTGATGTCGTCATATCTTATGCCATCTGGCCTTGGAGCGCTGTTTATTGATCGTCGAAGCACAGCCTTGATTTATTTCACTGCCACTATGTCTTCATCTGAAATGTTCTGGGCCTTGCATCTGTCTGAGGTGACCTCCTTGGCAAGATTTCAGCCTTTCATGTCTGTCTGGTTGCACT
This sequence comes from Cepaea nemoralis, assembly GCA_014155875.1. Lineage (NCBI taxonomy): Eukaryota > Metazoa > Mollusca > Gastropoda > Stylommatophora > Helicidae > Cepaea > Cepaea nemoralis. Next base: position 118,869 of record JACEFZ010019648.1, read on the forward strand.
GCTCTAGATAGCGTTCAAAGAGGGATTTTCCCTTGTTCTCGTCAGTCCTCTGCCATTTGAGGTCGGCAACTTGGATGTCAGAAATTCTCTTATTCTTGAGCACTTATGGGAATGCCCCGAATGCTGTGATGTCGATTCCTAAATCAATCAATCAATCAAATCAAACCCATCTACAGCAGCCAGCGAAGAGTTCCAACACTAATAGTACCAGTAGCAATCTGATTATATGTCTGTCTCGCCTTTCCTCTGAGCGTTGATCATCGGCCAGATCCCCTCGTCACCCCTCGCTGTCGCATTCTTTCCAGACTATGGTGATCACTGTTGTGAGAGAAGGAGAAACCAGCGCCAGATCAATAGCACTGTCCTCATCACCTGGGCGGCTTGCTGTGTATCTTCATGATACTCCATAAGATCGTAGAATAAAATTCAACATAATATACATTGATAAGCGGAACATATATCAGGACGGGTGGACATGAGCGTTAGTCAGTGTTCAGAAATAACAATGCAATTGGCAGGCTATACAAATCAAACAACGGCCATCTGCTATATTACGTCGGGAAAGTAAATAAAGCAACTGTTCTTCGTATAATATGTTCGACAAACAATAAATGATTAAACAAATATACCGAGCGTCTGTAATTAAGTGCTTGGAATCTGGGTTATGCAGATGTAAAGAATACATTGCGGCTTTAGGAAGGCCGTGGGGATAGACAATTGGCTCCCATTCGACCAGTGTCCATGATTACGTGTATTATATACTTCAGCCAACAAATGATTCATCTATTCACTTCACTCACACACACACACGCACGCACGCACGCACGCACGCACGCACACACACACACACACACACTATATATATATATATATATATATATATATATATATATATATATATATATATATATATATATATATGCAGTATGCTCCTGACGAGATGAAGCGGAATATGCCAGGCAATAAATGGTGCAACCTACTGAGTGTAGCTTCTGTGTTTAAATTCATCAAGTTTATACATCATCATGTAGCAGATCCGTTGCCGAACATTGCTCTCAACACGGAGCCTGGAAAGGTGCTCCGATCTCTGCCCATTTCGCATGGCTCGTGCACCCTCACGCCAATGGTCTATGCATTAGTTATGGTCAGTTCAGTTATCAGTTGGGGTATCTTCATTGCACTCCGGACAGGTCCATAGGTGCTCAGACCCTCCCCCAGCATATGCATCAGCGTCCGGTGGCTAATAGTGCCAGTTCTGTGTTGGTTGACGAGGCACCTCGTTTTCCCGATGTACCTCTCGCGTCTGGCCGTGCCGATTCTTACTCCCAAGTCTGTCATCCTGGACAGCGATGTGGATTCACTGACGTCAAAGTCCTCTGTTCTCGCCATATCTTTAAGGACGTTAATAACATCGGCACGATCCATGGGCTGGCCATCTACAGGAGGTGCAGAGCCAGCCAGTTTATCAGCTCGTTCATTTCCCTCGACTCCCGCATGTCCCAGGACGAAGATGAAGGTGACTTTACGGACAACAGACTTCCGCAGCGACTCAGTCCACTGTCTACGTACAGATCCAGCTTCGACCTTCTGAATCGTGCTCATTGAGTCACTTAGTACACACACGTTGGTATAATGCTGTGATTCCAGCCATATGACAGCCTGTGTAACTGCCATCAATCCCATCGTCATGCTGCTCGTGGTCATAGAGTGGGCACCACTGGATTCTTGAACGGTTCGGCCCGCTGAACAGGCTGTAAATGCCCACGCACTTCTCTGCTGCTTTACAACAGATCCATCGGTATAAATAAGCACTTCGGGGCTATCTGAGTGTTCATAGATGAGCGCGTTGACTTCTGCATTGACAGCGACAAGGTTCTGCTCTCTGCACCGTCTGTCGAGTATGATAATGCAGGAGAAAGTGCACTTGAAAGCTGGAGGCACCGGCACCCATTCCTTGCCGGGGTTGATACTGGTAAGACTGCAGACCTGTCTGACGACATCTTCCGCCCGAAACCATCCATGATTTCCTCTCTTTAGCCGATCACCCTTTTCTCTGAATATAGCGTCATGCAGAGGGTGCTGCTCATCTGCACTTATTTTTAAGTATGCACGAACTCTAAAGATCTTGATGCTGTGTTCCTTTGTCGGGAAGTCAAGAAGGTATCTCATTGCTACACAGCAGGTGTCTTTCGTGCAGTCCAAAATGATGTGCATGGCTTCTTTTTGTACCTTTTCAAATCTTCCAATCTGTGTAGGGCTGACAGTGAGGATGGCCAGGGCATACTCGATGCGTGAAAGCACCAGTCCTTGGAACAGAAGTATTAGCAGTCTTTGCTCGATATTGGCAGTCGCCATGACTCTCATTGCTGACAAACCTGTTCGAGCTTTCATTATAACATAATCGACATGTTCTCTGAAGGACAGGCTTCGATCAATCCTCACGCCAAGATATGTCAATCTTCGTGCTGGCAGACCCAAGAAATACACCTTCCACCACTGTTTTTCTTTCCAGTCCACTGTGACTTTGAATAAGGCTGAGTTATTTCTGTTTCCGAGACCCAGTGTGGTTCAGACGCACGATTTCTTCGATGTTCATTTCGTGTACACATGCAGTACATTGTCTCTCCTTGGTCCACGATACTCTCAGTGATTTTCTGCTGTATTTACGCTTAAGAGTCCCTAGTTTTTCCTTTAGTGGTCGCGAAGGTGTCCATGCCTAAGTCAGGATGTTGCCACAGGAAAGATGTAACTTGTTTGTTGGTATTGTGCCATCTGTTCTTGATGCTGTGTAATCTCTGCAGTGTCATAGGCAGCCTGTATCTATTGCTTGTAATCAGTCCATAATGTATCCAAGAGGCACTCTTCCGAATTGCGGTCCCAAATAGATCCGCAGTGAATAGGTCAGGGGTTAAGGGTTAGGGTTAGTTGTTAACTAAACACTGACCCTAACCCTTACCCCTGACCTATTCACTGCGGATCTATTTGGGACCGGAATTCGGAAGAGTGCCTATCCAAGATATTCAAAAGCTTTTTACAGAGAAGAAAGAGAAAAGTATGGGAAGTCGGGAGTGCTGCGATATATTGTCACATCTCAATTCAACTCAACCCACTGCTTCTTTGCTCTGCTTTTTTTTATTGCTACGTCTAAGAAGGCCAATCAGCACACGGGATATATTTCTCGCGCTATTTCCGTCTGATTGGTTCTACAACAGTTGCTATTAAAGTGAATTACGATTTTTCATCTTTGTAACAGATAATCTTCACAACGTTACTGTAACATTGAACAACAATGTGGATTGTCCCAACAAGAAAACGTTTAACGTATCTAGCACAGCTGTAGATGTGACCTGTGACTTCCTTTCTAAAGTGTTCACACTAGACGTGGTTGGAGCAATGGCAGCCAATATTTGTTCTATCTACATCAGTGGAGGTTTGCTATGTGATGTGACTTTCATGTTCTAGTGTTATCGTCATCGTGTTTACTTTCTATTGATTGATTGATTGATTGATTGATTGATTGATTGATTGATTTAGGAACCGACATCACAGCATTCGGGGCATTCCCATAAGCGCTCCGTCCCCATCCTCAGAAGCCAGCGAAGAGTTCCAACCCCAATAGTACTAGTAGCAATATGATTATATGTGCGTCTTGCCTTTCCTCTGAGCGTGGAGCATCGGCCAGATCCCCTCGTCACTCCACGCTGTCGCATTCTTGCCAGACCATGGTGACTCATTTGTTCCTCCGAGGTGTACACGTGCTCTCACAAGGCCGCAACCACGTTTATTTTCTATTGCGGGCTTAACTTTGTTGACATTTTTTCAAAAGTGCATGTAGCCAGAGGAAGTAAATTAACAGATATGGGTAACGAAGGTTTTATTATATCTTTCTTTCTTTTTTTCTTTCTTTCTTTCTTTCTTTCTTTCTTTCTTTCTTTCTTTCTGTACAAATCGCACACATTTAACTAACCTAAAACGTGTTAGTGGTCGCTAGTATATAGATTTTCTCTATGCCGATGCAGACATTAGTGTCAATGTATATGACTCTACCAATTGACAACACTATAGCAAGATTAACAGCTTGCGTTTGTGCCGGCCTATCGCTAGCGAATCAGTGCTGTTCCTCTAATTTGGAGACTTCTTTTTCTGATTCTTCCTCATTCGTCTGGAGTGTTCGTTTTGGACGTTATTGCGTTGTTCCTGTTTACAGCAGACCTGCGAAATTTGCAACAACTGTTTGTTGTCTTAGTCTCAACCTCAAATCCAAGGAGTTCTACATCTTTGTGTAAGCACACACAATTTCTTATTTCCTTCTTGTACGCAGTGGTGGACACATTAGACAACGTACACATTGAAAGCTATAGACCCGAACGATCAGGTCTTCTCACTGGCAAGGCACACCAGGCCGCCTAAATCCCAGCGAGCAATAATCAAATTGATTTATTTGGTTGTTTCGGGATTTGAGATTTAAATATTGAGCACAACCCACTACTGGCAACGCTGATCGTATTCTGGTTTGAACCTAAGGCCTATTCACGTCAATGTGGAAGCACTAGACTCGAGTTTCGCTCTCGTCTGAGCTCGTCAGTAGTACGTAGAACTCCTTGGATTTGAGGTTGAAGACTAAGACAACAAACAGTTGTTGCAAATATCGCAGGTCTGCTGTAAACAGGAACAACGCATATTTTTATGAAAGGCAAATAACAGTGGGCCAAGTACACACCACTGAGTTACTCCGATATTAATGGTCTAATTAAAATTATTTTATTAATTTCACTATATTAAAGCTTAATTTTATTGTATCTAGTATTTTGTATAATTAGAATAGTATGATTTATCATATCAAATGCCGAGATTTGAGACTGTCACCTCCAAACGACGACATAGACAGTCTGTATAAAACAAAGGGAACCAGGACAAATGACAAACTCGACACCCCTACAAATTGTACCACAATGTATCAGGTCTATCATCTACCTGAACCTACAACTGTCAAAGATGAACATAACTAGATAAATAAATAGCACCAGAAGTCTCGGAAGTGTATATTAACCAATGCTTTCTGACAATATTCCATTGTAGGTAGTATCATTCCTGTGAAATCTTTAACATAATATGCTCATCTTCTTGTTGGTCCACCCCGGCTTCTTCTTTCAGGAACTGTGTCTTCATTTCTCGTTCCTCTAATCAATGTCACCCTTTGTTGTTCTTTCTACACCATGACTTCCTTTGTCGTTCTTTCTAAATCATGTCTCACTTTGTCGTTCTTTCTATACCATGTCTTGCTTTGTCGCTCTTCTAAACCACTTCTTCCCGGAACCATGCGTTCCTTTGTTGTGCTTTCTATACCATGTCTTCTTTTGTCGTTCTTTTTCCTAAACCATGTTTACCTTTGTCATTCTTTCTAAACTACGCCTTCCATGGAAACAAAGTTCAATATGTTATATGAAAGGAAAAGAAAATATATTTTAAGAACTTAATAATGGATACAACCAACACTAAAGATATATGGAAAGCTATTAATACCTTGACAAACAAACACAAGTCATCACAGTCATTACCATCAAATCAGGTTACATGTGATCAATTCAGTAGATTCTTTCAATCCGACATAAACCAATTGAGGGCAGCAATACCAAATGCGCCTCATGACATATCGTTATTATCATTTTGTGAGAACAAATGCTATGGTGGCATTCCCTCCAACATACCGCTAATGACGACCACTGAAGTATTTACTCATCTCAGTAACCTAAAAACAATACCTCATCAGGACTAGATGTCCGTAAACGGATCTTTCGCTACGCAGAACCGGCGATCTGCGAGTCACTAACTTTTACATATAACCAATGCCTCAACACAGGTCACTTCCCATCAGCCTTTAAAATTGCTAAATTGTATCCTCATTTAAAAGCTGGTTCATTAGACGATCGTGTCATGAGTAACTATAGGCCGATTTCCATACTATCATCACTATCAAAACCGCTAGAAAAGCACATTCACAAAACAGCACTTGAGCACTTAGTTCGCCACAAACTAATAGCTGACAGTCAGTCAGGATTTCGGCCAAAATATTCCTGTCATACGGCCCTAACAAACATGATAGAAAACTGACATCAAAGTATTAACGACAATACTCTATGTGGAGCGGTGTTTATAGACTTGAGAAAAGCATTTGATATGATAAATCAAACTATTCTAATTAAAAAACTAGATACAATAAAAGTAAGCTTTAATATAGTGACATCGATAAAATAATTTTTATTAGACCATTAATATCGGAGTACCTTGGTGGTCTAAAATTGGCCCACTGTTATTTGCCATTATATAAATGATCTTGCCTTATATCTTTCGTCGTCCTGTGATCTATTTGCAGATGACTGCACATTATATACAAACGCTATTGATTGTAATGTGCTAGAACGATCCTTGCAACGGAAATAAATAGTGTAGTTAACTGGAGTGATGCAAACCGCTTGCAAATTAACATTTCTAAAACAATATCTATGTTAATAGCAACCAGGCAAAGACTTCACAATCTAAACTCGCAGACAACTCTCCAGCTGCAGGTCTGTAAAGTGTAACCGAGCACAAAGCACTGGGTCTTATTATTAATCAAAATCTACCCTTTAATTCCCATGTTCATGCTTTAGTGAAACAAATAGCCAAAAAGTATACCAACTTGCCAAAAATTAAAAACTTCTTGATGAAAACACAAGAAAGATATTCTATTCTTCCCCCATACAAACATATTGATTAATGCTCCACAATCTGGGATTCATTCATTCATTCATTCATTCATTCATTCATTCATTCATTCATTCATTCATTCATTTAGTAACATATCCTTTGCAGAACCTCCCTCCCATAACAACCTTTGGGAAAACTGTCCATCGTAAGCAAGATGTCTCGCGTCCGTTACACCCATCTGGAGATCATCCGCCACATTTTTCACCGATCTTTGGCCTTCCTCTTTCTATCTTCCCAGGATTATATCCCTCCATTATTGTTCTCTCCAAACTTTCGTGACGTTTCAAGTGACCAAAATGTTTCAATTTTCTTTGCTTTATCGTCTTTAATGGCCAACCTTCTTCAATATTCAGCTCTTGGAGTATGGTTACATTTGTTCTTTTCTTTACCCAAGATATTCTTAGAACTCGTCTATAACATTTATTTTCAAATGAGTTTTATTTTCAGATGAGTAAGTGTAAAGGTCTCACAGGCGTATGTTGCAATGGGAAAGATGCATGCTCTTAAAAATCTAATTTTAGTCTGTCTGTGATATTTCGTTCTTCCTGTGTCATTACTTCTGAACATTGTCTTCCTTTGTCGTTATTTCTAAACATTGTCTTACGTTGTCGTTATTTCTAAACATTGTCTTACGTTGTCGTTATTTCTAAACCATGTCTTCCAGTGTCGTTCTTCTAAGCCACTTCTTGCAGGAATCATGTCTTCCTTTCTCGTTTTTGTCTAAACCAATTATCATTAACTCTTCCTTTATTGTTATGTCTAAACCGATTCTTCCAGAAACCATGTGGCCATATGTCGTTATTACTAAATCATGTCTTCCTTTGTTGTCTTCCTTTGTCGTTGTTTCTAAAAAAAAACAAAAAAACTTTTCCTTTTCTTTCTTTATAAACACTGTTTTCCTTTAACGTTCTCTCTAAACATTGTCTGCCTTTGTCGTTCTTCTCAAACCATATATTACTATGTCGTTCTTCTAAACAACGTCTATCGGCAAACATGTCTTCCTGTGCTGTTCTTTCTAAACGATGTCTTCATGTGTCGTTCTTTCTAAAACACTTCTTCCAGGAACCATGTCTTCATGTGTCGTTCTTTCTAAAACACTTCTTCCAGGAACCATGTCGTCCTTTATAGTTCTTTCTAAAACACTTCTTCCAGAAACCATGTCTTCCTTTATCGTTCTTTCTAAAACACTTCTTACAGGAACCATGTCTTCCTTTATCATTCTTTATAAAACATTTCTTCCAGGAACCAAGTCTTCCTTTATCGTTCTATCTAAAGCACTTCTTACAGGAACCATGTCTTCCTTTATCGTTCTTTCTAAAACACTTCTTCCAGGAACCATGTCTTCCTTTATCGTTCTTTCTACAACACTTCTTCCAGGAACCATGTCTTCCTTTATAGTTCTTTCTAAAACACTTCTTCCAGAAACCATGTCTTCCTTTATCGTTCTTTCTAAAACACTTCTTACAGGAACCATGTCTTCCTTTACCATTCTTTCTAAAACATTTCTTCCAGGAACCATGTCTTCCTTTATTGATCATTCTAAATCAATTCTTCCATTAACCTTGTCTTCCTTTATCTTTCTTGGTAAATCAATTCCTCCATTAACCATGTCTTCCTTTATCGTTAATTATAAATCAATTCTTCCAGGAGTCATGTCTTCCTTTACCGTTCTTTCTAAAACACATCTTCCAGGAACCATGTCTTCCTTTACCGTTCATTCTAAAACACTTCTTCCAGGAACCATGTCTTCCTTTAAAGTTCTTTCTAAAACATTTCTTCCAGAAACCATGTCTTCCTTTACCGTTCATTCTAAAACACTTCTTCCAGACACCATGTCTACCTTTGCCATTCTTTCTAAAATATTTCTTCCAGGAACCACGTCTTCCTTTATCGTTCTTTCTAAAACACTTCTTCCAGGAACCATGTCTTCCTTTGTAGTTCTTTCTAAAACACTTCTTCCAGAAACCATGTCTTCCTTTATCGTTCTTTCTAAAACACTTCTTACAGGAACCATGTCTTCCTTTACCATTCTTTTTAAAACATTTCTTCCAGGAACCATGTCTTCCTTTATTGTTCATTCTAAATCAATTCTTCCATTAACCATGTCTTCCTTTATCTTTCTTTGTAAATCAATTCCTCCATTAACCATGTCTTCCTTTATCGTTAATTCTAAATCAATTCTTCCAGGAGTCATGTCTTCCTTTACCGTTCTTTCTAAAACACATCTTCCAGGAACCATGTCTTCCTTTACCGTTCATTCTAAAACACTTCTTCCAGGAACCATGTCTTCCTTTAAAGTTCTTTCTAAAACATTTCTTCCAGAAACCATGTCTTCCTTTACCGTTCATTCTAAAACACTTCTTCCAGACACCATGTCTTCCTTTACCGTTCATTTTAAAACACTTCTTCCAGGAACCATGTCTTCCTTTATCGTTCATTCTAAAACACTTCTTCCAGGAACCACGTCTTCCTTTATCGTTCTTTCTAAAAAAAACTTCTTCCAGGAACCATGTCTTCCTTTACCGTTCATTCTAAAACACTTCTTCCAGGAACCACGTCTTCCTTTATCGTTCTATCTAAAACACTTCTTCCAGAAACCATGCCTTCCTTTACCGTTCATTCTAAAACACTTCTTCCAGACACCATGTCTTCCTTTATCGTTCTTTCTAAAACACTTCTTCCAGAAACCATGTCTTCCTTTACCATTCTTTCTAAAACACTTCTTCCAAGAAAGATGTCTTCCTTTACCGTTCTTTCTAAAATACTTCTTCCAGGAACCATGTCTTCCTTTACCGTTTTTTCTAAAACACTTCTTCTACGAATTATATATTCTTTTTATCATTCTTTATCAAACATGTCTTTAAATAACCATGTCTTCCTTTACCGTTCTTTATAAAACACTTCTTCTAGGAACCATGTCTTCCTTTACCGTTCTTTCTAAAACACTTCTTCCAGAAACCATGTCTTCCTTTGTCGTTCTTTCTAAAACACTTCTTCCAGAAATCATGTCTTCCTTTGTCGTTCTTTCTTAAACACTTCTTCCAGAAATCATGTCTTCCTTTGTCGTTCTTTCTAAACCAATTTTACCATTAACCATGTCTTCCTTTATCGTTCATGTCTTCCTTTATTGTTCATTCTAAATCAATTCTTCCATTAACCATGTCTTCCTTTATCGTTATTTCTAAATCAATTCCTCCATTAACCATGTCTTCCTTTGCCATTCTTTCTAAAATACTTCTTCCAGGAACCATGTCTTCCTTTATCGTTCATTCTAAAACACTTCTTCCAGACACCATGTTTACCTTTGCCATTCTTTATAAAACACTTCTTCCAGGAACCATGTCTTCCTTTATCGTTCTTTCTAAAACACTTCTTCCAGGAACCATGTCTTCCTTTATCGTTCATTCTAAAACACTTCTTCCAGACACCATGTTTACCTTTGCCATTCTTTCTAAAACACTTCTTCCAGGAACTATGTCTTCCTTTATCGTTCTTTCTAAAACACTTCTTCCAGGAACCATGTCTTCCTTTATCGTTCATTCTAAAACACTTCTTCCAGGAACCATGTCTTCCTTTGCCATTCTTTCTAAAACACTTCTTCCAGGAACCATGTCTTCCTTTATCGTTCATTCTAAAACACTTCTTCCAGACACCATGTCTACCTTTGCCATTCTTTCTAAAACACTTCTTCCAGGAACCATGTCTTCCTTTATCGTTCTTTCTAAAACATTTCTTCCAGGAACCATGTCTTCCTTTATCGTTCATTCTTAAACACTTCTTCCAGACACCATGTCTACCTTTGCCATTCTTTCTAAAATACTCAGTTATCAGTTATCAGTTGGGGTATCTTCGTTGCACTCCGGACATGTCCATAGGTGCTCAGATCCTCCCCCCAGCATATGCATCAGCGTCCGGTGGCTAATAGTGCCAGTTCTGTGTTGGTTGACGAGGCGCTTTGTTTTCCCGATGTACCTCTCGCGTCTGGCTGTGCCGATTCTTACTCCCAGGTCTTTCATCCTGGAAAGCGATGTGGAATCACTGGCGTCAAAATCCTCTGTTCTCGCCATATCTTTAAGGGCGTTAATGACATCGGCACGATCCATGGGCTGGCCATCTACAGGGGGTGCAGAGCCAGCCAATTTATCAGCTCGTTCATTTCCCTCGACTCCCGCATGTCCCGGGACGAAGATGAAGGTGACTTTGCGGACAACAGACTTCCGCAGCGACTCAGTCCACTGTCTACGTACAGATCCAGCTTCGACCTTCTGAATCATGCTCATTGAATCACTTAGTACACACACGTTGGTATAATGCTGTGATTCCAGCCATATGAAAGCCTGTGTAACTGCCATCACCTCCATCGTCATGCTGCTCGTGGTCATAGAGTGGGCACCACTGGATTCTTGAACGGTTCGGCCCGCTGAACGGGCTGTAAATGCCCACGCACTTCTCTGCTGCTTTACAACAGATCCATCTGTATAGATGAGCACTTCGGGGCTATCTGAGTGATCATAGATGAGCGCGTTAACCTCTGCATTGACAGCGGCAGGGTTCTGCTCTCTGCACCGTCTGTCGAGTGTGATAATGCAGGAGAAGGTACACTTAAAAGCTGGAGGCACCGGCACCCATTCCTTGCCGGGGTTGATACTGGTAAGACTGCAGACCTGTCCGACGACATCTTCCGCCCGACCCATCCATGATTTGCCCCTCTTTAGCCTGTCACCCTTTTCTCTGAATACAGCGTCATGCAGAGGGTGCTGCTCATCTGCACTTATTTTTAAGTATGCACGAGCTCTCCAGATCTTGATCCTGTGTTCCATTGTCGGGAAGTCAAGGAGGTATCTCATTGCTACACAGCTGGTGTCTCTCGTGCAGCCCAAAATGATGCGCATGGCTTCGTTTTGTACCTTTTCAAGTCTTCCAATCTGTGTAGGGCTGACAGTGAGGATGGCCAGGGCATACTCGATGCGTGAAAGCACAAGTCCTTGGAACAGAAGTAATAGCAGTCTTTGCTCGATATTGGCAGTCGCCATGACTCTCATTGCTGCCTAAAATACTTCTTCCAGGAACCATGTCTTCCTTTACCGTTCTTTCTAAAACACTTCTTCTACGAATTATGTATTCTTTTTATCATTCTTTATCAAACATGTCTTTAAATAACCATGTCTTCCTTTACCATCATCATCATCATCATCTTCCCCTTCTGCCGTCAAGCGTCGTGGGGAGGAATAATTTGCGATCCAGCGCCCGGTGGACGGCACTGGATAGTGTCATTCCGTGTGGTTGTACAATGTCTCTGATGTCGTCAATCCATTTTCTTCTTGGACGTCCTCGTGGTCTCGTCGCAGATGATCTTTGATGTAACGCCAGTGATGGTAGTTGCTGATGTTGCATTCTAACAACATGGCCAACCCACTTGATCTTCTGTCTTTCAATAAATGTGGCACAAGGTGTTGATCCCACAGTCTGTCTGATAGTAACATTTCTTACTCGGTCTCGGATTGTTAAGTTGGCAGCTCTCCTCAGGCATCTCATTTCGCAGGTGTTGATTTTGCGAAGGTGTAATTTGGATAAAGTCCAGGTTTGAGATTGGTAGCATAGGGTTGGTGTGAATATGCTGTTTATTATCTGTCGTTTTGCGGACATGGGTATGTTTGGATGTTTCAGTAAGGGTGATAGTTGATATGTAAGTGCACTAGCTTTTTGACATCTGATTTCAATTTCTCTGTCCAATCTGCCATCTTCTGTGATCATACTTCCAAGGTATTTGAATTCTTTAACTTGTTTCAGAGGTGTGTTATTTATCTGTATACTTAGTGGGCCTGGCGATCTGCTAACTTGCATTACTTCGGTTTTGGCTGTGTTTATACTCATATTGTATCTGCTGCAGGTTGAACTCAGATTAGTAATATGATTTTGTAGTTTGCCCTCGTCGCTGTAAAACAGGCACTGATCATCTGCAAATAGAAGTTCATTTATTCCCTGTGGGTCAGTTCTTTCATCTGGAGTAAAGAGTTCTAAATTTTCTTCTAAATCTGGTCTGTCGAGACTTGCTTCTTTGGAAATTCTGTCCATGTAGATATTGAATAGCAGGGGAGAGAGAACACATCCCTGCCTCACTCCTGTATTGACTGTGAACATATCTGATATACCTTCCTGTGTTCTTACTGCACTTTGGCTCGAGTGGTACATGGCTATTATGTTTTCTAGCAGTTGCCCTTCTATCCAATAGTCTTCAAGAATGGTCCATAATTTGTATCTGTCTACTCTATCAAAAGCCTTTTCCTGATCTACAAACACAATATTCTGCTGGTCACTATATTCAATAGTTTTTTCACAAATTTGTCTAAGTGTAAATAATGCATCAGTGCAACTTTTACCTTTCCGAAAACCGAATTGTGCTTTGCTTAACTGTTGTTCAACTATTGGTCTAGCTCTTTGTTCCAAAAGTTTTGCATACATTTTCCCTATATGGCTCAGGAGTGATATACCTCTGTATGTTTCGCACTCTCTCATATTGCCTTTCTTTTTCCATATTGGTAATATTATTGCCTGTTGCAATCATCTGGGACTTTTCTTTCTTCCCATGCTATATTAAAAAGTCTTGTTAGCCATTTAACTCCTGTTTCCCCACATGCCTAAATAGCTTCTGTGGTTATTCCATCTGGACCTGGTGATTTGTTTTTAGGACTTTTCTGTATAACTGCTTTGACTTCTGCAGGTATGAAATTTGGTTCTTGCTGTCCCTGGCGTTTAGGCACAAAAGTGAGGTTTCCTATGTTATTTGTGGGGTTAAGTAGTTCTTGAAAGTATTCTGCCCACCTTGCTAGTCTTTGTTGTGGATTAAATATTGGCATACCTCTTTTGCTGTTTATAATGGTGGTTGAGTTGTAACATGCATCTCTGTTTCTCATTGTGGTGACACGTTTATAAAATTCTCTTGGGCAGTCTTTGCTAAGGGTCGCCATCTGTTCACCGTATATTCTCCAGGATTCATCTTTAGATGCTCTAATTGTTCGTTTGGCATTACGTCGTGCTATTCTATAAGTAATATAGTCCTGTTCAGATTTAGTTGTGATCCACTTTTTGAATGCTACCTTCTTTTGGAATATGCTATCTTTAACTTCGTTGTTCCACCAGGCTGTTCTTAATCTTTTGTCCTGCCCTACTTTCTTTGTTCCACATTTATTTTTCAGTGTGTCGAGCATGGCAGCCTTGAAACATGTCCATTCCTTATCTACGCTTGAGTGGTCATCAGGGATGTTCTTATGTAGGTTTTGGATTTCTTGATTGAATTCGTCTTTTACCGTATTTTCCTGCAGCCTCCTATAATTGATGACATGTGTTGTTACCTTTTTGTTTCTTATTTTCCTGTTTGGTGAAATCCTTTTTATTATGACTGGCTTGTGATCAGTATCAACATCTGTATTTGGGAGTGCTCTTGAATCTAATAGTAGCCTTCTGTCTGATTTCCTAATTAGAATAAAGTCAATTTGGATTGCTTGGTTTGTGTCATTCCATTTATACCAGGTTTTGGTGTGGCTACGACGATGTTGAAAAATACTATTTGTTATTATTAATCCATGTTCCGAACATATGTTGAGTAGATGTTGACCATTGCTGTTACAATCAGTCTCTGTGTCGCTGAATGGCCCCATGCAATCCTCCCACGGTGTTCTTCGTGTGCCTATTCGTCCGTTAAAATCACCCATCACAACTAGTTCATCTGTCTCCTTGACATTATTTAACGTGTCTGCAAGATTATCAAAATATTTGTCTTTGTCTTCGTCGCTGTAAGTGTCATTACATGGGGCGTATGTTTGTATAAACGTTGTTGTTCTATTTCCTTCTTTGATCTGTACTAGTATTATCCTTTCTGATATAAATTTAGTGTTGATTATGGCTTTCGCTTTGTCTGGATGCAACAAAAAACCCACTCCATGTTTAGCTGTAGCTCGCTGGTCGACGCCACTCCATATAAGGACGTAACCTTCATGTGTTTGTTTCGTATTCTGCCCCTTTTTCCTAGTGTCTGCGAGTCCTAATAATTGAATATTTGATTGTTTCATAAACTCTACGAGAGCTGGTTCCTTATATCCTAGACCTGTAAAATTCCAAGTTGCAAAAATCTCTTTTCTATTTGAAGTGTGTCGAAATTTAGCAGTTGTCGTTAGTCGCTTGCTGTGTCGCTTCGGTGTGTAGTTTCCGGCGTGAACGCTGATAGAGCTGCGTTTTTCTCTCAATTTCCTCCATAATTCTCGAGCAATAGTTCTTAAACAAATAAATTCCCTACCGGTTTGCTGGACCTGTAGTAGGTTCATCCTTATTTGAACAAATTGATGTTAAGAAACACGCACAGAACACATAATTAATCTCCGAATCGAGCGACGCGGTTTACACCGCCATCTTGGACATTCTTAATAACATCCGTCTTCCTTTACTGTTCTTTCTAAAACACTTCTTCCAGGAACCATGTCTTCCTTTACCGTTCTTTCTAAAACACTTCTTCCAGAAATCATGTCTTCCTTTGTCGTGCTTTCTAAAACACTTCTTCCAGAAATCATGTCTTCCTTTATCGTTCTTTCTAAATCAATTTTACCATTAACCATGTCTTCCTTTATCGTTCATTCTAAATCAATTCCTCCATTAACCACGTCTTTCTTCATTGTTCTTTCTAAATCACTTCTTCCATTAACCATGTCTTCCTGTATCGTTCTTTGTAAATCAATTCTTCCATTAACGATATTCTTCCCTTTTTGTTTCTCACAAAGTAATGACATAAAGAAATGGATGTGGTTGTGTCTAGAGAATGTCAGTGTGAATGTTGTGTTGAACGACTGATCACCAAAAATAAATCAATATCGAACACTAGGCTGCGCAAGCGAGCATTTAATTTGAAACAAACACGATACTATCACACTCATCAGGAAAACTTCCGTAGTAAAATATAAGTCTATTTCGCACAATAAGGTCCTGGGACAACATGATAGTTGTTTACTGGCCTCATACACGGCACTGTTCTAAACTCAGATGGACTGCTCTCGCTCAGACTAATCCTCACTGACTCAAAACCACCAGACAGAGATCTCCCTAACTCAGCAACAACCAAACTCCCAATCACCTGAATTTCCCCATCCTCGTCTCTTTATTCACTATTCTCGGACCTCCCAAGAAACATTATTTAACCTCTTTGACCCCAATGTAAATTCCTCCAACATAACCTTACTGAGGTTCCCTTTGTCTCTTTCTTTGCTCTCATGTTTTAGCATCCCATTAGTGACCCCCTCTTGGCCCGTACGTTTTCTACCAATCCCTGTGTTGGGTCTTACCCATTGCTCTAGAGTTTCATAATCGATTTCTCTGACCTCACATCCACTCTACTCTCACGGTTTCTCTGTGCCTTCGTGCCTTCGACTGACATCGCCGTGATTTACCATCCATTGCGTTTCGGCCCACCTTTGTTTTGGAATTCTTAACTTCACCTTTCTTACCTTACATACGATCTATTCTTCTCTGAACCAGTTCACCTTGATAGTCTTATTAAGTTCTTAATTCGTCCATTCACCCCAGCTTTGCATAAACATAAGCACGTTACACTACCCCGTCCTCAAAGAAAACATAGTTTTCAAATGATGGGAAAGTAATGATTCTCAAATGTATGAACAATTAACGATGCGTGTGTAGTCGTCATTATATATTCCCTATCCATAACAGAAAAATCAAATTCAACATGTTCCTACTCATAACATCACGGAGAGTGCATTATATACAATTTTTACATTAAATAGTTAACACGGTGTAACGTCACACAAAATTGGTAACTGTTGAAGTGTTTTACCACCCCTGCAGTCCTGAATGGGTATGATTCCTGAACAATGGACATTGTCACATTTAACTAACCAGTTCATACACTACTATATTGTCTTGATGTATCACCTTTGTTAATCCATAATGTTTTATCTTTGAAACACGCACGCACGCACGCACTCGCACACACGCACGCACACACACACACACACACACACACATACACACACACCCAAACACACACATTCATTGTTCCCGTAGTTCCATGCCTTAGTGGCCCCTGTAGATCAAATCTAACTTAGTATTGTCCTCTCCCTGTATTCTTATTATACCACATGCACACTCCAGATGTAAGATACACCATCGATGAATGCATGAGTTCTTCATTACTCCTGTATGTACACGTGCCACAGGTATGTGATATGTCTACACCCTGACTTATCTGTCCATGGAGCACATCGACCGCTGCCTGCATAGAACCAATAATAGCCAGGGCCTCACATTGCGCAGTTGAATATTTTGTCACCGGTGGCGCTAGAACACTCCTGACTTGTAGTACTGGCTGCATACCAGGATTCTTCTCTTGTATCACCCATCTACCAGGTTCTGACGATGGTGTACACTGCAAATCAAAATTAGGGGGAATTACCATGGGATGATTTAACAATCGCTGACTACATTTTAGTTTTGCTACACACTGTGGTGTCCACACCACCTTCTTGGATTTGCCCTTCTGTGTACAACACTGATGTAATGGCTGACACAAATTTCTTATTTACTATACTACAGAACTGCGTGATGTGTAACATCCTGTTCACATCTCCCATCATCCATCCATCCATCATGTGCCATGCCGGTAAGCGTGGGCGGTCATGTTCTACCATCTCACTCGATCAACAGAGTCGTGGATCAGTTCCGTGTTTCTGTCTCGACCATGCCACAAGGCCAAGCCATCCAGATACTTGTTTCTAGGTCTTCCCCTTGGTCTGTTCCCCTCGATCTTACCAGTTGTCACCTAGTTCTCTAAATCATTTCTTCTCATAACATGCCCAAAAAATTGTGACTGTCTACGTCTAATGTCTCTGATCAGTTTACGATCTTCATTTGTTTCTTGAAGGACTTGTTCATTGGTCTTTCTGGCTGTCCATGGTATTCTTTGCATTTTCCTCAGAAACCACATTTCTACAGCCATCAGATGTTTTTCAGCCTGGCTGTTCATTGTCCAAGCTTCACATCCATATAAAAGTACAGGTTCTATGTAGCATCTCAACACTCTTTTTCTCGTTTCAATTGACATCTTTGTATTGGTCAGTATGTTTTTCATCTTGCTAAAGGCTACTTTTGCCATGGCGATTCTTGTTCTAATCTCTTCAAGGCATCTCCCATCAGATGTTATTACTGTTCCGAGATAATTGTACCTATTCACTTGTTGAAGAATATTCCCATTTACTTGTATATTACACTGTGGTATTTCGTTCTTCCTAGTGACGACCATAATCTGTGTCTTTTTACAATTTAATTCTAACCCTTGTTGTTCACTGTGTGTAACAACCGCATCTACTAAATTTTGCAGGTCCTGTTCATTGTCTGCAATCAAGACTGTATCATCTGCATATCTAATGTTATTGATGCATCGTCCCCCAATGTTGATTCCTTCCATATTTTCAACATTTCTGAAAATATTTTCACTATACAGGGAAAACAGATCTGGAGACATTACACATCCCTGTGTAATCCATCATCCGAAACGTAATTTGTCGCCCGCTTTCAGGCAAAATTTCATTCGTGAAACTCAAACTAACAAGTACCGCTAATAGTGCTTCAGTGGAGCTTCTATTGTACTATGTTTGACGGGTACTTGTTCTGGCCATCTTGTGTAACAATAAATCATGGACCTTTGAAATGGCATAACTTTCATATCTGTCGCTTGCACCTATATACATGATCCGCTGCTTAGCTTGCTATCTTTACTAAATTCTGGCCAATAAACCTAGGACACGACTCTCTGTTGTGTACGCATTCTTCCTATGTGCCCTGAACATGAAATATCATGATGTATTCTCATCTTCGATTCTCTATACACTAAAGGTATCCCACCTTTCCTGCTTATCGTCATGTCATCTGACAAATGGCAAGTGAGACTATTATTCTTCCCTTCGACGCCTACCCTCTCATTCGTTAATCTCTTATGGTCTGGAGTACTATACAAGTGAAAGCCTTTGTCAAGAGCGATGTCTTGTCTTTGACAGTCACTACAGCTCTGTTTGAGATCAGTCATCTCTTGATTTTTTGTGCCATCACTAATCTCTGTTTGGGTGTCTCCTTCAAGTGGCGCTTCTTCTCCAGCTATTGTGCCCAATCTAGTTTGTCTTTTTGTAACTACCATGTTACTTCTTACACCATATTTGTGGTACCAGTTATCTATTTCCTCGTCTGTATATTCTTTAACTGTTGGTAAATTTCCAATGCTCAGGTCTGCCACCGGAGAGCCAGGACACACGCTGTTACTCTGCCTGTGTTATATGGTGTTGTAACTATGATCACGGCTAATGGGTAAAATTCGTCAATCCCATTGAAAGTTATGCACCTGATCTTTTCCCATGTGTAAGCCGAAGGATGTACCAGACATTTTCTGACTCCGATGGTCGTACATCTGGAATCCCTAAGAGTTAATGCTGGACTATCTTTAACCAACCCAAGGTGCAGCTTCAGACTCCCTCTTACGTGCACTAATGATCCTGCTGGAAATGCGTGACCTCCATTAAGACAGGCTGACTGTCTTTATCAAAGATAGGTTTGCATCATGTACACCCCTCATTATTTATTGCCTCAATCGCTTGGGCTGCATTTAAGTGTTCAGTCTCCTTTATCGGACATTGATACCGGAAATGGCACTCCTTCCACATTGTAAGCAAGTAGTGTCCTTCCTCTTGTTATTTGTTGGCCCATTGGGTGACTGTACATCACAAACTACTACTTTGTGCCTCCAGCTGCCACAATGAAAGCGTCCAGAATAAAAATTATGACGTCCCTTAAAGTTCCCCTTGTGGTATGGGTAAAGTCCTGATTTACCAAAATTCTTTCTGCGGAAACCATTGTCTTGAGGTCCCTGTTGCTCATACCTATGTGTTGAGTCTACACGCTTTGATCTTGTTCTGATAATTGGATTCTGATCCTGTTTAGTATAAGCCGCACAGACCATTTACTCATCAATTTGTCTGCAAATAGAAACGTTCGGATGATCAGTAATGTAGTTTTGGCCTTACTGGGACTTCATTTCAATTGTCTTTTGGTTTACATTTTTGAGGGAAAGCCACTATATCTATAAGTCTATAAGTTTGTAAGTCTGTGTTACATAATAATAATACATTGTCTCGTAACATCAAGTCGTTTAAACGATTAAAGACTTCTCCTACTTCTGCTAGCTCTAGCCATTTATTAAACAGATTCTTCGCAGTATTGACACAATCTGTAAAGTCCGGAATTTCTTCTGGCAAAAATTGTCTGAACTTAGTTCTGTATCCATGGTCGATTATATTGAACTTCGTGCGCAATCTTTGACGCAGGATAGTGTAGTTATTTTTTTCTGACACTGGTAAATTGAACATCGTGTCCAAGGCCTTCCCCGTGAGATATTCACTCAGTCGCATGGAATATTCTCCTTCTGAGATGCCTAACACTTCACGTGCAGCCTCGAATCTGCCATGATATGCCTGGATATTATCTCTATCTGTAAAGTATGGCAGTTTTAGTGGCTGTGAAGAGTGCGAATGTTTTATGCCTTCATCACTCTGTCCATTCGACGCTAGCTCTAATTTCTTGAATGCAATCTCCTTTTCCATCTCAGACTGATACTTTTTTTTCCTTTTCAATTTCTAGTTTCATAATATTGACGTGTGTCTCTTTTTCTTACTTTAAACGTATGACTTCTGCTAACATCTCTTCCTGTAAACGTTTGGCTTCACGTTCACTCTCTTTCTTCTCGTTCCCATTGATGATTTTTTTTTTTCAATTTTGTGTCTGCAAACTCCTGTAGTTCTCTCCCAATGAGGCCTAATCTTTCACCTGCTTTAATATATTCCCTTAAAGTAGGCATCTTTGTAATTGTGGAAACGTTGCTGTCAGTCAGTCAACAGTAAATATCAAGGCACTACTGCTTGTCTTATGCGAATACCCAGAGTACCGAAACACTTACTTTGTACGTAAATTAGTAATATTGGTAATATCACTCTGTACTCAATCAATCTTGGTCCTACCGTCATTCTAGGTCACTGTCCTCAATAGTATTCTATTCTTCCTCTCTACCTTCGTTGTCTCAGTAGTGTGGGGATGGATATTATCTATACCCACTCGGTTATGTACCAAAGTAGTTGTAGTAATTTCCTTGAAATAGTGTTACACACACACACACACACACACATATATATATATATATATATATATATATATATATATATATATATATATATATATATATATATATATATATACATACACACACACACACACACACACACACATATATATATATATATATATATATATATATATATATATATATATATATATATATATATATATATATACGATTAGATGATCAATATTTGCTGTTGCCTATTTGACGCTATACGCACATGTTGGTTACACACAGACAGGTGGTTACAGAGAAATAAAAAGCATTGACATCTACATGCCTATGTCAACCACAAAATTGTGCGCAAAATACCAAATCATAGAACCATCTATACAGATGATATCACGCAATGATCACAATAATACAATATATCCGAAGAAAAGCAAATATTATATGTAAATATAATGAAGGGAATGAAATAATCTAAAATCAACAATATAAACATATCGTACGAGGGACAGTACTGTACATGATTTTTTACAGGACCAACAAATGCAAAAGCGCGGCGAAGCCAACCCGTCGGTTATTTCCTAGAAAAATTTATTAGCAGAAAGGGAATCAAGTTTGCTTTTTCTCACGAATTCCGCGACACATCTAAAAAATATCCTAAATACCGCGAATACAGGACCACATAGAAATACATGAATAACGCACACAAATCACGTTTAGGACAATGAATGGCAGAAACCGACAAAGCAGTCGGAGACAACCTTGTGATGCCAACAACTCAAAGGACTTAGTTGTTTTCGTGTCCGAAACAATGTCTGATATAATTAGACTGCATCAGACGATGGTGCTTTTGCAGGAACTATATGCTTTCAGGCATGTGTTCGGACTGACGATCTAATTTACAACTGCAGGGCAAGTTAATGACGATGTAGACGGAATGTTAGACAGTTCGCCTCTGTTTAGCAAGGAACTGTGATACCATGCCGTGTGGAGAGGGCACCTATTTGATTGATTAATATCTGTTTCATCTTCCGGTTTGACGCACATTGTCTGCTTGTTATTGAAGTGTGAACCGGTTGCAGAGAACTGCGTGCTTTGTTTTCATTTACCGGACATTCCACAGAACTATGTGACTTATTTATTGACTCGATCTCGCAACTTTTTCTACCTAGCAATGTACAGCTTAACGTGACAAACATTTGTCAGCAGAAACACTGAAAACACACCTTGACGGAGACATTTCGCGAATGACGCCGAAGTTGAATATAAAGTGAATACGTTCTTTAGACAGCAGAGCACGCCGTTCTATGAGCCTGTTTTGGAAGGCTGATAAAACGATGGGATAAGTGCATCAATGTTGGTGGAAATGATGTTGAGAAATGAAGGGACAATGTATGTATACAAATAAACTGGTTTCAAGTTCTTATCATATTAAGTTAATTTGTTACAGCCATTTGTGACTTACTAATTAACTTATTCTCGTATTTTTAAAACACAGGTAGAAACGTCGCGCTCAGACAGCCCGCCAATCAGTCGAGTACATACAGCGCCAGCTTAATCAGCCAAGCATCCAATGCTGTAGACGGTGATAAGAATGCCTCATTTAGCCATGGGCACTGCACACACACAGAAGAAGGGCCCGATATGGCCGAATGGTCTCTCTTTTTCAGCCGGCCGTGTACGATACTTGAAATTATCGTTTACAATAGGCAAAGTAAGACTGTGTTCATTGTGTTTGTAGCATATGTATGCCCATTTAAATCTTATTAGGCGTTTAAATGCCTCATTGCCTCGACTTTTGATACAGCACTTCTTACTGCACCTACAACACTAACAACAGCAGCAACAAAAATACTAGTAAGCACACTAACAATAAAAATTATAGCCACAATAATTAGTTAGTTAGTCAACAGATCATCCTCATTGCACATCGAAACATTCAGTCCATAAGTGATCGGATCCCCTCCTCAGTAATTCCCGCATAGTGTAGTGGCAAACGAAACCAGTTATGTGTTGTATATTAATCTTCTTTGGCTTCCTGCGTAGTGTTCTTGGTTGGCCACACCTCTTTAAATTTGCTGTTTTCGCATCCTGACCATGGTTTTAGATTTATAGTCATCACTTCGTTCTCTCAAACGACTTACTTCTCGTGGAGCCTTCAGAGTATCAGCCTGGTCCATGGCTCGTCCACCGTCCACAGTAAACTTACCTGCAAGTCTGTAATAGCCTTATCCGCAATCCTGTATCCTGCTCATTTCCTTCTACACCCGCATGCCCAGGAACGAAAATGAAACTAATATTTGCAAGCCGAGACTGCTCCGGACACAGCAACCACTCTCTTGGGATCCACCCCATCTCCATCTTATTGAGCATATTCATTGAGTCACAAAGGAAACATGCCCGAGTGAATGTCTGTGTCTCGGGCCATGTTATTGCTTTTTTTTTTTTACTGCCATGACTTCCATAGTCAGTCTACTTGTGGTCAAAGGAAAAGTAGAAAAGCACCAGACTCTTCCTCAATAGTCCTCCCTCCGGACTGAGCCGTACAGGCCCATAAACTTCTCACTCGTCGACTAGTCTGCGTAAATGACATCATCACCCACTAAAGTTTCTCGAGGAACAAGAACAAAGCCTGTACTTACGCCTCCACAGCAGCCAGATTTTCGTATTTGCATGTTCTGTATAATTGGATGCAAACTGAAAAGGATGTACATACATTGTGTTAGCACTTGTACCCACTCCTCGCCAGGTTCTAAGTCATCAAGTGTTGAAGAATGTCTACAGCTTGACCCATCTACGACATTCCGCAATTTAACCTGCTGACCTTCACCTTGTTAATTTCACTATACATTGTATGGTGTGTGTTTGTTTTGACGCTGTGGTAGGTACGTGCACGGCAAATTTGTATTCTGTCCCCAATAGTTGGAAAATCAACAATGTAGCACATCGCACTGCATACTGTATCTCTTGTACATCCAAGAATAATACGCAGAGCTTCCTTCTGTATCCTCTCTATCCTTTCCATCTGCTTACGGCTGAGAGTCAGTATTTCCATCGCATACTCAAAAACAGTAAGGACAAGAACCTCGTAAAGAAGCCATAGTTCTGCTCAGTTTTCCCACGTCATCACACGCATCGCAACCAAATCCCGCTTGGCTTTTATTATCACCTGGTCAATGTGCTAATTATAAACAATACTTTAATCAAATCGTAAACCCAGGTAATTAATTGCCTGCGTTCTTTCTACAGTCTCTGAAAACATATTTGCAGCTTGCGTTGGTGTGTTGACAATATGGTTATTCAAAAGAGAATGCTGCCTTCGTTGGGTTGACCATGTTCCCATATTCCATACACCAAGTGCTTATGCTATTGAGTTCCTTATGCAGTTCCACAGCAACCCGATCTCTGTCGTTACCCGGACGATACACCAACACATTGTCGGCAATGTCTTCCCCAGTCCTATGATCTGCTCGCTGGTAATTCTCACAGTGTAGGCGATGAACAGCAAAAGAGATAATAGTGATCCCTGTGGCAGGACGGATATATTGTTGTTGGGTCAGAAGTCCAACTGCCACATATAAAATCTACTGTCCAATGTAAGAGGGCTGCGGCGATCCAACTAAGGAGGAATGGACTAATCTTGAGTTCAAGAAGCTGAAATATTTTTAAAGAACATCCAGCGTTTCTATGTCGTACGCATCCTGAAGGTCAGTCAATGCAGCACATGTTTCAGTGCCTGAGTGGAACCCTTTATAGATATCATGGGCAAACACTACTGAGTTGGTTCAGGTTTCTATGTTTTGCACGGTACCCTTCATGGGTGAGGGAAATGAATAAACTTTGCCCCTTTAGCTGACTTTGTATTTTTCTGGCAATTAACTTTCCCAGCAGCTTGCGTATTGTATTTTCCATGGTTATTACCCGATATCCCTGAATTTGTGTGTGGTCTTTGTCAAATTTCGGCAAGGGAATAAGATAGCTGTGTAAAAACTCTTCCTTGAAGCTACCACTCTCTATACTGTTGTTGTACGTATCTGCTAGTTACACTAGCTCGATTTCGATAAACATATTAAGTCATCATACCTTATATCACGTATAATTACCCTGGTGCCCTGGTCTCTTATGTGTGTCTGGTTGCTCTGCTATATATATATATATCGTTCGAAAAGGGTTTTGCCCTTATTCTCGTCTGACCTCTGTCAGATAAGGCAAGCACTTTGGAAGCCAGGAAATATCTTATTCTTGAGTACCCCATTTATACATGTATGTTGCCGATAGAACAATTTGTCTATTCTTATTACTTGACACAGCTCTGCCCATTTTTCACTTTTAACCAGTTTAACCATTTTTTAATAGATAACTTTTTTTGTCCATCACTCTTTCCAGGTGCACGGTAAGAATTGGATGGGAAACTATGTTCCTCTTTGCGTTTTGCCATTTTCATACAGTACCACGCTTATCCATCCAGGCCTTTTCCACCTCGAAATTCCACCAAGCTGACTCCTCCCAGTCTTTTTTGTCCTGCCGTGATGATTCCTGCGCTTGTCGTGCCTGATTTTATTCACCACATCTTGCCCTGTACTGTCATACTTGAAAGTCTTGACCTGTTGACTTGTGCTGCCTGGTGCTGCCTTTCTCCACCACTATGCTGCAAGGATGGTGGTCGCCGCCATGTTACCTTAGGACACCCCATCTACATACTGTAGTGAGTGAAAGATAACCAGCGTCAGGTCATTAACACTGTCCTCATCACCTGGACGACTTGCTGTCCTGATGACACAGACACTGTTGATACAAACAAGGTCGAAAATTTCAATTGAAGCCTCGAGGTCTTCCCCCTGTGTGTTGGAAGATATGTTAACCCTCGATCTTCATTTAGCGTTGATATCGCCACAGAAAACTACTTTCCTCTGAGAATCCACACTCGCGCTACGGTGCATAATCAATTACCAATTCGAATAGGTGGCCGGATCGAACTCTAACAGCCTGAATTCGTATCTCTTCACTGTCCTACCTGGAAATATCCACCTCTGAAGGCACTATATTGTTTCAATTAAAAATGGCCATTCTCAGGTGCCGCCTTTTGTAAAAACATTTGAAGCCGGCTATGTGGAGTGAATTAACACCCAGTCTCGTCTTCTGAAGCGCTACAATATCGTTCATCTATGCCAAGCTTTCCAAAATGGGACCTCGTTGTTTTGCGATGACACAATTCCAATAAAACATAAGCATATTTTGAGGCCCAGTCGGTCACATTTGAACGACGAGGCACAAAAGCTGTTCCGTCATGATGAAGAATCCAAAACACAACACAGTATCCCACACGCTGCGAAAGCCACTCGAGCATTGCATCGCTCATATGCATGAACTCCGTTGCATAGACGAAAATCTTGAAAGGGGACTCCAGGTTTACATCCTGGCGAAGAAATTACATACACAAGATGAAATTACCAAACTCCTACGTGAAAAAGGAGCAGTTTCAAAACAACACAGCTGTCCGCCCTCATCTTGACCCGAAATAAGGTGGCAGTAGCTTTAGTATTTATTAAGGCCATTATTTTTAGTATTTATTAGGCCATCAATAACACTACAACAAGTTTTACTGTTACAAGATGCACTTCGAATACTGCTATATGTGCGTGTACGGACACGCCTATTACTACTAGTATTACTAAATACCTTGTAACACCGTCTACATCGGGTTCACTTTTGATAATAGTGACAATACGACGCACGCTTTGCACATGAATATCCGTACGTGGGAGCAGCCAATTAAATTCTCGCTTACAGGTAAATCAGTTAAACTGCTGCTGGCTGAATGCGACGGTCTTTGCTCAAGATGTTTACGAAGGATTTCAGGCCAGAGAAGAGACATGTGCGGCCGCCATAGACATAGAGGACGCATATAATAGAGTATCTTTCGAGCACTTGATGCAAACCCTACTCAGACTGAAAGTGCACCCTCACCTTGTACGATGGATAGCTGCAGTTCTGCTCCAAAGGAAGGTGGTGCTAAGATGCGGGAGTTTGTCTTCTGAGACGATAACGATATGTCCAGGATTGCCGCAGGGTTCACCAGTGTCACCAGTACTATTCAACGCGTATACGGTGCCGATCACTGAACAACAATTGGGCGGGAGGGGTAGGACTCTGTCATTTGTTGACGACATTCTCGTGTATCGACAGGGTCGAGATAGACAGGCGTGTGCCAATGATATGCAGGGTGAACTAGATCGAATTTCCTCATGGTGTGCTGATGTCGGTGCCCTTGTCAAACCTGCAAAGGCATTGGTTACATGATTCTCCCTAAACAACCATATTGTGAACACAGACCTGCCGGCAGTAAGAATGGATGGGAGCAGTTTGAGTAGAACCCAGTCAATGACATATCTTGGTGTGACGCTTGATCATAGCCTGTCCTTCAGAGATCATGTCGATTATGTCATAACGAAAGCTCGAAAAGGTTTGTCAGCGATGAGAGTCATGGCGACTGCCAATGTCGAGCAAAGACTGCTAATACTTCTGTTCCAAGGACTGGTGTTTTCACGCATCGAGTATGCCCTGGCCATCCTCACTGTCAGCCCTACACAGATTGGAAAACTTGAAAAGGTACAAAATGAAGCCATGCGCATCATTTTGGGCTGCACGAGAGACACCAGCTGTGTAGCAATGAGATACCTCCTTGACTTCCCGACAATGGAACACATGATCAAGATCTGGAGAGCTCGTGCATGCTTAATAATAAGTGCAGATGGGCAGCACCCTCTGCATGATGCTATATTCAGAGAAAAGGGTAACAGGCTAAAGAGGGGCAAATCATGGATGGGTCGGGCGGAAGATGTCGTCAGATAGTCTACAGTCGTATTAGTATCAGCCCCGGAAAGGAATGGGTGCCGGTGCCTCCAGCGTTTAAGTGCACTTTCTCCTGCATTATCACACTCGAGAGACGGTGCAGAGAGCAGAACCCTGCCGCTGTCAATGCAAAGGTCAACGCGCTCAGCTATGAATATTCAGATAGCCCGGAAGTTCCATGTTGCTAATTTTAATGTCTCTGTCCTTGTCTTGCGATGATCGGTCTTTACGCGAATCATAATATACTTTGCACTTTCAAAGAGGTAGTTTGCCGTTGCTTTCCTCTATGGCAGTGACCATACTGGCCGGATGACCGCAACCATTCTCTCTCGAAAGAGATCCTGTGCCTGCCGTCGAGAAACTCGAGACCATGACCAACACATATCTGTCGGCTTCCCTCAAAATTGCATCCACCACCTGCCTTCCGTGGCTTCTTTTGAAAGCTTCCAATAAACGAACACAAAATAACATCACATAATCCACAGGAAAACACTATCCACATGAAATCCCCAGGAAATCCACAAGAAATTCACAGGAAACACAAAACAGCGTCTCCCCGAAAAATAACGCGTCGTCATTTCGTCGCCATTGTACCGGAAGCCTTACATTATGGTATTTCTTTCTTCCTAGTGACGACAATAATCTGTGTCTTTTTACAATTTAATTCTAACCCCAGTTGCTCACTGTGTACAACAACCGCATCTACTAATTGTTGCAGATCCTGCTCATTTTCTGCAATCAATACTGTATCATCTGCATAATTATTGTTATTGATGTTTCGTCCTCCAATGCTGATTCCATTTATATCCCTTGCCTATACATATGTCATTTTTCATTTCAGCCTTCAGGCACCGTTTGGGAAACTTCACTCTTCTAACGTACAATGAAGCTGGTCAGCTTGTATATTCCTACAATGAGAAGCGAGATCCCGACGTGCTCTCGTTCGATATCCAACCACAGTCGAGAGAGTCTATTGCCATCATCAAGATCCGGGGTAATGGTCGACGTACTGGTGGCGAAAGAGTTTTGACTTTGTGCGAGGTGGAAACTTTCGGCGGTAAGTTATGTGGAACAATGAAGACATAAACAATATATTACACGAATGATTGCCTGGTAAATTTTGCTGCATCTCGTCAGCTGCATACTGCAGAATTCCTGCAACATAAACAAAAGCAATAAGATAAATCCCTCATCTGAAATATGCAACACATATGTCTTATTGTTTGCACAAAGTTGGCGTTAGTAAATGAATAGCAATTGCCTCGCCCAGATGTGATGTGTCCAGTTTGTGTGGTAAACATTACACGAAACGCATTGACACAAACAATCACGTGGCGGTGCGCTGACGGTTGGGTTGTAGATTCACTATACATACGCGTAAGTTAATAGGATTTACACACTGACGTGCCGTCCAGAAAGCAATTGCCACATGCTGAATGTAGAATTGCCTAGTAAATCGATCTCAGGTCAGTGTTGATCGCATGATCAACTACACAACATACATCGCATGATCAGGAGCAAGTTGTTACCGTCTTGAACGCACACCCGTAGACCTTGTCATCATTTGCTATGTCCCTGGACGAGTTCAACACACATCTATGACACGTATCATCATTAGCCACCATCTAGTCAGGTTTCTTACCGACCTGAACACACATGTATAGATTATGTCATCATTAGAAAATGGCAGTGGCCTGAACATCTATAGAATATGTCATCATAGACAGGTCTGTCAGCGGCCTGAACATCTATAGAATAAGGCATCATTAGCCAGGAGCCGGTATGACTGCTTCACTACAATGATGGATAAATTGTTTACAGCAGGTAGAGAAATTATGATACTAGGTGACTTCAACATAGATATTAATAAATCCAACCAGACATGGGCCGATATCAGTCTATTGTACAATTTCAAGCAACTAATAAACCGTCCCACAAGGGTTACAGACACGTCCGCAACTATAATTGATCATATATATATATATATATATATATATATATATATATATATATATATATATATATATATATATATATATATATATATATATATTACTTGCCCAGATACTGTTATTGAATGTTGTGTTCCTTTTAATGCAGTTAGTGACCATTAGGGGAGACTGGGGAGAAATGGACCAGCAATTTTGTAGTTTTCAATTTTTGCTCATCACCGGAACAGATTTTATCGAAACATAACAAAACCATGACTAAAATGTTGTACATTCATTTATTTTAAAAGGGGAAAACATTTAGCAATCTATTTCTATATGTTTCTTTACAAAATGCATTTCAAAAATGTATATGAACATGGGGAGAAATTGACCACCATTGGGGTGAAATGGACCAGCACGTGGGGAGCAATGGACCATAGTGGGGAGAAATGGACCTTTTTTAAAAAGAAGCAGCAACAACTCATCCATATTGCTATAAGAAATAAATAATCATTAAAAGGATATTTGCAGTTTTTTTTTTATTATTTTAAGCGACAGTAAAAAAAGTTTAATATGATATATTAATCTAATATAAAGTTTTATCGAACATTTATGCCTGCAAGACTTTCTTTGAAGACATAGCCATCTTTGGTCCTAGAAGTGGTTCCCGTTATTGTAGATCTAGTAAGCTGTGCTTTAATACATGTAATTGAGACACTGGCGACATCTTCTACCTTAGGCTTAACAAATTTACCAGCAACCTTCTCACTCTTGCGCAAGAACTCTACCTCAACATCACCATCATCATCAATGTCTCCCCTTACAATTCCTACATAGTAAACACAAGTCTTCTTTGTTCCATATTCACATAGCACACACTGGCCTTCAAAAACCTCACGCACACCAGTCAAGCTAACCGTACACTCCTCATTTTCACCAAATGAAACATCAGAAACTGTGTCATCACAAAACGAAATGTCAGTTTCTGGATCTGAATCAACATCAAGTTCTTTCAGCAGCTGTCTCTTTGCCTTTTTGGGTGGAACTTTTGCTGCCTTTTCTTTCATCACTGCTCTTTCCCTAATTCGATCCATTTCTGGCGTAGAAGTAGCCAGCATAGTTTTTCCTCTTTTCCTCATATTATTTGAATCTTTTCGCGGACCAGCTTTTGGTAGTCCTCTGAAAACATGAGGCGAAGTAAAGGAAGAAGTAGCTTTATGTTGAAGACTCCCTGATATTTCCTGCAAGTCATCTACAAGGTTCTCAACATTACACTCTTTCTGATTTTCATGAAATTCTTGTGCAGTTTGATCTGTGCTGGTACCACAATGTGGAGATGCTGATCCTGTCTGTTCATTGGTTTCTAAAGTGGCATTTTCACTGTCCTTGCTGATGGGCCTGTTCGTTATTTCTGAAGGCATAAAATCATCTTCTGTAAAAGCATCTTCGTTAAAGGGCCAAATACCTGACACTGCAAAGCCTGATTGAATGTTAATGGGAGTTGCCGCTTTAAGAAAAGCGTGGCCTCCTAGATTTGCAACTTGATAGATTGTCAGTGGTGTCCCAACATTTTTCATCATCCATGAATCACACGCATTGTTGTAGACCGACTTCATGGGTCCAAAAACTGAACGGTCCAAGGGCTGAGTTTTAGATGAGGTGTGTGGTGGCAACGTGATCACGTGAATGTTGTTTTTCTTGCACAGTTCAAGTGATTCAAATGAAATGTGGGAATCGTGATTGTCCAAGATCAAAATCAAAGGGAAGTCTTTGGAAGGTCTTGAATGCTTAATGAAGTGATTTATAACTTTGACGAAATTATCACGGGTCATCCAACCTGATTCATTCACAAGGCCAAGGGAACCTTCAGGTGCTCCAGCAAGCATAAAATTCTTAAAAATTTTTCTGGAAAACACAGAAACTAGAGGGATAATGTGACCCGCAGCTGAAACAATGCAACAGATTGTGACCAGTTCTCCTCTTTCTCTGGATGTCACCTGGCCTATTTGCGTCACTCCTCGTGGGGCAATTACTTTTGGCACTTTCTGTACAGTGGTCAGACCTGACTCATCCAAATTGTAGATTTGAGCTCCACTCACATTTAGTTTTGTAATGGTTTCCTTCACAATGTTGAAGAAGGTGCAAATATTATGTTTGTTGAAAGCTGTAGCTCTAGCCAGAGATGTTGACTCAGGTTGCCTTATGGTCAGCTCGGGATTCCGTCGCAAAAATCCACAAAGCCAGTCATTCCCTGCCATCATTTGCTCATCCCAGGTTAAAGGATGTGCAATGTTATTGACTTTCGCCATCTCGTACGCCAAAATACGAACGTTTTTAGTTGTGAGTCCATGGAACATTCTTGCACAATCTTTCAAGTAACTAGCAAAATCAGCTTCTTGCTTAGCTGTGAAAACAAGGCTATGCCTATAATTTGGTACGAGTCTAGTAGGCAGACCATTTCCTTCTCTGTCTTTTGTAAGATTGTGATTGAGGGTAGAGCGAGCAATGCCGTACTCCCTTGCAGCTTTCCTCACTTTCATTCCATTTTTCACAGCATTAACAGCTTCTCTCATACGTTCCTCCGTAACGAGACCCTTGTTGGTGTTTCTGATGTACAATCTTGGCATCTGAAACAAAAGAGTGACAGAATTATATAACATTTAGAATGGTAGGCCCATCATTTGCAAAGAAATACTGATCATAGCACGAATGGCGTGCATCTTTAATAAATCACTGAAATCAAATTTGTTAACAGTTTTATTGGTCTAGATTTAGACCCCAGTATTAAAATGAATCAATAATGCTTATATTCGAATGCAATCTTCAACACTTTTAATAACAACAGACTGTCTTGTCAATTTCTTCTATGGGGAGAAATGAACCGGTCCATTTCTCCCCCATCAATATATTAAACTGTTCAGCCATAAAGTCTCTTAAATCTAATATTATATGCTATATTTTTTATATGAACTCTTAAATAACAAGTAAATAAAGATATTAACGTAATTACCTTGTCCTGATTCCTGACTATGCGTCTGCTTTACGATGGTGTCTGGAACTGGAAAAAGAAACTTTTGTGCAGAAAACTTTTCAAAATTTGCGTGGGAACGACCTGTGCGGGAAGTCGATGGCAAATGAAAAATTCGGACTATGTTTGATGTGGAAAACAAACTTATTATGGTTTCACTTTCATTGCATCACAGCCAGGGGCCAGAGAGGGGGTGGTCCATTTCTCCCCTATGTCCATTTCTCCCCAGTCTCCCCTACCCTGTATGTTGCACATGGTCAAAAATTGGGTTCAAAACTAATAAAAATAAACATGTAAGCATCAAAATTAGAAATTTTAAAGCGTTCAAGCAATAGTTATGTTTATCAAGACTTAAAAAATGCAGGGCGTGATTACGTTTACCAACTTCTTGATCCGGAAGATCCATAAGTTTTCTGGACAAAGACATTCTACAGTGTGTTTAATAAACACGTCCACGTCAAAGAAGTTCATGTCAAGAATCAACAGAAATCCCTACGGGTCACTAGTGAAGTTCTGGAAATCATGAGAGAGCGAGATGCAGCACACATAAATAAAGACTTCATCAAATATCGGAGACTAAGCAATAAAGTTAAACATGAAATTCGTAGGGTAAAGAGAGATAATTTTAAAAATTTGATTGCAGATAAATCAAATGGCACACATATATAGAAGGCTGTTAATTCGCTAATCAAAAAGAAACACTCGTTAGAGTCTGCAACACCAAACGCTATAACATGCGAGACATTCAGTTGTTTCTTTCAACCAGAAATAGAGAATCTAAAGTCTTCAATGCCAAACCCATCATGTAATTAAGTTCATTGTCATCATTCTGTGAGGAGAAGTGCACTAGGAATATTCTCGCTGAGATTTTCTTTATGTCAGTTGCAGAAGTGTATAAATATATCTCAAAGTCAAAGCAACAAACTCTCACGGCCTAGATGGGATCAGTAATAGAATGCTTCGCTGTGCCGCCCCATTCATTAGTGAGTCTTTAACGTTCATATATAATAAATACCTGGCCAAACATTACTTTCGATCTGCATTAAAAATTGCAAAAGTGTATCCTCTATTTAAATATGATTCAAATGATAACAGCGTCTTGGGCTATTACAGACCTATTTCCTTACTATAGTCGCTATCAAAGTCATTAGAAAAGCACATTCATAAAATAACATTACATCATTTAATTAATAGCGATCTAATAAGTGACAGCCAATCTGGGTTTCGAACTAAATATTCTTGCCATTGTGATCTAATAAAAATGACCTATAACTGGCATTTTAACATCAGCAATGGCAACATTTGTGGAGCGGTGTTTGTAGACTTTTACAAAGCTTGTGACATGGTAGAACACAATATTTTAATTAGCAAATTGAAACAAATGAAGGCTAGTGCCAATATGATGAACCTAATTACGTAATTATTTAATCCGACAAACAATAAGTCGTGTCCTTTAACAATCGTCTATCAAGACCCACACAGGGTTCAATACTAGGTCCGCTGCTACTTGCAATTTATATTAACGGCCTTCCACTATATCTGAGTACTACATGTGATCTATTTGCAGACGATTGTACTATATATGCTAGTCAGAAGAAACGTGATGAATAAGGGAGTTATTTACAATGAAATCCGCATGCAAATTAACATCGACAAAACGAAATCCATGCTAATAACGACCAGAAAAAAAACTTCAGACACTAGCCATAACTGGGGTAGAGCTTAAACATACAGACGTTACCTATAGTTAATTTAAATGAACGTAAGTGATTAGGTCTTTAAATTGGTAGACATTTATATTGGAGCTCACATACCCACGTCCTCAATAAGAATATAGCACATAAAGTTTACCAACTTACTAAAATTAAGCACTTTCTGGAAGATAGCACGCGAAAGTTATTCTATCCATTCTATATTCAATCTTATCTCGATTATTGTTCCACTGTTTGGGATGGTTGCGCTAAATCCAATTTGAAACGACTTTGTTCTCTTCAAAAGCGGTCTATACGTCTATTTTCTGGCACTAAGGCTTCTACCACTTGAAAAGCGTTTCCTTTTTAACAACGCCAAATTAGTGAATACAGTAACATGTAAAAATACTCTGGAGTATCTTCAACCGTTGATTCAATATCATGCAATGAACAGCACGCGCTTCAATTTATTATATGTCCCAAAACCTAGATTGGACTTATATAAAACTTGCTTTGCATATTCTGGTGCCCACTTATGGAATGACCTTCCAACAGATCTGAAAATTCCAATGAGTCCCTACACATTCAACTGAAAACTCTTTCAATACTTACTCAATACCGACTATATGCTTCCATAAGTCACCTAGTGGTATCATTTTTTAAACTATGTGTTTGTGTGTGAGAGAGTGTGTGAAAGTGAGTGAGTGAGTAAGAGAGGATGTACGAGAGTGAGTGAGTGAGAGAATAAATATGAGACAAAGAGAGCGAGAGAGAGAGAGAGAGTTCCATGTGTGTGTGAGAGTAAGAGAGAGGGAGAGCCAGTGAGAGAGAGAGAGAGAGAGAGAGAGAGAGAGAGAGAGAGAGAGAGAGAGAGAGAGAGAGAGAGAATGAGATAGTGTAGTGTGCGTGAAAGAAAAATAAAGAGATATATGCTATTCCATATTTCTTCTGTATCCTCATCTTTCATATTATTAATTTTACTGCCATTTGATGTTAACATGTACTATACGCACTGCGTATTTAATCATGTTTATGTCAATTCCAGGAGTTATATTCTTTATTGAATTGCATAACCGTTTCTTCGTTACACAATGTATAACATATTGTTTTCATTTTCATAATGTTTCCAGTTGGGGATGTGTGTGTGGGGGTGGGTCCTGAGTACGTGGTTAGAGCGATATGGGATTTTATGGAGATGTGTGGGGGTTGAATGTGGGGGACTGTACGGGTGGGTGAGGATATGTGTCTGTGGATGATAGTCGTGTGGGTGGATGAGGGACATGTGGGTGGAGATGTATGTGTTGGTGGGGGTGAGTGGGGATATATTTGTGGGTGGTAGGGTGTGTGTGGGTGGGAGATGTGTTTGTGGATGAGGGATGTGCAGTTGGTGGGGATGAGTAGGTGGGGGATTCATGTGTGGGGGATGCATGCGTGGGGGATATGTGTTTGTGGTTGAGGATGTGTGTGAGTGGGTGGGGGATGTGTCTGTGGGTGATGGATGTGTGTGTGTGTGTGGGTGGGTTGGGAATATGTGTGTGGGGGTGTTGTGGTTGATGGATGCGTGGTTGGGGGAAGGGTGATTGGGGTGTGTTGGTGGGTGGTGGATGTGTAGGTTGGTGAGTGTATGTGCGATGGGGGAATGGATGGTGATGTATATGTGGGTGACAGAGATGCTTGGTTGGGGTTGTGCGTGTTGGTTGGTGAGAGATGTGTGTGTTTGTGGCGGGAGCTTATGTGGGTGGGGATGTGTGGGTAGTTGCGGGATGTGTTGGTTGGCAGGGAGTGGATGTGTTTGTGTATGGGTCCGCATGTGTGTGAGTGTGTTTGTATGTAAGAAGGGAGAGTGAGTTGAGCGCATGCATGTCATGTAACATCTCATCTTTCACATTATCATTTTGAATGCCACTTGATTCCATATTTTTTGTGAATTCTAATCTTTCATTTCATCATTTTGTATGCAGCTTGATATCTTCTTCTTCTTCTTCTTCTTCTTCTTCTTCTTCCTCTTCTTCTTCTTCTTCTTCTTCTTCTTCTTCTTCTTCTTCTTCTTCTTCTTCTTCTTCTTCTTCTTCTTCTCCTCCTCCTCCTTCTCCTCCTCCTCCTTCTCCTCCTCTTCTTCTTCTTCTTCTTCTTCTTCTTCTTCTTCTTCTTCTTCTTCTTCTTCTTCTTCTTCTTCTTCTTCTTCTTCTTCTTCTTCTTCTTCTTCTTCTTCTTCTTCTTCACCGTTCCGAGCCATTGAGGTTCATTGCTGCAAATACAATCCGTCTCCATTCGTCTCTCTGGTTGACCTTCTCTTGCCAGTCGTTGATTCCAGCTTGATATAAACATGTATAATACGAATACATGCACATTACTGTAGAGTGAGTGGGAGAGTGAGAGAGAGAGAGAGAGAGAGAGAGAGAGAGAGAGAGAGAGAGAGAGAGAGAGAGAGTAAGAAAACACAGAGAGAGAGAACTAAATTTTATCTTTATTTTCAAAGGGTTAAGAATTGGGGCACGCAGACCCGTCTGACATTCTGCCCTTCTTCTCTATTTCCTCTCTTACATTCTTTCATTCATCATCTCGTATGAAGCAATTCTTTGACAACAAAAGAACAATAAGCATTAAAACGCATGACAAATAATCAATAAGAAATGACTCGTTGAGACAATGTTTAACATAGGCATCATAAATACCCGAGATGGGTGTAACATGCCACACATATGGGAATGTTTTTTTTACCTGGCTAGTTGTTCAAGATAATTTACCATTATTGTCTTTGTTGCTGGAGAGAGAGAGAGAGAGAGAGAGAGAGAGAGAGAGAGAGAGAGAGAGAGAGAGAGAGAGAGAGAGAGAGAGAGAGAGAGAGAGTTGAATTGCATCGCTAATCTTTACATTACACAATGCATATGTAAATTTTTCTCCATTTGTTACAATTTTTGCGAGAATGCTTATGACAATCATCAGTGTATCTGTGTGTAAAGTGTGGAAGCTTGCTCATACTAGTTTCAATGATTATGGGAGGCACCATGTAAGTGTCTGGATGTGAGGATATGTGTGTGGGTGTGTATGTGGGGGATATGTGTGTGGGGGGATGTATATGTGGAGGCGTTGTGAGTGGCGTATGTGTGTGGGTGAATGGGGGATGTGTGGTTCGGGGAAGAGATGTCTGGTGGTTGGGGGATGTGTGTGTGTGGAAGAAGGATGTGTGTGTGTGGGTGGGGGATATTTGGGTTGAATTTTGGAAGTGTGTAGCTGTTGGTGGGTGGGGGTTGTGTTGGTGGGTAATGTGTATGTGGATGGGTGAGTTAGTTAGGGATGTGTGGATGAATGGGTGTGTGGGGGTGTGGGGCATGTGTGTAAGTTGAGGGAAGGTTTGGAGGGATGAGTGTGGGGATATGTCAGTATGAAGGGAAGTGTTGTATGGGTGAAGGTTGCATGTGTGGGTGGTGAGGGTGTTTGTAGGTTGGGATGTGCGGGTGGATAGAGATGAGTGGGTGAGATGTGTGTGTGTGTGTGGGTGAGGGATGTGTCAGTGGGGATGTGAATTGGGAATTTGTGTGAGGGGAAGTGTGTGTGGGTAGTGGATGTGTATTTGGGTGCAATATTGTGTTGGAAGGAGGATATGCGTAGGTGAGGGGTGGGTGGGTGGGGTGTGATTGGGTGTGGGATGTGCGGGTAGGTAAAGGATGTATGTGAGGGTGGGGGATGTGCGTTTGGCTGGGTTGTTGGGGTGTTCGAGTTTGGTTGGGTCGTTGGGAGATGTATGTGTTGAAGGTGAGTGGTGGGTGTGTGGATGTGAGTGGTAGAGGGATGGTTACGTGAGTGGATTGATGTATGTGTGGGATGAGTGTATGGGTGGTGGATGTGAGTGTGGGTGGGGAGATGTGTGTGGGTGAGGAATGTGTGTGGAGGTATATGTGGGCGGTGGGTGTGTGTGGGTGGTGGGGTGTGTGTTTGCGGATTGGGGATGTGTTGTTGAGTGGGGATGTGTGTGTGTGGGGGGATTTGTGTATGGCTGGGGAGATTTGTATGTGGGTGGGATGTGTATGGGTGGGGGAACTGTGGTTAAAGGATTTGTGGTTAATGGATGTGTGATTGGGGGATGGGTGACTGGCGGGAGGGGTGGGTGGAGTTTGTATGAGTGGGTGAGTGTATGTAGGTTGGGTGATGGATGGGGGATGTGTCTGTGTGTGTGTGTGCGTGTGCGTGTGGGTTCGGGATGTGTGGGTTGGTTGGTTGAGACTGTGTGGGTGTGGATGTAAGTGGGGAGACATGTGGGTGTGTGCGGGATATGTGTGCGGGTAAGTGCGGGATATGTGGGTTGGCGGGGATATGTGTGGGTGGGGCTGGATGGTTGGGGTGTGTGGTTTGGTGGTGGAGGATGTGAGGATGGATAAGTGTTGGTGGGTGGAGGATGTGAAGGTGTGGGTATGGATATGTGTATAGGTGGGTGATGGGTGGGTTGGTGGTTGTATGTATGTGTGCCTGGGGTGTGTGGGTGGGTTGGGGATGTGTGTGTGAAGGATGTGTGGTGAGTTGGAGATGTATGTGTGTGTGTGTGTGTGGGAAGATGTGTGTAGGTGGGAGGTTTGTGTGGGTGTGGGATGTAGGGGATGGGTGGATTGGTGGGGGAATGTATGCGTGCTGTGTGTGATGTGTGATTGGGTTGGGTATGTGTGTGGGGGGGGGATGTGAGGGTGGATAGGGGATGGGTGGATGGGCGGGGGAAGTGTCTCATTACATGGTAATATGCATTGTTTATGTTTACAACTTTCTTTTGACAATGTTTGTTTTTCTTATGTGAATGTACTATGCACTATATATGAACTATGCCTAGCAACCAAGATGACGGTGTAAAATTTCGCTTCGATTTTGAGATTTAACTATGTCGTCTGTGCGTGTTTCTTAACATCAATCTGATCAAATAAGGATGAATCTACAACAGGTCCAGCAAACCTGTAGGGAATTTATTTCTTCAAGTACCATTGCTCGAGAATTATGGAGAAAATTGAAAGAAAAACGCAACTCTATCAGCGTTCACGCCTGAAGCACACCAAGGGTAAACAGCCAGAAACGTCCTGTAAACAACAACAAGCAACAAACAACAGCTAAATTTCGAAGCAGACAGCAGATATTCAGGACTTGGAATGTTACGTTCTTATATGGAGTGGCGTCGACCAGCGAACTACAGCTAAACATGGAGTGGGTTTTTTGTTACGTCCAGACAAAGCGAAAGCCATTATCAACACTAAGTTTATATCGGAAAGGATCATACTAGTACAGATCAAAGAAGGAAATAGAACAACAACTTTTATACAGACATACGCTCCATGTAACGACACTTACAGCGACGAAGATAATAACGAGTATTTTGATAAACTTGCAGACACGTTAAATA
Source organism: Cepaea nemoralis (assembly GCA_014155875.1). Lineage (NCBI taxonomy): Eukaryota > Metazoa > Mollusca > Gastropoda > Stylommatophora > Helicidae > Cepaea > Cepaea nemoralis. The sequence goes on from JACEFZ010019648.1 coordinate 158,668, forward strand.
ATGTAAGGGAGATAGATGAACTTATTGTAATGGGTGACTTTAACGGAAGAATAGGCACACGAAGAACACCGTGGAATGAATGTATGGGGCCATTCAGCGACAGAGACTGATTGTAACAGTAATGGTCAACGTCTACTCAACATATACTCCGAACACGGACTCATTCATTCATTCAGTAGCATGTCCTTTGCAGAACCTCGCTCCCATAACAACCTTCCGGAAAGCTTCTCGATCACAAGCAAGATGTCCCGCGTCTGATACACCCATCTGGAGATCATCCGCCACATCCTGCACCCATCTTCTCTTTGGCCTTCCTCTTCCTCTCTTCCCAGGCATATACCCTTCCATTATTGTTCTCTCCAAACCTTCGTGACGTTTCAAGTGACCAAAATACTTCAATTTTCTTTGTTTTATCGTCTTTAATAGCCATCCCTCCTCAATATTCAACTCTTGAAGTATGGATGCATTTGTTCTTTTCTTTACCCAAGATATTCTTAGAACTCGTCTATAACATTTATATTCAAAGGCGTTTATGCGCTGTTCAGCTTGTTTAGTAAGTGTCCATGTCTCACAGGCGTATGTTGCAATGGGAAAGATGCATGCTCTTAAAAATCTAATTTTTTTAGTTCTGTCTGTCCCACTCCATAATTTATTCATCTGTTTTAGTCTTTGAAGAGCAATGGATAGTCGCCGTTTAATTTCTTTCATTGTGTCACCGTTATTGGTAATCAATGACCCAAGATATTCAAAATTTTCCACCACCTCCAATTTTCCCCCATTAATGTATATTTCTTTCTCCATAGTAGTTTTATCTGTATGCATTATCTTTGTTTTTGCTATGTTAAGATATAAGTTGTGATTTTCACTATTCAATTGGATTGAGGCTATTAGGTTTTCTATGTCATTCTGTGTTGTCGATAGTAATACTGTATCATCAGCATATCGAATCTCTGGTATGTCATGACCGCCGATATTTAGGGCATCATATAGCTCCCTGTTTATATCATCTCTTACATTTCTCATTATATTTTCGGCGTACAGGTTAAACAAATAGGGTGACAGCACGCAGCCCTGACGGACTCCTTGCTTGATGTCAAACCAATCTGATTCCTCGCCATCTATTCTAACTGCTGCTTGTTGGTCTAGATAGAGCATTTTTATGAGTTGTACTACTTGTGATGGAAAGCCCATAGTCCTCATGATTTCCCAAAGTTTCTGATGCTGTACACAGTCAAATGCCTTTGAATAATCCACAAAACATGAGTATAGGTTTACATTAAATTCTCTGCACTTCTCTATTATTAAACGCATGTTGAATATGTGATCTCTTGTTCCCCTTCCTTGTCTAAATCCAGCTTGAACTACGTTAATCTCTTCTTCCATTTTCTTACGAAGTCTTCCTATTATGACTTTTAGTAGGATTTTACTTGCATGACTGATCAGGGCAACAGTTCTATAGTTGGTGCATAATTTCAGGTTGCCCTTTTTTGGTATTGGAATAAAGATAGTTCTCTTCCAATCGTTTGGCCATATACCATATTTCAAAATCTGTGTATATAATGCATGATATATGTGTATGCTTTCTTCTCCTCCCGCTTTAATTAGTTCAGCTGGTATCTCATCACATCCAGGAGATTTACCATTCTTCAGGTGCTTTATAGCCCAAGCAATTTCATCTAATGAGGGTTCAGGTTCTGTCTCTGCTGTCGTTGGCTCATGTATCTCATTAATATCCTCACTGCCACTCATATCATACATTCCACTGCAGTACTCCTGCCATCTTTCTAGAATTTGTCTAGATTCTGTTGAGGTATTTCCCATCTTGTCACAGATAACATTCAATTGAGGTTGAACATTTCTTGTCAATAACTTCATTTCTTTGAACATTTCATAATCTCTTCCAGCCTTATGATATTGCTCTATTCTGGTACAGCAATCTTGTATATAGTGATTATTGTCCTTTCTTGTGTTATTTCTTATTTCTCGAGTTAAAGATTTATACTTCATCCTGTGGTTAATTGATTCATCTCCTTTCTGTTTCAGCTCCCTTCGTTGTTTTATTAATTCTAACGTGTCTAATGTAATCCATGGCTTAAGTTGCTTTTTCTTGGTCGGAATTAGATCTTTGGCTGCATTTATCAAGATATCTCTAGCTTGTACTGCCAGTTCATCAGGTGTCATTTCGTCTTGTACAGACATCAAGACCCCAAAGCGATTCCTAACTTCTATGTTGTATGCGTCTTGTATGTTTGTGAGATCAAAACGAAGTGGCATTGGTCCTCGGGTAAGCTTTTTGAGTTTTAATTTCAGATCTGCTTCTAATAACTGATGATCTGTATCACAGTCTGCACTTCGTAGGATTTTTGCAGATGTTATGCTTGATCTCCATCTTCTATGTATTAAAATATAATATATCTGATTTTTGGTAAAACTGTCTGGAGACTTCCATGTGAAGAGTCTTCTTGGATGTTGTTTAAAAAGTGTGTTGACTATCGTTAACTCATTTTCTGTGCAAAATTCAATTAATTTGTCACCTGCATCATTTCTATTTCCTAATCCAAATTTTCCTAAAACGTGTCTCTCATTTTCAGCTCTTCCTGCACCTACTTTTGCATTAAAATCTCCCATTATTATTGCTATATCATTATGACCAATCTTATTTAATGTGTCTTGTAGTGTGTTGTAAAAATCTTCAATTTCGTCCTCCTCTGCTGTTGAAGTAGGTGCATATATCTGTATGAGAGTTGTGTTTTTTGGACGGCCTTTAAGTCTAATAGTGAGGATTCTATCACTAACTGGATTATATTCCATTAAAGTTTTTGCAGTTGTCTTATCTAAACAAAATGCCACTCCACTCTGGCCTCCGACATCTCTACCAGAATAAATGAAAATACTTCCATTTTCAGTCGTAAAATGTCCCTTGCCGCTCCAGCGATGTTCACTAATTCCTAAAATTTGAATGTTAAACCTCTCAATCTCATCACACACTACTTTAAGCTTTCCCTCATACAAACTTCTCACATTCCACGAACATGGACTAATAATAGCAAATAGTTTTTTTCTATATCGTCGCAGCCCCATCAAGATCTGGTATCAATGGAATGACATAGACCAAGCATTTCAAATTAACTTTATTCTAATTAGGAAATCAGACAGAAGTCGACTATTAGATTCAAGAGCACTCCCAAATACAGATGTTGATACTGATCACAAACCAGTCATAATAAGAACGATTTCAACATACAAGAAAATAAGAAACAAAAAGGTAACAACACATGTCATCAATTATAGGAGGCTGCAGGAAAATACGGTTAAAGATGAATTCAATCAAGAAATCAAAAACCTACATAAGAACATCCCTGACGACTGCTCAAACGTAGTTAAGGAATGGACAATTTTCAAGGCTGCCATGCTCGACACACTGGAAAATAAAAGTGGCACAAAGAAAGTAGGGCAAGACAAAAGATTAAGAACAGCTTGGTGGAACAAAGAAAGTTAAAGATAGCATATTCAAAAAGAAGGTAGCATTCAAAGGTGGATCACAACCAAATCTGAACAAACTATGTTACTTATAGAATAGCACGACGTAATGCCTAACGAACAATTAGAGCATCTAAAGATGAATCCTGGAGAATATACGGTGAACAGATGGCGACCCTTAGCAAAGACGACCCAAGAAAAAAAAACGTGTCAATGCAATGAGAAACAGAGATGCATGCTACAACCCAACCACCATCATAAACAGCAAAACAAGTATACCGATATTTAATCCACAACAAAGATTAGCAAGGTGGGCAGAATACATTCAAGAACTACGTAACCCCACACATAACATAGAATATCTCACTTTTGTGCCTAACAGTCATGGGCAACAAGAACCATTTTGTTTTACCTGCAGAAGTCAAAGTAGTTATACAGAAACGTCCCAAAACAAATCGCCGGGTCCAGATGGAATAACCACAGAAGCTATTCAGGCCTGTGGGAAAATAGGAGTTAAATGACTAACAAGACTTTTTAATATAGCATGGGAAGAAAGACAAGTCCAAGAGCATTGGCAACAGGCAATAATAGTACAAATATGGAAAAAGAAAGGCAATATGAGAGAGTGCGAAACATACAGGGGTATATCACTCCTGAGCCATATAGGGAAAATGTACGCAAAACTATTAGAACAAAGAGCTAGACCAATAGTTGAACAACAGTTAAGCAAAGTTACTGACCTTAACATTTATAGATTATGCCATCATTAGCTAGCTCTGTTACTGACTTGAACATCTATATATTATGTCATCATTAGCTAGCTCTATTACTGACCTGAACATCTATACCTTATGTCATCATTAGCTAGCTCTATTACTGACTTGAACATCTATATATTATGTCATCATTAGCTAGCTCTATTACTGACTTGAACATCTATATATTATGTCTTCATTAGCTAGCTCTATTACTGACTTGAACATCTATAGATTATGTCTTCATTAGCTAGCTCTATTACTGACTTAAACATCTATAGATTATGTCTTCATTAGCTAGCTCTATTACTGACTTGAACATCTATATATTATGCCATCATTAGCTAGCTCTATTACTGACTTGAACATCTATATATTATGTCATCATTAGCTAGCTCTATTACTGACTTGAACATCTATATATTATGTCATCATTAGCTAGCTCTATTACTGATTTGAACATCTATAGATTATGTCTTCATTAGCTAGCTCTATTACTGACTTGAACATCTATATATTATGTCATCATTAGCTAGCTCTATTACTGACTTGAACATCTATATATTATGTCTTCATTAGCTAGCTCTATTACTGACTTGAACATTTATAGATTATGCCATCATTAGCTAGCTCTGTTACTGACTTGAACATCTATATATTATGTCTTCATTAGCTAGCTCTATTACTGACTTGAACATTTATAGATTATGCCATCATTAGCTAGCTCTGTTACTGACTTGAACATCTATATATTATGTCATCATTAGCTAGCTCTATTACTGACTTGAACATCTATAGATTATGTCTTCGTTAGCTAGCTCTATTATTGACTTAAACATCTATAGATTATGTCTTCATTAGCCAATTCTGTCAGCGGCCTGAACATCAGCAGAATATGTCTTCATTAGCCAGTTCTGTCAGCGGCCTGAAATCTATAAATTATTTCATCATTAACCAGTTCTGTCAGCGGCCTGAACATCTATAGATTATTTCATCATTAACCAGTTCTGTCAGCGGCCTGAACATCTATAAATTATTTCATCATTAACCAGTTCTATCAGCGGCCTGAACATCTATAGATTATTTCATCATTAACCAGTTCTGTCAGCGGCCTGAACATCTATAGATTATTTCATCATTAGCCAGTTCTGTCAGCGACCTGAACATCTATAAATTGTGTCATCTAACATTTACTTGAATTCTATGTATTGAATGTGAGTGCAATTAGTACTCAAAAGCTTGAGGCCCTTGTAGTAGCGGGTGAAATACTTGTACAGGTATTGATTGGCAATCATAGAAGTATAGAAAACACGTACAGCTCAGAATTGATACACTGGGACATACCAGGTCAGATTCAGCGCGTGAGCAAAAGTATTCAGTCCAAATCTTGTTGAACCAAGTTTATTCTAAGAATTAAGTGGCTCTAATACATGTTCACAGGGTACCGGATCGGACACATCGTCGTCTTGAACAAGGACGGATAATATAAACGTTCTTATGTTCAAGTAAAGCTGGTTCCATGACACATACTGTCTGTGGGAGGGAAGTTTTAGGCTTTCACGTGTTCTAGGTTGCGATATAATGAGATGATGTGACTAGTTGCCTTTCCAGAAGACTATCCCATACACGAGGGAGCACTCTGTGGGTGATAAGGCAGATGTGGTGGGATAGCAACAGCAGAGTTGAACCTGAACTGAAATCTGTGGAGAGAAATGAACACCCACACAAGTTAGCAGGGTACTTGGTGATACATCACCGAAACATAATTCATGTATTATTATTATTCCTATTCTCATCTCATCTCTCATCTCATATCACATTGTTGTTCTTGTATATTGCGGTGTCGAGGTGAAGTATAAACAGCTGGAGCATGCCCGCTTATTCGTCTTATTACTATTATTCTTAATATTGTTATTATTCTTATTATTATTGTTGCTGTTGTTGTTTTGAAGCTAGTTATAGCCACATATGAGTAGTTATGGCCCCATGAACTGTCACACGTGTGTATGTTACAGAAGTGGTATGCCCCGACGGTTACTACGGTCTATCATGCCAGTATCATTGCACTTGTCAGGACACAGAGGAGTGCTTCGTAGTCACCGGCGCCTGCAGTGCTGGCTGTCCGATCGGAAGCTACGGGTACAACTGCTCAAGGCATTGTGACTCAGATTGCCGTCACCTCCAGTGTCGTCAGCGTTCAGGGTTGTGTTTAAGCTGCCAGCCTGGGTACAGTGGACCACGTTGTACCTCAAGTAAATAACTCCATATTTCGATTAGACATGCGTGTATTTAATGATCCGTGAAGACCCCCATATATTGCTTAGACCTGTGTTTACTGGGGACAGCTCAGCCTTGTGTGTTTTGATGATTAGTGGAGACATTGAGCGCGTCTTGCAATCTCACTACACTGACTCCATATTTAACAACAAGGGGAAATGATGAAAAGCAATCAGAAGGATATGGTCACACAAATGCCAAAGGTGTAATAGTATTAAGAGTCCGTGGGACAACACCGGACAACACATGTTTGTTCTTTTGTATTGGTGCCATTTGTCCAATGAGTTGATTTGCCTTATTGCAACTATTTTCGATCTCGTCTTCTGATCTGCCATTTGATGATATTATTCTTCCTAGGTACTTGAAACTCTTTACTTGTTTCAAGGGATGTTTTTTAGGTGAATTGTTGTTTGTTCTTCTTTAGTTATAGTAATTACCTCTGTTTTGCTTGTGCTAATTTTCATGTTATGTTCCCTACACATTTCGTTTAGACTATTCATGTGGTATTGTAATTCAGCTTCTGATTTTGCTATTGGTGCTTGGTCGTCCGCAAACAGGAGTTCTCTAATGGTTAGATTTGCAGATGGTTCTTCTTCTGTGTCATGCGGTATTCTTGCTGTCTCTGCTTGGCTGGTTTCTTTACATATGTTGTCTATATATGTTATGAACAAGAGAGGGGACAGGACACAACCTTGTCGTACTCCAGATATTATGGTGAAGGGATCTTAGTGTCCTCCAGTTGCTCTCACTATGCATTCACTGTTGTATAAACTTCTACATAGGTTTGTTAGATGTGTACTCACTCCATATTGTTTAAGGATTTCCCACAGCTTGTTCCTATCTACTCTATCGAATGCCTTTTCTTGGTCGACAACGGCTAAGTAGAGTGTTTCATTGAATTATATATATATATATATATATATATATATATATATATATATATATATATATATATATATATATCATCATCATCATCAAGTGCCATGCCGGCTGGCGTAGGCGTTCATGGCTCTCCACATATCTCGGTCTTTGGTGTTCTGGATCAACTCTGCTGATTATATTCCTCCATGCCACCGTCTCAATCCGTCCAGCATCATTTCTCTTTGTTTGCCTCTGCCTCTCTTCCCATCGATCTTTCCAGTTGTCACGATGTTCTCCAATGCCTCTCTTCTCATCACATGACCAAAGAAAGTTGTTTGTCTCTTTCTTATTGTTGTATATAGTGTTCTAGTTTCATTAGCCTCTTTCAGGCAATCGTTGTTAGTTACTCTGGCAGTCCAAGGAATTCGCAACATTCGTCTTATAAACCACATCTTTGTTGCTTCTAAGTTCTTCCTAATTTGTTCATTTACATTCCAAGATTCGCTGCCATATAGCAAAACTGGTTCTATATAGCATTTTAGCACTCTCTTTCTTACATTCATTTATAGCGACTTATTGCATAAGATACTCTTCATTTTCTGAAATGCGGCTTTTGCCTGCCCTATTCTGCTCTTAATCTCTGTTGTACATCTTCCATCTGATGTTATAAGTGCACCTAGGTATTTAAAATTATCCACTTGTTTGAGAATTTCCCCTTCTATTTCTATGTCACATTTTGGTGTCCCCATTTTCTTTGATATCACCATTGTTACTGTTTTCTTGATATTCAAGAAGAGTCCTTTCTGTGCACTCTCTGATACTACAATGTTCAATAATTGATGTAGGTCTGTTGCATTATCCGCCACCACTACTGTGTCATCTGCATAGCGTATATTGTTTATATTATATCCTCCGATTATTATTCCTATATATATATATATATATATATATATATATATATATATATATATATATATATATATATATATATATATATATATATATATATATATATACGAGTGTTAATTAATAAGTAAGTCACAAATGGCTGTAGAAAACATAACTAAGATGATAACAACTTGAAACTAGTTTATTTTTATACATTCATTGTCCCTTTATTCCTCAACATAATTTTCACCAACATTGATGCACTTATCCCAGCGTCTTATCAGTCCTCCCAAACCAGCTGCATAGAAATGCGTGTTTTGTTCTCATTCACGTGACATCCCACATAACCGTGTGATTTACGTATTGACTCGCCCTTGTAACGTTTTCTACCCAGCTGTCGCGGAACCACTGTAAGTTAACGATAAGATGATAAACTAACAGAGTCAGCCTGTTTTCACGGCTGCAATTGTTTGTTACTAGTACAGAAACATTTACGTCGGATCAAGGGAACCGCCAGTACTTGAAAAGTCCCTAGGAAAACGGGAAATGTCGGCATTTTGTTTTGTTGAATCGCGAGATGAAGGGACAGACGGTTGCTTTAGTTGTGGAAAGGGGAGACGAAATTTCCTGTGATGTTAGGGACGGATTGACTGCCCCTGAGAACACCTGTTGTTGACAGGAGAATGACGTCACTAGGACAATCCCCGACTGCAGAAAACATAATTTCTTTTGCCGCAGTGTGAAGAATGGAATTGATCTAGACAGAAGTGTTAGCTGGCTCGGTTCTAGTGTTGAATAGAATCGCATGTGTTCTGTATCAATTAACAGGTGTCTTTTATGGCAAATTGTGAATTCGATTCAGGATTGAGCTAGGATTGCATAAGGTATTTAAGGGATAGCATCTAGCTGTAAATAATGTGGAATAGCTTAGTGATAGATAGAGTTTAGAACTCTATCATAGTGTTGTTGCGTTGTGGTTAGGTAGTTAAGGAGTACAGTAGGCAATCGCATTGTTAAAATTAACTAGTGTGAGAAGTCAAGTAGCTCAGCTGGTTGGGAATAGTGAAATGGGATGATGTTTTAGAGAGATTGAGGATGGTTGGGGGATAGGGAGAATGTCCAATGGTGGGATCTTCCAGTGGGGTCTACTGGGGTTCTACACTTTACATTTTGCTCTGTCCTTGTCTTACCCTACCTCAGACCGAGGTGATGAGCTCCTCTGCCCATGACAGAGTTGGTTCACTGTCATGTATCTGAGTGAGGCCATCGGCCTACACTCATCTAATAGGGGTCAGTGACAGGTTGCTCTCACCGGGTGAGTTGTTCTCTCTTTTATAGGTTCCCTCAGGTTAGGATGATAACCACTGAAACATGGCAAATTAAAATCCTGGAGAAAGTAGTGCAGGAAGGTTTATACCTCAGCCTTTGCACTGTGCTTATGATAGAAAAAGTCAGAAGGACATGGCTCTGGTGAGCCGATACCTATAAGCATCCAACAGGATGACTTCTCAGAGCAATAATGTTTGTGTTACACGCCACACGAGACCTGAACATTAATGACTGTTTTTTCCCACATCATATGGAAAAATAACAATAAGAAGTGTCAAGGAAATTAGTAGATTCCTGTGAGACTATGTACAATGCTTGAGAGAGGGTGAGAACTTTAGGACATCTCGTAGAAAGGAATAATGTTAATTTCAAGGGACAGTGTTTTGCGTTTTCACTATTCAGGAATTGTGAAGTCTCAAACTCTAAGAACATTTAGGGACAGTGTTTATGATCAAGTTAGGATCAGTAGCGGACTATATCTGTGATTGATGTCTTAGTATCGTGATTATCACAAGCTACCGGAGATAGTCTAAATCTAGCAGGAGGGACACATCGTTTGGTGAGGTCATTTTTGTGCTGACTCTAATGATGTGGTGTAATCCTTACTGGGATGATAGGACCTGGCTCCTAAGCTGTTCGGTCTGATTCTGCAGACACACTAGAGTATACGACATACATTCTACACATACACTTCTCACATATATACACTTTTCTTTATTAAATTAATCTGTTATTAATTTTTTGAAGCTAGAGTTGTTAAGTATGTTGTTTTGGGGAAGTGTGAGAGGGGGCATGAGCAAGTGGTGAAAGAGAGAAAGAAAGAGGTATCCATTGACTGAGGGAGTGTGGTGGACGGAATCTGGTGGATTCTCCAGAATAATGATATGGGGTTAAAAATAATGTGGGTGTTGATTCCTCTCACTCCAGGGACGACACAATAAAGTAAATCCACGACACCAGCTATGCACCGCTTTACGGGACAAACATTTGTCAGCATAAACAGGAAACCCACCTTATCGGGAGACATTGCGAGAATGACGCCGAAGTTGAATGTGAAGTGAAAACGTGGTTTAGAAAACAGAGCACGAAGTTCTATGCTGCCAGTTTAGTAGGACAGATAAAACGATGGGATAAGTGCATCAATTTTGGTGGAATTATGTTGAGAAATAAAGGGACAATGTATCTATGAGATTAAACTGGTTTCATGTTGCTGTCCTCTTTAGTTAATTTCTACAGCCATTTGTGACTTACTTAATAACTTACCCTTGTAAGTTACTCATCTGTTTCCTTGTTGTGGGTGCATGATAAGGCTATCCATGATTTACAACTTTAAACCATTTATAATTACTGGGGTCGCATCGACTTTACAAGGATACAATGACAGTCTCTCCCGTGTGTTGTCGGGGCCCATAAGGGAAGCAAAGAATAGTAACACTGTTGCTTACCATGCATGTCGTAAGAGACGACTAAGGAGGTTATGGTTCCGTTGCCCTGCTACTGAGTGAGTGCGTGGCGCGACACTGTGAGCTGTGCGTTTTGTGTGAAATGATTTTGAATCTGCCCGAGGTGTTTTGGAACGTGAATGCATGTTCGGAGCAAAGGCAGCTGGCTATGTCCCAGAGTTGACTGGTTTTTGCCTTATGCAGAAATGCGTGGCTGCTGGGCTTCTGGTTGACTGCCACAACCATCGACAATGAACTGTATTTTCGTGGACTGTGTGGGTGAAAATCTAGGAAAGATCCA